>CM061921.1:372932517-373505822 GCA_031002005.1 Vandiemenella viatica
CACTAATATTTCTTCTATAAACCCAGCTTTTCTTTATCTGTTTAACAGTGTTCCTGGACTCGATACATAATAGCTGGGCATCATGATCTGAGATACCATTTATTACTGGAAGTATGCTGTAATTACTGCACTGAGAAATATCCATAAAAAAATTATCAATTGCAGTCCTGCTATTATTTTGTATTCTTGTAGGAAAATTTACAAGTGCTGTTAAGTTAAAAGACAACATCAAGGCTTCCATATCTAATCTATCATTGCTGTGATTCAGAAAGTCAACATTGATATCTCCACATAATACTATTTGTTTGCTATTTGTAAAACTTAGTAGCAAAGACTCTAAATGAGATAAAAACAGTCTAAAATTACCTGAGGGGGCCCTGTAAATTGCTATCACTATCAGCTCTTCCTTATCATATTCTAATTTAGTAACACAACATTCAAAGTGTTGTTCTACACAATACTTACTTACAACTACACTACTGCATTCAATATTATTTTTAACAAAAATGGCAACTCCCCCTTTCTCCATTTTACATCTGCAGAAATGAGAGCTTAATTTATAATTTGGGATGGACAGCTGAGATATTCCTGTATCAGACAAATGATGCTCAGATATACACAAAACGTCTACATTAAAATTTCTGGAATTTTGAATCTCTTCTAGGCTTAAGGTAATGTCATCAGTTTTACTAAATATTCCTCTTATATTTTGGTGGAAAATACTGGTCTGAACACTTTGACACAATGACTTTGAATTGTTTATTTTATTATTAGATACTGGTATATCAGTTGGAATTTTTAATTTCAACATTATGGTCATCAGAGACATTAATTTCCTTTAGACATCTTAATAAATCTATTTTATTTACCCTAAAAAAGGCCGCGACTTAACACCATTTATCACAGGAATACCTCTTTCACTCACCTGGCATCCTCTGACCTCATCAGCAATAAGAAGCGAAAGCTTCCTCTTACCTCTGACATTCAGATGGAGTCCATGGCGAGTATAACTGTCCCTACGAATGCAGGCCACATCAATCAAACCAATGTGTGAATTAGCCGGCTGCCAGAGAACCCTTTCCAAGGATGCATTTGTACACCTGATGTTATGCCACATCCAGGGTTTATCGTAACACTCAAGCAAACCAACAAATCTCACACTTGTCCGACGTGTGTTCCTGGAAATGTGGGCAATGTCTCCCTCAATTGAATAATTGAGGTCTTTATCAAGGCTATTTCCTGGTCCCCCAACAATTACAACACAATCCTCATCTGAAAAATCTTTAACTAGGTCTTTCACATTTGCTACCACACTTCCAAGATCTGCATTTGGTTTGAAAATACTGCAGACTTCATAATCTGGCCCCAAGTCAGACTGAACCATCTCACTGATTCCCCTCCCGTGACTGCTCCCAAGTAACAGTACCTTTGATGTCAATTTCGATATTTGAAAACTTTTCTGTTGTTTTGATTGATTGTAGTCTGTAACCATATTTTGACATCTGTTGACATATTAATATGTGGTTATTATTTTTGTTGTTATTATTTGTACACTAATTCTACTAGTTTTTATTGCAGGTGTTACCCATTAACATTATGCACAGCTTCTGCTGATATTGTTATGAACTGTGTAACTTCATATGTTAATAGTAGTATTTAACTACAACTAACATTTGCTTCATGAGCATGTGAGGAAATGTAATTTGGTAGGTACAACTTTTTAAGTTCAGTTCATCCTGCTACCTGCTAACCATACTGATTATTGTTCTTTTTTTATAAAAGAACTTTAGGTAAAATGTTGGGATTGTTTAAAATTTACTCAAAATACTCATTTCATTAACAATAATACTTAAACATGAAACTGTGCTTCTAAGCAATATGGATAGTAAATCTATCATTTACCAAAGCTAAAGGTAGAATTTTTTTTCAATAGGTATGAAATAATGACAAATTGGAGTGGCAATTTTCCACAAAATTCACCATTCACCAATATTGAGGATCACTGGTTCCAGAAACTGTCCCAACCACCAACCCAATCACAAACAAATCATATATGAAATAAACCCTGGAATTTAATTATGCTATAAATTTTATCCTACATATGGCTACTGCATGTTCACCAAATTGAATTCATTAACAGTCAGTAGTCACATAAATTATAGAATGCCTATTTATTTCTTATACTATTTCTCATTCCTTCAGTCCTTATCATTTCGGGCCCTGCTGGCAGCAACTTTATACACTGCAGCAGTGACAGTTAAGTCAACAGCTCACTGAAGAACTGTCTTTCCTGTTTTGAAAAAAAATGTTTGTAACCAAAAAATTTCGTTTGGACTAATTGGTTGGTTCCTGCCCCGTTGTTTAAGGTGACAATTATAATTAATTTTTTATTCATAAAGTGATTATTATTGTAATTAAATTCATAGCAATTTCCAGTTTATGACTTACAGAGCAAATAGATCTAATTGGGTTGGTAAACATGGAATGAAGATAAATGCAAAGAAGAGTCAGCTTATTAGATACACAAATAAAAAACAAAAGGTTAATTATGAATATAAGGTGGGGAAAGAATTGCTTGCTGAAGACTTGAAATGCAAATATCTTGGAATTACTTTTGATAACAAACTTAACTGGGCAGGACACATAGGACAGGTGGTAGGAAAAGGTTTCAAAGTTCTGCACTTGTTGGAGAGAGTTATGAGGGGATGTACGAGAGAAGTCAAGGAATTGGGTTACAAAACTTTGGTCAGACCATTGCTCGAATATGGTAGTGTAGTGTGGGACCCTCATTTTACATATCAAATACAGGAGTTGGAGAGGGTGCAAAGAAGGGCTGCTAGATTTGTTTCTGGAAATTATCGCAGAATGCAATCAGTGACGGATATGATAAAGGAGCTGGAATGGGATTCACTGCAAGACAGGAGGAGGATGAGGAGGGTCATGGGAGTGTACAGGGCATATACTGGTGATGAGGCATGGAAAGATATTGCAATAGGTATGAAAAGTAGTGCATGGAAGGGAAAAGATGACCATGACCACAAGACGGCACTCGATTTCAGGCACAAGGGTGTGGGAAGATTCTCTTTTTTAGGTAAGGGTGTCAGGGATTGGAATGAGTTACCAAGAGAAATGATGAATAATTTACCGAAAACTTTGAAAGAATTTAAAGATAAAATTTGTAGAGGGCAAATGTAGGTGGGTGCAGGATAATGGGAAGATGGGTGTGTAGGGAAATTGCCACCGGAGCCTGTGCTCCATTGCAATTAAATTAAATTAAAAGATGGGCAAGAGATAACAATTGCATCAGTGCAAAGGGTGCCTCCAAGTCCACTTTTTATTTTAACTTTTATAATCTATCACATCATATTCCGCTTCTTTTGCTTATAGCTTTAAACATCATCAAGGTCATTAGAGGCAAGAAAAGACTGGGGGCAATGAACAGGAAGGAATTCAGTCATGGTGTTATAATGTGACGCTTTCACCACATTCTAAGGTGCATTTTTTTATAGAAATCATAATAACTTATTAGATTAATTTTCATAAATCCTGGGCGACCATTTAGATAGTTTTTAGTAATGTCCTAAAGTATGCAATATTCCATGCGAGGACTGCAATGTCAATAGTGAACATTCAATGTATCTTGTTGCAACAAATATTAAACAATTATTGAGCTGTGTAGGCTTGAAGAGAATCGTGGCATTCCCGAGAGGCATTCACCGGTACAAGCATTAGCCATGGCGACAGGATGTTGGAGATAAAGGGTTTTGCTGGAGAACACTTCTGGTCACCTTGGGGTGGGCAGTCAACAAGAGGCCGCTGACCTGGCGTGAAAACCCACCACCTGAATATGCTCTCATCCCGTGAGGATATTTCCGACCTCTATGATATACACACAGAGTGAATAAGATATCGGGAGTATCACATGACATCAGATGGCCAATCTCATACCCAATCAAAGTGCTGCCTATAGCTAAAATGCCAGGAATTTTCTGTTCAATGTGATCTTCGAGACTGCAAAGGCAGAGCCAAAGTTTACCTTGGAGATGGAGAGTGACGAGATTCATTCTGTTGCAGGATGCCATTCCTGACATAGATTCTGGATGTTCTGCACATAGATTCTGGTATGAGCCACAGTGCCTGGCTGCTCTGGCTGATTTTCTGCTGAGGTCTGACTCATGGCAGCGGACTTGTGAGACAGGTCTCATATATCATGGGTCATCTCCGAACATCGCAGACTTCGGATGCTAAACTACAAATGGTAAAGTGTTACGACCAAGCCTTCTGATTGTGCATTACTTGAAACTGAACCCTTAAGCGTCTTTGAGAGGAAAGATCCATGTTCTAACTTGGTGGATAAAACCCCTGAACTAACAGCATAACTTGCCAGAACTAGTTATTTTCGAATGGCATATTGTTCATTTGTGGTGCCTTAATTTATTGAAATTTAAAGTCACAGTATTGTGACAGCTATATCTGAGTTCATCGTAACTTGTATTGTACATTGATTCCAAGTGTCATTCTTTCTTGCATATTAATCCTGAGATGGATTCAAAACTAAATTAGAATTATTTTCTAGCTCATGACAGCTAATTGTACCTGTGAACATTGCTTTGTGATTTTGCCTACTTGTGTTAATGTTAATGGCAAATAAGCTCAGACTTGTAATTGCCAAATATACTAAATAAATGTCATATTGTGACAGTTTTCCTGTATTCCAAATAACATCAAAATTCTTGCAAAATCCATATTTTCACTCCTTCATAAAACAAAATTAGAATCCCCTTTATTAATGTTAATCATAACTATATAAATGATAACCAAACTTATCTCACCCCCCCTCCCCTACAGTGTATGAAGCAACTAACCCAGTGTTTACCTGGAGTGGTTTTGAGAAACTGTAAAAAACCAAAATCTGAATTGCCAGATGGGGATACGAACCTGCATCCTCTCAAATGCAAGGCCAGAGCATTACTGCTCACTCACCATTCTTGGTGACACACTCTGCTCCTCATAAAATATTTTACCAAAGTTATTTTATACGATAAAAAATGTTTTTTTTCACATTATATCTTTGGTGTTTGTGACTTCTGAGTATATTTTAGATTGAAAATTAAATAATGTATGAATTTTTGAAAACAGTTGCCAGTCATAACGGTAACAACGTATCAGGTACCACTGTATTAAAATATATATATATATATATTGTTAGAAAGGGACTTTCTTTTGAGCCTGTTATTTTCATCAGTGGAAGTTAACAGACATTAGAAGCCTCTCTTAGAAAGGCTGAAGTCACCTAACATTACAATGTAAAATATTTCCAATAATAATGACAGCAGTTAAAAAAATTAAATCATTTTAGTTTGGTATTTGTAGAGGAGGTACTTCAATTTTGATTTTTACAACAGCTATTTATTGAAAAAATTGTTTAGACTGAACATTTTTTGTGGTTCCTATGTTGGCATTTCAGCAGTTTTGCTGAAGGAGGAAATTTATTAAGAATTTGTAGTAAATTTTGGGTAAAACAGTTCCTTATTAATGATTAAAAATAATAGTGCTTTGCTTTAACTATTAAGGAAATTCAGATAACCATTGCTATTTTATTATATTCACATTTTAGTTTCTTTCTACTTAAATAACAAAGCAAAATCATTCCATTCTGAGGACATTAGGAACAGTTTTTTTATAAATCCTTTTTTAATTTTGTTATTTATTGTAGTCATTTCCTCTCTTGCTTTTAGAAACTGATGTTTGAAAGCATAAATGTAATTGCTGGACTTTTATGTGAGACGTATGTTTAGTTCTTAGTCTCCACTTCTGCTTACCATTCTACCAAAGATCTTCCATATGAGCCAAATCTCATTTTAAATTGGCCTACCATGAAATGTGTACTGGTATGTGGCTAACACACACTAGATCGATTCAAGAGCTGAAGTTGAGGCTGTGAATGTGTAGCTGTTTTTGGGCAAGGTACCTTGACTGCATTGGTGTAATACCCCTTCTCTTGTCATTCTACCAATTCACAGTAAACTAAACAATCTGGTATTTGTCCTCTACATTCACTCCCTTGCTGGCTAATTGCTAGTTGCTGAACTTGCTTATGAAGATCCTATGTATTTCCTGGAATAAATTTGTTTCTGTGGAAAAAATTAGTCATAAGTTTATGGAACAGACAATTGTAGTGTTACGTTTGTGTGGGGTATTTATTCACCAATCTTAAATTAAAGAACAGAACTTAAAATTCATTAATATAATGTCTGGGAAATAGTATATTGTCTGCCTGGTTGTGCTGGCTTTTGCAGCTCTGTAGCATTTTTGTTATTATGTGTGGCCAATGTGCACTTCTTTTATCCATTGATCATTATTTTTCCTAGGTGCTTTTAAGTAAAAATAAGTACGTTTATTAGTGATCAGGATATTTCCTTTGAATATTATGTAATGTAATTTCCTTAAGAACTTTCAGGCAACAATAAGACATTCTGGGGATAGTCTTATTGCTTATCCCTTTGTACTGTTTTCACCCATTCCATTTGTTTTTGGCAGCAAGTTTGCGACCAAATGCCCTTCCTTCTGTTAATGCTCCTTGTTCAGCTATGTATGGCACTGCTACAGAGTTGAGCTCAGTTTCTGATACACATTCTATATTCTTTACTATATAAAGAAATGATACTAGGAAAAAGGAAACGGCTTTTGGCAATTGAATCCGGATATTTGCTGCTTATCACAGGACTGTAAAAGTGTAATAGTAGTACCGGTACATAAAGGAGGGGTGAGAAATAGAGTTGAAAATTACAGGCCAATCAGTTTGACATCAGTGGTAGGTAAATTAATGGAAAGATTGATATGCAACCACATCAGAAATATATGTGAGGATCGTAAGTGGTTTTCAAGCAGGCAACATGGTTTCAGACAAGGATATTCATGCGAATCTCAGTTGGTGGGATATATGCAAGATATTTCAGATGAAATGGACAAGGGAGGCCAAATTGATAGTGTAGCACTAGATCTGTCAAAGGCGTTTGACAGAGTAAGCCATAAAATGGTAGTAAATAAGGTAAAAACCATTGGAGTGGATGAGAAAGTGATTTGCTGGGTAGAAGAATTTTTAAAGATAGAAAACAGAAAGTTAGGGTAGCAAATGTAGTATCAAAAGAAGTGGAGGTAAAAATGGGTGTGCCGCAGGGTAGCTTATTGGGACCATTGCTATTCATTATTCTAATGAATAATTGTGTTGATTGTTTACTATCTGAAATCAGATTGTTTGCAGATGACATAATGCTGTATAAAAGAATCAAAACAATAGAGGATTGTAAACAGTTGCAGGGTGATCTCGACAGGATATCTAGTGTGGTTGGTAAACATGGAATGAAGATAAATGCAAACAGTGGTGGCTCTAGACGTAGTGCCACTGTGAAATGTCACTACCTCTAATCATGAATAAATAAATTAAAAAATAACTGCAGTGAAAGAAAAATAAATATTTATAAATGTGGCATTATCTACTCTTCAGCTAGGGAAAGTATTGAACTCCATCTGTTGGCCACATCAGTGAACTGTTTCGCTGTCGTGGAGACAATTCTTGGATGGCACAGATCGCGCATGTGCTCTAGCGTTTTCACGGAAATATTCAAGGTCGGGGGTTCGCTTTGTTAATGGGGAATGGAGACAACTTCGTTCTGTCATACGCTGCAGCTCGATAAAGTTAGTAATACTGCCAGCAGAGTGCAGCAGCTGCCATTTTTGTAGCATTCAACTAAATATCCACTGGAACAGTGCTCCAGCCTGTTTGCTGATTACTGGTGGTCCGCGAACATAGCTCAGGAGTTTCACAGGCAGAATATCATAAACTCTGATACCATATTCGTACTGTATAAGGCTGTATGCCCAACATTTAAAAGCCTTGAATATTTCAATGACCCAGCAAAAATATGACATTTCCAGGATGAGATAGAACAGCACTGTTTCTACAACAGTCTATTCACTTGCATGTGGCATCTAGAGATTAAGTAAATGACGGTTTACTAAGGGTTTTAAGTGGGTATGAGGAACCGTGGTAGTTGATAAGATTGGTCACGCGAGTGGTGAAGTAAATAAAAATAAAAGGCATACGGTCTAGCGTCTTTTATTTTGGTTTATGTATGTAGGCCGGTGGTATAGTGTAGCGCCCATCCTGTAGTAACATTATTATTTATCTGGTTTGGTCTGATTAACATGTAATTAGCTTTTAATAGTTCACATCCAGTTTTATACCTGCATTTTCATAGGATTCAAAACGTGGTTTTAGATTTATTATGTTATAATGGTACATTTTAATAACAACAAAATAAAATTAGGCCCAGGGTGGAACACATTAAAAAAGACAGAGGAAAAATTGTGGAGGTAACTGGCGATGGAGGAAGGAAACTCAGAAGAGAAAAATGAAGTTGTGTAATCATCATCCATAGTCGGTTGAAATGAAAAAAAAAAAAAAAAAAAAGAGGCCTGTGTGAGTTAGTGGCCTACAGCATTATTTTTGAAAAGTTACTGGTCCTCGGGTTGAAAAAGGTTTGGATATGCTGCCCTAGAAGCTTTTCCAATGCTAGCAGGCAATATTCTTTTTTTCTTAGATTCTCTGAAGGAGAATTACATAAGTTTATGAATGCACGCAACAGGAAAAGATTCTCAAGAGAAATGTGTTGCACTGCCGTCGTCGTCATCGAAGGTAGTGCCGGATAAGAAAGTATGGGGTCCTAGGCACTCTCAAAAATTTTGATTCCCTCTGTTTTTTAAATTAATTATATGTATTTCATAAGTTCAAAGAAAAGGTTTTGTAGATTACTAATAGAATTTATCATATTTTTATTCAATTAAGAAACAAATTTTACAATTTATCATATTTTGAAAATTACTTTCATTTATCGTACACTACTATGAAACAAAAAAATTAATTTCCATGCTTTTCATATTATTTTGATTGTTTTAATCTAGATGATTTTATTTTTTATTATTTTTATTTAGTGAAAAAAGTGAACTTTCAGGGAGCCTTCAAAAATCAGGGGCTCCAAGCTACTCCCCAGTCGTGCCTAGTCCTACCTTTTGGGTGATCCAACACTGCTTGTAGATCAACTTGTCGGTTTTTGGCTAATCACTAAATGTTTACTGTTTGGTCAATTTAAAAAAAATTTATCATTGATTAATTTCAAAATCATTTAATTAATCTGGCAGTAATTGGAGGTAATGAGACATTCACACGTTACAAATCTTTATATAGAGAGATTCTTACTCTGAGCTGTTTTTCACCTTTCACTTCAATGATGATCAGTAAGCCGCGGAAACATTCAGTGGCGAATCCATGGAAGGAGAGGGATATTCTTATAAGGGCGGCATTCTGGAGTAATGAGCCCCCCAAACCAAATCCTAGCCTCCCCCCCCCCCCCCCCATCAAACCAAAATCCTGGATCCGCCACCAGAAACCTTTTGTTGTTGTCACTACCTGAGCAAATCACTTCCGCCACCACTGAATACAAAGAATAGTCAGCTTATTAGATACACAAATAAAAAACAAAAGGTTAATTATGAATATAAGGTGGGGGAAAGAATTGCTTGCTGAAAACTTGAAATGTAAATATCTTGGCATTACTTTTGACAACAAGCTTAACTGGGCACATTGGACAGGTGGTAGGAAAAGGTTTCAAAGTTCTGCACTTGTTGGAGAGAGTGATGAGGGGATGTACGGGAGAAGTAAAGGAATTGGGTTACAAAACTTTGGTCAGACCATTGCTCGAATATGGTAGTGTAGTATGGGACCCTCATTTTACGTATCAAATACAGGAGTTGGAGAGGGTGCAAAAAAGGGCTGCTAGATTTGTTTCTGGCAATTATAGAATGCAGTCAGTGACGGATATGATAAAGGAGCTGGAATGGGATTCACTGCAAGACAGGAGGAGGATGAGGAGGGTCATGGAGTGTACAGGGCATATACTGGCGATGAGGCATGGAAAGATATTTCAATAGGTATGAAAAGTAGTGCATGAAAGGAAAAGATGACCATGACCACAAGCTGGCACTCGATTTCAGGCACAAGGGTGTGGGAAGATTCTCTTTTTTAGGTAAGGGTGTCAGGGATTGGAATTAGTTACGTACCAAGAGAAATGATGAATAATTTTGAAAACTTTGAAAGAATTTAAAGATAAAATTTGTAGAGGGCAAATGTAGGTGGGTGCAGGATAGGGGGATGATGGGTGTGTAGGGAAATTGCCACCAGAGCCTGTGCTCCATTGCAATTAAATTAAATTAAATTAAAAGTATCTTGGTCGGGACTCTTGCGAAGGAATTTGTGAATGAGTCTGCGGTCGTGGTTTGCCAACACAGAAGACAATTCCGTAGGCCCACAGAACAAGGAAATTATCAGACATTTCAGGCATGAGATTTTCCTCATCCTCGTTCACATAACTTGCTTATATTGCTACCTGATGCATGCATCCACCTATTACAACATATTTTAACCCTACTACAGGGTAAATCATTCCCATTATTGGGAATGCCACATGATCAACAACACATATCATATACCAGCTAACCTAACACCACTGCACTAGTTCCTATAAAGGCCTCACAAACAGCAACTCTCAGTCAGAATGAATGGCTACAGACAAACAGACGACGCCCGCAACTTATACCTTCCAATACCACAACATGCTAATTATCACAAATCTAACAACCTCAATGACTGCTTCACTGTTAGAGCAATCAGAGTTTTTCCTGAAAACTCCATTTCTTCAAAACTTCAGAGATGGGAACTTGCATATCAAAATATTCTGGATACCAGACAACCACCTGGCCTCAACCACCAATAAAATTCTGTGTTTTGACTCATCACTCATTGTTATTAGCATTATAATTTTTATCTTTTAACAAGTAATAATTTTAACAAATTTCTTCCAAATTTTTTATTTATCAACACTCCATACCCTTTTATATACACATTAATTTTTTCACCACCTGCGATATACATTTTATTTATATCATCTTTGTTGAGAAAAATCAGTCATGTGGTAAACTTCAGCATGTGAACACCTCCTGAACCACAAGGCCCATTTTCTAAAACATGAATAAAGTCAAACTGAAATATTGTATACGTTTTTGTTCGTCATGTATTTTTTTCACTTGTCACAGACTTCAACTTTGGTGAGTGAGAGTCATTTTCCCTGTCCTTTGTTATTTAATATATAAATAGTAATAACTAAAATTATCTGATGTAAGTTGTACAGTCGGGGACAGAATTCGAGAGACCCCTCGCCTTTCGATTATGCTTCGTTCTAGACACGAATACCGCATGGGACAGCTTAACTGGTAGGTGGTACACTAAATTCATGATAAAATAGACCTCCCATACCCAGCACTTTACCCAAGACTAAAAAAATGAGCCCGTGCAGCAAGAAACTCGCAGACGCTCAGAGGGAAAGTTCGGAGTTCTGCAGTAAAAATAATCACGAATATCACAATTTTAGTCATAATAATTACTTAAATAACCAAATTGATTAATTATAGAGAGATGGAAACACTTTTTTCGTAATTTTGATAACCGTTGCGTATTTTTTTTCCCTCGAATAAACAGTTAACAATTCGCTAGCAAACGCAATTATATGGCGAATACAGAAATGAATCGCTAAATTACACACGGAAAACCAATAAGAGAGTTTGAATGGACTTAGTTACACTCTCTAACGCTGCAGGGTTATAGAACTGTGCGTGAGACAAATACACACAAAGGTTAAGGGTAAATAGAAAGAGCATTCACGAAAGAACTCTAATGGTAAACTAAGTCACGAAATATAAATAAACTATTCCCAGAAAATTAAATGGTGCTGAATATTAACACCTTAATTTTGTTTTCATCATACCATATTTAGAAGGTAAGCTAAACTTGAACGCAGTAGCAACAGTTTTAGTAGTAATAATAATCATTAAGAACAGTAAATAAATAAAAAAAATCCGTCTGCAATGTGAATTAGCGGTTCCACATTTCAAATCTGGAAGATGGAAGTAGTAAAACTATCATCTCTCTCTTTGTTCCTAACTAACACTGATACTTCTATAAAATTTTCTGTCAAGCTTTATTTCCTGCCGTCCAAGCCCGATAGGTTATAGGTAACACTGTTACCTGGCATTCGGGAGGCCGCGAATTCAAAACCCGTCGGGGATCCAGTTTCAGTATTCCATGATTTTCGTAAATCTCTCCAGCTGAAATCCAGAAAAGTTCCTTCAAAAAGCGGTGGCTGAAATTCTTACCCGATCCTAGTTTCCAATACTATCACGATTCATATCACATTGCCGCCGAAGATATGACGAAGACAAGACAAAAAAAAAAAAAAAATAACGTGGTGGGTATGTGGTATCCGGCTTTCGGGAGGTCGTGGGTTCGAATACCCATCTAGTCATCCAGGTAAACGTTTTAGATGGTTTCCCCAAATCACTCCAGGCGAATGCCGGGATTGTTCCTTCAAAAGGCCATGGACGAATTCCTCCCCATTACTTGTCCCCAGTCCTTTCCTGCCTCTAATGACCTCGATTAGATGTAAAGCTAGAAGCAAAACATAATTGCTCAAATAAAAATAATTACATCTCTGTGTTGTGTTTTAGACCTTTTCCTTGTTGGATTTATCTTATTCGATGGCCGAACATGGTAGCGAAGGGACTAGAGTGCTATTTCCACATGCGGAGAGTCTCTAGTTCGGTGTTGTATTAGGGCTGGTGGACGTGGAAATCATTATAGAGAGAAAAGGACTTGCGGCATGTTTCGGGAAGGAATTCAGCCTTGACCAAACCAGAGAATCATCCCAGCACTCACGGAGTGATTTCGATTAATCGGTATAGTGGTATGTCTTGTATCGTCTTTCAATTGTATGAGCAAAAAGCATTTGGAAATACATCAGTACACAGGATAAACACACAAAACGGTTTAGCTGGATGAATGGCTATCGGGAGGAATGCCATTAAACATTTAAAGACATTTTTATTGAACCAAAAGGCAATCGACCTCCTTCAAAAATATCTCGCTGGTCCACCTCATCTCACAAAAAAATATTCCTTGTTTGGTGCCAACTAGTAACAGGGCTGAGTTTTAAACACGTATTAGGATTAAAAAAAATTGGAAAGTATGCGTACTATTGTGAATCTGTTTAGTGCACACGGGAGGGGTATTTAATTTCAGTTGAGTGTATAGGATTTAATCTCTTTAACATTATGCGTGGTTATTTCGTAAGAAGATCTTCCTGCTGGCTCAGTTCAGACGCAAGGAGGAAGTAACCGCCCGACAAACATTTCGAGGAAGTGTTTATTTACCAGTGGCTCTGAGGAAGTGAAGAACACTTGTTCAGTAGAATTAGCTCAAATAAAATTTGCAAATATGACCATCCGTACACGAAATATGCCCATTTTCGAATTACGAGCACCTACAAATACAGTGACAGTCATTTGCCGAAAGTAACAGAAACAACTTCATATAACATATTAAAGTTACTTCATCATAGTTAGAAGACCGATGAAAATGTTGAAAAATATCATTGAACTAATATATATAGGTCATTAAAAATTTCTGAAAATTTCTTCTCAAGGATTTTAACTTCAGCATACCCTCATTGCGTCTTGTAATGTTCTACTTGCACTATTTGATTACAAAATTAATTAATCAATATTCCGTGATAATGGAGCTATTTAAAAGAAGAAGGAAAAAAAAACTGGAAGTGCACGTGTGCACGTTATTGAAAATTGACATGCCTCCATCTGCTGATGTAAATATTTTATTACCTTCCGTGCCATTGACCATTTAACCTGCTGACTATTGTGTCAGCCTTTGTTGAGGTAAAGTGGAACTCTATTGTGAAGGCAACACAAGACGAACACTACACTCATTCAAAAGGAACCATATGCGCAGAAGAACTCAAATCAGTGACCTTTATTATTATTAATAAATTTTTCTCGGACTTTCCAGCCGTGTTAAAATGTAACATTTGTGGGACGTTTCGAAGGCGTCCAACTCTGCTTTCATTCTCAACCAAATATCAATCATTAAGGCAGAGTTGGACGCCTTCGAAACGTCCTAAAAATGTAACATCTTAACACGGCTGGAAGCCCGAGAGAAATTTATTAATATACAACGCCGTGAAAGATTACGATCTTACTTTATTATTTTTACTCCGCGATTCACTAAAAGTGTGTGGTGGAGGGTGTATTGCTCCTATCCGAAAGGGTAATGGTTTGGAAGGGATATACGGGATATGGCAGGAGGCCTTTACAATGCGATGACAGTGTTCTAGCCCCTACACTGCTAGCGCCTGCTTAAGTAGATACACAAATAAAAAACAAAAGGTTAATTATGAATATAAGGTGGGGAACGAATTGCTTGCTGAAGACTTGAAATGCAAATATCTTGGAATTACTTTTGATAACAAACTTAACTGGGCAGGACACATAGGACAGGTGGTAGGAAAAGGTTTCAAAGTTCTGCACTTGTTGGAGAGAGTGATGAGGGGATGTACGAGAGAAGTCAAGGAATTGGGTTACAAAACTTTGGTCAGACCATTGCTCGAATATGGTAGTGTAGTATGGGACCCTCATTTTACGTATCAAACACAGGAGTTGCAGAGGGTGCAATGAAGGGCTGCTAGATTTGTTTCTGGCAATTATAGAATGCAGTCAGTGACGGATATGATTAAAAGACCTGGAATGGGATTCATTGCAAGACAGGAGGAGGATGAGGAGGGTCATGGGAGTGTACAGGGCATATACTGGTGATGAGGCATGGAAAGATATTGCAATAGGTATGAAAAGTAGTGCGTGGAAGGGAAAAGATGACCATGACCACAAGCTGGCACTCGATTTCAGGCACAATGGTGTGGGAAGATTCTCTTTTTTAGGTAAGGGTTTCAGGGATTGGAATGAGTTACCAAGAGAAATGATGAATAATTTACCGAAAACTTTGAAGGAATTTAAAGATAAAATTTGTAGAGGGCAAATGTAAGTGGGTGCAGGATAGGGGGAAGATGGATGTGTAGGGAAATTGCCACCGGAGCCTGTGCTCCATTGCAATTAAATTAAATTAAATTAAAAGTATCTTGGTCGGGACTCTTGCGAAGGAATTTGTGAATGAGTCTGCGGTCGTGGTTTGCCAACACGGAAGACAATTCCGTAGGCCCACAGAACAAGGAAATTATCAGATATTTCAGGCATGAGATTTTCCTCATCCTCGTTCACATAACTTGCTTATATTGCTACCTGAGGCTCACACAGATAACAGACGAAAGAATTATACAGGTTTAGAACCGTATATCCTCGAGGAACTTTCTGAACTTTTTTAAATTTGTTCCCAGCTTGACATCTTGACTTTGAGGTCATGGGAGACGGGAATATGGACTTTTTGGTGAACTATACCGACGTTCGCTTACAGTGATTTGGAAAAATTGTAAAAAAATCTAAATCTGTATGGCCAGAAGCGGATTTGAACCCGAATCCTCTCGAATGCCAGGCCAGAACATTATCGCTCGTCCACTACGCTCAGATTTTTTAATTGACCGTAACATATAGATATATAGGAACAATAATTATAGACTGACTCGGCCATGAATCATTTTAATATATCTACTTTTGCAGCCTATAGTAGACGAAAAAATATTAGATCAACTAAAGATGCCAGATCTTAATCACATCGTTTCTCAAGAACCCGGAAACAACCATAATACACCCTTTTATAACCACATATGTAACGTTTCAATTAGTTTATCGAAGATAACATCATTTTACTTTTACATATCCAGCGTATTCCAGTTTGAAAAGCAATCATCCTTTTCCTTCAGAATGCAGGCATAAGAATTTTAAAAACTCCACTGCATATGGAATTAGCCAACGTCATTAACTGTAAGACTGACAGCAGTCTTTTTCCAAGACGATTCTTGCTTGTAGAAAATGCCATGGTGGCTCCCAAAGTGAGAAGTATTATTGCGCCGGTTCAAATTCCTGTCGGCTATCAAATTTCGTTTTTTTCATGTTTTCTCAAAACCTTTGCAGATTAATGCCAGGATAATTCCTCTGGAAGGCATTGATCAACTTGTTTCATGTTCTTTGTTCACAGTTCTCTCCTATATTTATTTACCTCGACAGTAAGAAGGCGTTTAGCGCTAATTATTAAAAATGTTTAATGTATATAAAATAAGAACTGATGTGCAGTTTTCAGACGTGGATTTTTAATTCCAAAATACTGTAAAATAGAAATTTCAAGTATACACAAGTTATGTATATATATATTTCTGTATTGACAGGTATTAGACGCATATATTATCACAGCAATATCTGAAAAGTTATTTCGGATATTTTTAAAAATATTATCTTTTCTTAGGCGGGATTAGGGGTAGTAAATGTTTCTTGTTTAATTTTTCTGCAGCGCGTCACAGCGCCTAGTATTTAAAACTTATTCACACATCGAAACGAGATAATTCTTTGCAGTTATCATTTTGTAAACGAATCTAATCCAGCAGTATTCTTGTCAAACTTTTACAATTACAAAATTTTATTTTGATACTGCTTTGTCTAGTCTCTAATGAAGGAAAATGTAGTTTTATCTCGATGGCAGATGATTCCAAAGTCACAATACAAGGAAATATGCATCGTTTCCTACCAGAAGACTTCCTCATCGAATGTGCGAGTTATATTCAAACATTAGTATGCTTCAGTGTCAATCGCTACACCAGCCACATCTAGAAATTTGAGTGATATGAGAAGGAGGGTTATAATTACTTTGCATGAAGAGCTATATTAAAATGGTTTTATAACTAGAATTATGATTATAAACATATAATTTTTTTAATTTTTAATTTAATTTAATTGCAATGGAGCACAGGCTCCGGTGGCAAATTCCCTACACACCCATCTTCCCCCTATCTGCACCCACCTACATATGCTCTCTACAAATTTTATCTTTAAATTCTTTCAAAGTTTTCGGTAAATTATTCATCATTTCCCTTGGTAATTCATTCCAATCCTTGACACCCTTACCTAAAAAAGAGAATCTTCCCACACCCTTGTGCCTGAAATCGAGTGCCAGTTTGTGGTCATGGTCATCTTTTCCCTTCCATGCACTACTTTTAATACCTATTGCAATATCTTTCCATGCCTCATCGCCAGTATATGCCCTGCACACTCCCAAGACCCTCCTCATCCTCCTCCTGTCTTGCAATAAATCCCATTCCAGCTTCTTTATCGTATCCGTCACTGATTGCATTCTCCGATAATATCTTGACATTACTTTTGATAACAAGCTTAACTGGCAGGACACATTGGACAGGTGGTAGGAAAAGGTTTCAAAGTTCTTCACTTGTTGGGGGGAGTGATGAGGGGATGTACGAGAGAAGTAAAGGAATTGGGTTACAAAACTTTGGTTAGACCATTGCTCCAATATCTTAGTGTAGTATGGGACCCTCATTTTACGAATCAAATACAGGAGTAGGAGAGGGTGCAAAAAAGGGTTGCTAGATTTGTTTCTGGAAATATAAACAAATAAACCGTGGTATGCCGTATATTTGGTTATCGAAAGGAATGTCATTTAATTGAACAGTCCTACACAAATATTCCACGCAAAACAACTTCTGGCCAGGATAGGCCTGGCAGCACCTTCCTTTTTTTTTTATAGATCATTACAGTTTAAAGATACATTAAGGATTGATGTTTGCAATAGAATATTCGTCTATGAGGCGTCACAAATAATTAAGCGATGAGGTGAAATATTGTCATTTGTAAAGGTTGGGATTGCAGAATAGTCATCTGTGACTGACGTATTTTTGAAAATTGGGTGTCTGTTCCGTATAACACGATGTTAACTTCTATAAGGGTGTGAATTACGTCTCCCATATCAGGACAAATATTTCGTCCACCTGATGGTTTCTCGAGGAGCCAAGGAGGCAGGAAACTGATCATCCAATCATAAACGTTGACATGAACCCAGTAGAAAGTGCATAGACTGAAATGGTCTACATTCTAAGAAAGACGGAATATATGTCGACGACTTTCTAAAATATATCATTTACCTGTAATTTGCCCTATGAATTATTGGAACTTTTAACACTATGTGTTCTTTTGCTTCTTCCCAACAGTGAGCCACACAGATGTTGCACTATTCTGCCATCTCATTCCTGTATTTATCTTCTTATCCATTTCCAGTTTTACTTTACCTACCCTCCCCCTCACAAAGCTTACTGGTCCGACTATAAATATTATTCCAAAAAAGGATATTTAACAATCAGTAGACCGATCACTCAAATCTCTAGATGTGGCTGGTGTAGCGATTGACACTGAAGCATACTAATGTTTGAATATAACTCGCACATTCGATGAGGAAGTCTTCTGGCAGGAAACGATGCATATTTCCTTGTATTGTGACTTTGGAATCATCTGCCATCGAGATAAAACTACATTTTCCTTCATTAGAGACTAGACAAAGCAGTATCAAAATAAAATTTTGTAATTGTAAAAGTTTGACAAGAGTACTGCTGGATTAGATTCGTTTACAAAATGATAACTGCAAAGAATTATCTCGTTTCGATGTGTGAATAAGTTTTAAATACTAGGCGCTGTGACGCGCTGCAGAAAAATTAAACAAGAAACATTTACTACCCCTAATCCCGCCTAAGAAAAGATAATATTTTTAAAAATATCCGAAATAACTTTTCAGATATTGCTGTGATAATATATGCGTCTAATACCTGTCAATACAGAAATATATATATACATAACTTGTGTATACTTGAAATTTCTATTTTACAGTATTTTGGAATTAAAAATCCACGTCTGAAAACTGCACATCAGTTCTTATTTTATATACATTAAACATTTTTAATAATTAGCGCTAAACGCCTTCTTACTGTCGAGGTAAATAAATATAGGAGAGAACTGTGAACAAAGAACATGAAACAAGTTGATCAATGCCTTCCAGAGGAATTATCCTGGCATTAATCTGCAAAGGTTTTGAGAAAACATGAAAAAAACGAAATTTGATAGCCGACAGGAATTTGAACCGGCGCAATAATACTTCTCACTTTGGGAGCCACCATGGCTTTTTCTACAAGCAAGAATCGTCTTGCAAAAAGACTGCTGTCAGTCTTACAGTTAATGACGTTGGCTAATTCCATATGCAGTGGAGTTTTTAAAATTCTTATGCCTGCATTCTGAAGGAAAAGGATGATTGCTTTTCAAACTGGAATACGCTGGATATGTAAAAGTAAAATGATGTTATCTTCGATAAACTAATTGAAACGTTACATATGTGGTTATAAAAGGGTGTATTATGGTTGTTTCCGGGTTCTTGAGAAACGATGTGATTAAGATCTGGCATCTTTAGTTGATCTAATATTTTTTCGTCTACTACTAGGCTGCAAAAGTAGATATATTAAAATGATTCATGGCCGAGTCAGTCTATAATTATTGTTCCTATATATCTATATGTTAAGGTCAATTAAAAAATCTGAGCGTAGTGGACGAGCGATAATGTTCTGGCCTGGCATTCGAGAGGATTCGGGTTCAAATCCGCTTCTGGCCATCCAGATTTAGATTTTTTACAATTTTTCCAAATCACTGTAAGCGAACGTCGGTATAGTTCACCAAAAAGTCCATATTCCCGTCTCCCATGACCTCAAAGTCGAGATGTCAAGCTGAGAACAAATTTAAAAAAGTTCAGAAAGTTCCTCGAGGATATACGGTTCTAAACCTGTATAATTCTTTCGTCTGTTATCTGTGTGAGCCTCAGGTAGCAATATAAGCAAGTTATTTGAACGAGGATGAGGTAAATCTCATGCTTGAAATGTCTGATAATTTCCTTGTTCTGTGGGCCTACGGAATTGTCTTCCGTGTTGGCAAACCACGACCGCAGACTCATTCACAAATTCCTTCGCAAGAGTCCCGACCAAGATACTTAAGCAGGCGCTAGCAGTGTAGGGGCTAGAACACTGTCATCGCATTGTAAAGGCCTTCTGCCATATTCCGTATATCCCTTCCAAACCATTACCCTTTCGGATAGGAGCAATACACCCTCCACCACACACTTTTAGTGAATCGCGGAGTAATAATAATAAAGTAAGATCGTAATCTTTCACGGCGTTGTATATTAATAAATTTCTCTCGGGCTTCCAGCCGTGTTAAGATGTTACATTTTTGGGACATTTCGTAGGCGTCCAACTCTGCCTTAATGATTGATATTTGGTTGAGAATGAAAGCAGAGTTGGACGCCTTCGAAACGTCCCACAAATGTAACATCTTAACACGGCAGGAAAGTCCGAGAAAAATTTATTAATAATAATAAAGGTCACTGATTCGTGTTCTTCTGCGCATATGGTTGCTTTTGAATGAGTGTAGTGTTCGTCTTGTGTTGACTTCACAATAGAGTTCCACATTACCTCAACAAAGGCTGACACAATAGTCAGCAGGTTAAATGGTCAATGGCACGGAAGGTAATAAAATATTTACATCAGCAGATGGAGGCATGTCAATTTTCAATAACGTGCACACATGCACTTCCAGTTTTTTTTTTTCCTTCTTCTTTTAAATAGCTCCATTATCACGGAATATTGATTAATTAATTTTGTAATCAAATAGTGCAAGTAGAACATTACAAGACGCAATGAGGGTATGCTGAAGTTAAAATCCTCGAGAAGAAATTTTCAGATATTTTTAATGACCTATATATATTAGTTCAATGTTATTTTTCAATATTTTCATCGGTCTTCTAACTATGATGAAGTAACTTTAATATGTTATATGAAGTTGTTTCTGTTACTTTCGGCAAATGACTGTCACTGTATTTGTAGGTGCTCGTAATTCGAAAATGGGCATATTTCGTGTACGGTTGGTCAAATTCACAAATTTTACTAGAGCTAATTCTACTAAACAAGTGTTCTTCACTTCCTCAGAGCCACTGGTAAATAAACACTTCCTCGAAATGTTTGTCGGGCGGTTACTTCCTCCTTGCGTCTGAACTGAGCCAGCAGGAAGATCTTCTTCTTACGAAATAACCACGCATAATGTTAAAGAGATTAAATCCTATACACTCAACTGAAATTAAATACCCCTCCCGTGTGCACTAAACAGATTCACAATAGTACGCATACTTTCCAATTTTTTTTAATCCTAATACGTGTTTAAAACTCAGCCATGTTACTAGTTGGCACCAAACAAGGAATATTTTTTTGTGAGATGAGGTGGACCAGCGAGATATTTTTGAAGGAGGTCAATTACCTTTTGGTTCAATAAAAATGTCTTTAAATGTTTAATGGCATTCCTCCCGATAGCCATTCATCCAGCTAAACCGTTTTGTTTGTTTATCCTGTGTACTGATGTATTTCCAAATGCTTTTTGCTCATACAATTGAAAGACGATACAAGACATACCACTATACCGATTAATCGAAATCACTCCGTGAGTGCTGGGATGATTCTCTGGTATGGTCAAGGCTGAATTCCTTCCCGAAACATGCCCCAAGTCCTTTTCTCTCTATAATGATTTCCACGTCCACCAGCCCTAATACAACACCGAACTAGAGACTCTCCGCATGTGGAAATAGCACTCTAG
This sequence comes from Vandiemenella viatica, assembly GCA_031002005.1. Taxonomy (NCBI): domain Eukaryota; kingdom Metazoa; phylum Arthropoda; class Insecta; order Orthoptera; family Morabidae; genus Vandiemenella; species Vandiemenella viatica. The sequence goes on from CM061921.1 coordinate 372,954,103, forward strand.
TCCCTTCGCTACCATGTTCGGCCGTCGAATAAGATAAATCCAACAAGGAAAAGGTCTAAAACACACCACAGAGATGTAATTATTGTTATTTGAGCAATTATGTTTTGCTTCTAGCTTTACATCTAATCGAGGTCATTAGAGGCAGGAAAGGACTGGGGACGAGTAATGGGGAGGAATTCGTCCATGGCCTTTTGAAGGAACAATCCCGGCATTCGCCTGGAGTGATTTGGGGAAACCATCTAAAACGTTTACCTGGATGACTAGATGGGTATTCGAACCCACGACCTCCCGAAAGCCGGATACCACATACCCACCACGTTATTTTTTTTTATTTTTTTTTTTTTTTTTTTTGTCTTGTCTTCGTCATATCTTCGGCGGCAATGTGATATGAATCGTGATAGTATTGGAAACTAGGATCGGGTAAGAATTTCAGCCACCGCTTTTTGAAGGAACTTTTCTGGAGTTCAGCTGGAGAGATTTACGAAAATCATGGAATACTGAAACTGGATCCCCGACGGGTTTTGAATTCGCGGCCTCCCGAATGCCAGGTAACAGTGTTACCTATAACCTATCGGGCTTGGACGGCAGGAAATAAAGCTTGACAGAAAATTTTATAGAAGTATCAGTGTTAATTAGAAACAAAGAGAGAGATGATAGTTTTACTACTTCCATCTTCCAGATTTAAAATGTGGAACCGCTAATTCACATTGCAGACGGATTTTTTTTATTTATTTACTGTTCTTAATGATTATTATTACTACTAAAACTGTTGCTACTGCGTTCAAGTTTAGCTTACCTTCTAAATATGGTATGATGAAAACAAAATTAAGGTGTTAATATTCCGCACCATTTAATTTTCTGGGAATAGTTTATTTATATTTCGTGACTTAGTTTACCATTAGAGTTCTTTCGTGAATGCTCTTTCTATTTACCCTTAACCTTTGTGTGTATTTGTCACACGCACAGTTCTATAACCCTGCAGCGTTAGAGAGTGTAAATAAGTCCATTCAAACTCTCTTATTGGTTTTCCGTCCATAATTTAGCGATTCATTTCTGTATTCGCCATATAATTGCGTTTGCTAGCGAATTGTTAACTGTTTATTCGAGGGAAAAAAAATACGCAACGGTTATCAAAATTACGAAAAAAGTGTTTCCATCTCTCCATAATTAATCAATTTGGTTATTTAAGTAATTATTATGACTAAAATTGTGATATTCGTGATTATTTTTACTGCAGAACTCCGAACTTTCCCTCTGAGCGTCTGCGAGTTTCTTGCTGCGCGGGCTCATTTTTTTAGTCTTGGGTAAAGTGCTGGGTATGAGAGGTCTATTTTATCATGAATTTAGTGTACCACCTACCAGTTATGCTGACCCATGCGGTATTCGTGTCTAGAACGAAGCATAATCGAAAGGCGAGGGGTCTCTCGAATTCTGTCCCCAACTGTACCTATTCAACAAAACATGGATGTAGTATGCATTTAGAACATCATCTGGTCAAAGATGAATCAAATATATCTCGCAGATAATCCACAAGTTTTTATCTCAGTTTTGCAGAGCATATGAAAGGTTTGTAACAAGATCTCAATAAACATGTGTTATTACTTATTTAACTTCATGGTTATGGTTTCCATGCTATATGCAATACAGGTTTATTCCAAACAACACCAAAAATGATTAGTACGTATTGTGGGATGGCAAACTGATCATGTTTCAAGAATGGACATGTGTCCACAAAAGCAAGGTTTGGGAGGCATGTGATGTCAAAATTTGTTCCTATGGTTTTTGGTGTCCTAAAAGTTGTACAACCAATCAGAATACTGTGGATGATTAAACTTTTTCTAATAAATACTACACATTATCAGTTGTGTGAATCTCTTTACTTTGTGATATAGACTGTGTTCCAAAGAATGAGGACACAGTTTTGAGCCGCTCGTATAATTTACTGCATGCCATGATATTCTTGATGAAATGTGGAATACACAACCATCATCATATCCAAACCATTCTTAAATATCAGCATCCTTCAATGCCCAAACCAGAATGTTGTGGACATGGTTCCCTTCCCAAAATATGATCAATTTGCCAACCTGCACAACATACTAAGTATTGTCAGTGTTTTGAAACACCCTGGACTTTATACTATGACACAAAAACTCTACCTGGTTTGCTACAACATTCAAGGATTTCCCAGTATAGTTTTAATAGTTGCCACTATCCATTTACCATGTTCTGTTGAGACTCTGGGAGGTATGTGGTGTCTCGTAAGTAAATTATGGATGTTGTGCTGGTCAAACAATCGAACTGTTGCTTCAAATTTGTTGTTATTGAATCATTACTGATCTCTTATATTGTTGAACTCCACATATCCACTTTTCAACAGTAATGGAATATTTTACTGATACATGGACAATTCCTCCCATAGAAATCACTATTCAAATGAGATGGCACTTCAAGTGGACCAGTATGCTCAGCTTTTACAAAACCAACTGAAATGTTTATTATGAAGTGCTGTCAATTTCTGCTGATTTCCTTAACATGTTCATTACTATGACTGCCATATGTTACCGACATCAGGCAGATGTAGAGGTATACTATGTTGCAAATTAGGCAGTGACCATTACTACAGGATATCATCTAATGTAACTGGGAGGGTATAGAGAGAGTCATGATGGCCTTAATTAAATATTTTGACATACTTTACAGAGCAAAACTTAGCAGCAAGATGAAAAAAATGGAAATATTAAAGAGAGAATATTCTTTGAACCATGTACATTAAATATTTAAAACACCTTAGAAATTATATACACTCAGAATGGTATGGAGAGGCAGGAACAGAAACTTCAGTTTTCTTCACATTTGTATTGCATAATACACACAATTGTAAAACTCTTTTAGGTAACCCCACAAAAAGAAATCACAAGGTGTCATGTCTGGAGAATGCAGAGGCCAAAATCCACGACTGATAATTTGATTTTCATTGTAAACACGCATTAAAGCACGAACAGAATTTTCGGCTGAATGAGGAGTTGCACTGTCTTGTTGAAGATGACCGTAGTTTCTTTCATCTTCTGTCAGCTGTTCAAAAAAAGGTTTTTAAAATATTGTCCACATAGCGAGAAGATGTAATTGTTTCAGTAAAAAACACTGGTCCAATAATTCGCCTCGCACTAATTGCACACCAAACTCAAACTTTCACATCATGTCGCGGTTGTTCGTGGATTTTCTGTACTCCAGTACCGACTGTTTTGACTGTTTACCCGTTTATGCATTGTCAGAGCACGGAAGCATTGTCGGAAGTGGAACTTAGGGAAAACATAAGAAGTAAAATTAATAATATTTTTTCACAAACACTGCAGATAGTTAGCCAAAACATCCTTAGAAGATGTCAAGAGTGTATTGAAGCTGATGGCTAACATTTCCAACACTTGCTATAAGATAAGACATCGACGCAGGCAAGAGGCATTTCTGAGCATGGGCGCTGCTCGGTATGAGTTGGCGGCAAGCGAAGCAGCCGCTACGCCGAGCGATTATTGCCATGCATGTGGATGTGTCATAAATGAAACACCCTTTAGCTTTGAGATTTGATAAGTTAGTTACTATGAAATTTGCACGATACCCAGAGAGGTAGTGACAAAACAGGAGTATGAACGTTTGATATTTTTCTGCAAATCACAGTAATTGTGTTCAGCGCTTCTAAATACTTGTGTGAAATGATGGATCTTTAATTTTAACAGTCCCAGGTTTAATGTCATTCTCTCAGATATGACACAAGTAATTCGTAATTTCACAGATTTGGCACAAGTAATTTGGGATTGGAGCTTGGCTGTTCAATGCCCGGCGGCCGTTGCTGCCAAATCAGCATTTTTATGGCTAAATTTAGCATATTTTCAAGGGATTTAGCAGGGAAAAAATTCAGTATAGCATATTTATCATTTCTTCCGATACATCAACGATTTTCTTGGAGTTATAAAATTTTAATACTGTTTATTTATTTATTAGAATAATTTATGCCAATGAATTGGTATTAATTATTGTTAATTTTAAGTTGATTTTTGTTTTATCCATTTTGGATAAATGGATATAAAACAAATCAAGTTGTTATAAAACACTAAACACTTTATTTATTGTTATTTTTTAACAAATATATATTTCTGCTTCAGATAAATTTCAAGATAACATTTACATATCACTATATGTCTTACAGATGCAAGCTAATTAATATTTTATACTCTTTCACTACATAATACACAGGGCAGGGTAGGGTTAAATCCTGGTAGTTCTTTTTTTGGTAGTGTTAGGAGATGGTAATATTTCTAGGTAGAAATAATATTTGATAGTATCGTTTATTGGTATAGTTATTTTTTGGTAGGCTTTCATTTTGATAGAAGGGTTGAATGGTAGTGATGTTAATGGTAGAGTTGGTTTTGGGTATACATTTTTCTGGCAGGCATGTTAATGTCCCTTTAATTTATTTGGCAAATTTTTTCAGTATTTTCCTAAAACTTTAGTATATTTTTGGTATTTTCTAAACATGAATTTGGCATAAAATGTTATTTAGGGTTGGCAGCACTCCCAGTGACTGCATCATATTGATTTTATATGCTGGCGGTAAGCTTGATAGTAACAGGAAGATCTATGCATGAAGTTTTAAAGACAATTCCTACAGTGGAGGGGCAGTGGTAGTCCAATTATGGGCCCTGTTATTGCGATCATCTACGCTTATTAGATCGACTACTGTGCTGTTTCGACTGCCTGCCAGCACTCTATTTCACAAGGCAATAGGCCTACTCTCCCGGTGTTTCCTAAAAGAGCAAGCTTGCCAACCTCATTTAATATCTTGGAATCAATTACTTCCTTGCGAAACAACCATAGTGTTACGACATATCCCCCATTCTCCAAGTCCGACACCAACTCTGTCTTCTTAACCTAGTTACAATTGTGATTGCAAAATTTTCATTAAAACTAATTACAATTTTTGTTTCTTAATGCTAAGCATTTTTTTTGTACGGATATTTTACATTTCAATTCCAGTATTGCAATTGTTAAGTTGGTGTGGTGGTGGTATGCAAAAGTGTCCCCTCAACTGTTTTCACTAAATTTACAACAGCACCAGCTAGTTTTGTCACCAACGAGCGGTGCGCATCCATTGTGCTCGGCGGACACCGCTGACGACTTATTTCTTTAAGTCGGCGGATGACTTCTAACCCACAGCTCTACAATTTTGAACCCTCGTGCATTTGGCAATAATAAAATATTCTTTCTGAATTCTATTAATACATTAAAAACTCCATAACCTTAACTCTACAATAATTTCCATGTACAATAAGTTTTTTTTTTCCTTCCTCTCAAATTTTACGGTAACGATGAGTGTTCACATGGAACGTCTTCTTACGAATTGCCACTTCTGCTGTTAATACTTCTAATTTTCTATTTCAAAACACCTTGCACTGAATTCTCCTATTAATAATTGTCTCAGGAATAATTCAACTTGATCAAGGCTGAACTTCTCAGATTAAAAATACTTCTAACCCCTGGTTTATATTGTCGCGTAGTAAACCACAATCAGAGTCCTTGGGCGTAGCGGGGTCGTTGATGAACACACACACTTTAACGCAACGAAGCTTTATTAAACATTCCGTACAGTACAGGAGCACGGAGCGAACTGACCCTGGCAAGAAAGGAGTATCACTTATACAGTAATGAAGACAGTCTAGAACATTAACACTAGTTACAACAAGAACATTCCAGAACAGTTTATGCAATGTAAAGAAATTAAAATTTTAATGGACTTGTTGCAATCGAACCCACAACCTTCAGTCCCACAGTCTCCCGGCGTAACCACTACACTACAACAGTCTTTCCTTCTTCATGGCCTGATCCTATTGATGTGCGACATTGCCCCCTCCTTAAGGGAACATGATCCCAATGTTAAGTTGCCCTAGTCATGGAGCGAGTTGTAGGTCCCGCGCACCTTGGTTCCTAATGGGTGATGACTTCCCTAGTCGTCGACATCTTCGAGCCCGAATGAGACCCACAGCTTTTGGGGCCCTTTGGTTTAGTGAAGAATGCTGGATCTTCTATTTTACTCTGATTCGATGGGTCCATGTAAGGCTTTAGTCATAGCACGTGAACTGTGTCTCTCACCTTCCATCGTTTCGAGTGTGAATCGAAATCCTTGACTTCATAAGTGACATCAAACAACCTTCGTACGATCCTGTATGGTCCAAAGTAACGTCTGAGGAGCTTCTCGGACAGGCCAACCTTATAGACGGGAGTAAATATCCAGACGAGGTCGCCAGGTTGGTACGAAACAGAACGGTGACTCGCATCATACCTCCGGCGGTCATTCTCTTGAGCCTGCAGTGTGCGGAGCTGAGCTAACTGCCGACACTCCTCAGCTCGTTACTAATCTTGCGATGTAATTGTCGTCCACGTCGTTAGGATGGAATGGGAACACAGTGTCCATGGTCATTGTTGCTTCACGTCCGTGTAATAGGAAGAATGGCCTAAATCCGATTGTGTCTTGTTTGGCAGTATTGTAGGCGAACGTCACAAAAGGCAGCACCTCGTCCCAGTTGGTTTGTTCGACACTCACGTACATGGAGAGCATGTCAGCCAATGTTTTGTTGAAACGTTCTGGTAGTCCATTAGTTTGAGGGTGATAAGCAGTCATCATTTGATGTGTAATGTTATATTGACGGTTGATCTCGGTCACAAGTCTCGACTGAAAAACCTTTCTTCGATCCATGATCATTGAACTTGGGGCCCCATATTTTAATAAAATGTCCTCCACAATGAATTTCGCAACCTCAGGGGCTTCAGCTGTTTTCAAAGGTTTTGTAATGGTGTACCGGGACAGATAATCAGTACCAACAATAATCCACTTATTACCAGTAGTAAACGTCGGGAATCGTCCTAGTAAGTCAATCCCGACATGCTGGAAAGGCGTTCCTGCAGGCAGAATTGGTATAAGTCGTCCAGGTGGTTTCTGAGGAACTGTCTTCCTTCTCTGGCATTCTCGACAGTGCGAAAGATGGTGATGAACAATTTTAAATAATCCTGGCCAGAAAAAATCTCTTCCGGATTCTGTCAAAAGTCTTAATAAACCCTAGATGGCCCGCTGTAGGCGCGTCGTGGAAATGTTGAAGAATTTCGAAGCGCATGTGCTTGGGAATCACTGGAAGCCATCTCATTCCAAAGGGGTCAAAGTTTTTCTTGTAAAGTACCTCATTTATCATCTTAAATTCTCCATTCACATACTCTGAGCGATCTAAGGCAAGTTTAATATGCAACAATTTGGCGTCCTTTTTTTCCTCAGAGAGATCGTGAGAGTAGCGAGACAGTCATTACTCTCTTCATTCTCTTGCTGTTCCTCCACTGGATTGCTCGAGAGACAGTCGGCATCCCGGTGTTTCTTTCCACTTTTGTAGACTATACTAATGTCTTATTCTTGAAGACGTAATGCCCACCTGGCAAGTCGTCCTGATGGGTCCTTAAGGCCTGTTAACCAGCAAAGTGAATGGTGATCTGTTATAACTGTAAATAGTCGTCCAAAGAGATATGGTCGGAATTTGCAGACAGTCCATATGACAGCAAGGCATTCACGTTCTGTTGTTGAGTATTTTCTTTCGGCTTTGTTGAGTGTCCTGGAGGCATAAGCTATTACCTTCTCTTTCCCATCCAGAATCTGTACTAAGACAGCGCCAATTCTATAACCACTAGCGTCTGTATGCAGCTCAATAGGCGCTTTCTCGTCATACAGGTCAAGCACAGGATCAGTCGTCAGAGCCTTTTGCTACATGTTGAAAGAATCTTGTTGAGATCTACCCCAGAGAAATTTAGCACCACTTTTTAGCAATTCTTGGAGCGGCCTGGCTTTCATGCAAAAGTCTTTTATAAAATGTCGATAGTTAGAACATAGGCCAAGAAAGCTCCTTACGTCGCTGGTATTCTTAGGAACAGAAAATTCCGTTATAGACCTCACCTTGTCTGGATCTGGCCGCACACCCTCGCCTGACAAAAGATGCCCAAGTATTTTTATTTCTTTAGCTCCAAAAAGACACTTTCTTGGGTTAAGTTGTAAACCACTTTGTTTCAGGCATATAAGAACTGCTCTCAGTCTTTTCAGGTGTTCATCGAAGGTTTCGGAGAACACTATAACATCGTCAAAATAACAGAGACACATTGTCCACTTCAGATGACATAAAAGATTATTCATCATACATTCGAATGTTGTTGGCGCATTACACAAACTAAATGGCATTACATTGAATTCATACAGGCCATCGGGGGTAACAAATGCAGTTTTCTCTCGATCGCTTTCTTCTACCTCTATCTGCCAGTATCCTGAATATAGGTCCATAGTTGAGAAAAACTTAGCTCCCTTCAGACAGTCCAACATATCATCAATTCGCGGAAGAGGGTAAACATCTTTTTTAGTCACCTTATTGAGTTGTCGGTAATCGACACAGAACCGCCAGTGGCCGTCCTTCTTTCTTACGAGCACTTCCGGCGATGACCATGGGCTCTGAGACGGCTGAATGATGTCGTTCTTCAGCATCTTTTCTACTTCTTGCTGAATTATTCGGTGCTCCGCTGCTGAAACTCGATACGGTCTTTGGCTGATTGGTCGATGGTCGCCAGTATCAATTCGATGTTGTACCTTCAATGGGGTTGACTTGCTCTTCATCTGTGGACTGAAACATTCATAGAATTCCTGAAGAACCGCAAGTAGCTTCGCCTGTTGTTCCTTGGTCAGATCTGGCGAGAGGCGGGACTGAATGTTTTGTCTCGTTGCTTCCGTTACAATCACACTTGTGGGTTCTTCGCGAAAGGTTTCCATGACATTCAGATGGCCTTCAATTAACGTCTCAGCGTATGCTATACACTGGCGCCTTGGCAGAATATGTGGCACCTTGCAGCCGTTGACTACCCACAGTTCACCAATTCCGTTCTCAAATGAGACAGCGGAGGATGGGATGAACAAATCTTTCTCCAGTGGTAAATTCCAATTACATTCCACTAGGATGTCTATACAAGGACGTGGCGTATGACACATGACAGTTACCTTCGAAGCACCGGTGGAAGGAATTACGACATCATCCAGCACACAAACTTTCCAGGCACAGGGGGGTTGTCCCCCCACCCCTCTTCTACTCTCACATCGTCTAGCAACATCTTCGAGCGACCACAGTCTATAATTGCTTGGGAGGCCTTCAGTAAGTCCTAACCAAGAATGACGTCATGACTGCATTCCTGTAACACAACGAACTCAAAGGGCTGCTCGTGGTCATTTATAGATACACGAATAGTGCACCTTCCTGTAGGCTGTACGTGGTTCCCATTAGCCACCCTGAGCAAAACATTTTTGCTGTCGACGAACATCGTCTTCTGCAACTGGCGCCGGTACTTCTCCGAAATAACCGAAAAAGATGCCCCAGAGTCCACAAGAGCACGAGCTAGTTGGCCATCTATGAGGATTTCAACGTAATTTGCCAACATTCTCGTAATGGTCGGCAGCGGAGTATTTTTCCCTAGAGCGGCCTCACCTCCAAGGAAGGTCGCACCTTTTAGTTTTCCAGGTTGCGGCGGTTAGGAGACTGGCTGGAGCGTCGGAAGGGTGACGGAGACCTTGATCGGCGTGTCGGCGAGCGCCCTCTCAAGCGGCCAGCCTGCGGCGACGGTGATCTACGTCGTCCAGAAGTTACGTCTTGATCTTCATTGTCGTCCTGGAGTCTCCGGCCGCTGAAACTTGCTTCGAATCTCCTTTCGCGGGCATCATTAAATATCTGCCGTCTCTCTCGGCAGTAGCGCACTACATGTCCCGGTCGCCCACAGCGGAAACATACCGGCTGGTTGTCCCGCGTTCTCCAGACGTCGGTTTTCCTGGGAACGTTTGCAGTATCCTCGCGTTGCGTCGTAGTGGCGTAAATTCTCTTTGACCTCGGCGGTTGAACAGTTTTTGTTGGGGCTGCACGGTAAGAGATGGGTGCCAGCGTTTTTTCCACTTCCTTCCTTATTATTTCCTCAAGAGTGTCAGTTTTTGGCCCGATATACATTCCCATCACCCTTTCAACTTCCTCTAACTACTTTTCGAATAATGTCTCTAATACCTGTGTCCTCTTCCACTGTGGCCATTGATACGACGTTTGGTAATCTTTCGTTTTTGTTGTCGTTATTTGGGTTTTAGGGCGCGTCGACGACGGGGTCATTAGCGCCCTATGGTAATCTTTCAAACTTCTTTCGTCCAATTCTTTTCTGGTGCATCATCTCAATGTATTGGCAACACTTAATAAAGTCGTCTGTTCTGGAAATTTCCTTCAAAAGCAACGCTTGGTACATGTCCTCGGCGACGCCTTCCATAAGGCGTGCTACTTTCTCTTCTTCCTTCATTATGGGGTCGACTATCTTACACAGCCCCAAAACACTTTGTATGTATGACTGTCGTTACCCCATGGCGTTGCGCTCTACACTTTAGTTTTTCTTCGGCATCGCGTCCCTGCTGTTGTGTATCTCCAAAGCACCCCTGCAGTTCTTTCTGGAATGCTGGCCAGTTAGTCAGTTTCTCTTCATTGTTTTCGTACCATTGTTTGGCAGTTCCTTCCAGGTAGAAAAATGCATTTACCAGGCACAGTGTATTATCCCAATTGTTGAATTTAGCGATACGTTTGTAGCCTTTCAGCCAGTTGCCCGGATCTTGGCCATCGTCGCCTGAAAATACTGCTGGATGACGAATGTGCTGGCAGGTGGTCGGCATCATCGTCGTCCTTACTTCTTCTTCTGACAGCTTCCACTCAGTCGAATATGGCTCATACTCTGGCTTCTCGCCTCGTAAGCGACAGCTCTCTTGTGGTGTGGTGTGGTGTGGTGTTTTCGAGGATTTTAGCAGCCACGAGGATCTACCCGGCGTCTCCACCAAAATAATGTCGCGTAGTAAACCACAATCCGAGTCCTTGGGCGAACGATTCTTCCTACCAAGTCTTCCGAAGTTTCAACAGGTGTTTCATTCACAAGTCCTTTTAAAAATCCCCACAAGGAAAAAATCCAATGGAGACAGGTCTGGTGATTGTGGTGACTCATGTTTGTATTGCAACGCCCTCTCGTGGCCCTAGCACACACTACAGGTGTTTGCACTCTGTTCTTATGCGATTTTTGATCCTTATGGTATGACAGATCAACCATGTCATTTTGTTATTTTGAATCACCCTGTACATCCACCCTTCAATACCATGGTTACATTGGCACTGGAATGTCAATTTCAAGGATAATATAAATGTTCGTCTCCAAAACGAATTTTAAATACAGTCGCTGTCAGTCACCTTTTTAGGATTAACATAAGGACTTCTATATGAGAGTGCAATAGTAGCACTGTTGGAAATATAGAGCACACATTCTCCTACAGATGGCACTCGTCACAATATTGATACATGAGCTGATCAGAAATGGTATGGAACTAGTACCGGATTAACCACGTAGCAGCAGGTAACAAATGATACGGGCCCCGCACCTCCTTTGGGGGGGGGGGGTCACTCGTAGGATAGCTAGGAGACTTTTTTGAGCTCTAGAATTTTCATTTGGACGGCAAAAATCAAAGGCCTCTTCACATTTGTTACGGGCCCAGCGCTGTCTTAATCCCGCCCTGTGTGGAACTCCCCTCTCAGATAAAGAACCTCCTTCGAAAGACTGAAATAGACATCTACAAATTTCCCAAACAATTTGCAGTTAGAAATAGCATTGACATGATGTAAGAACAGGTTCTCTTCACGGTATGTGCCTAGGACTTAAATTACAGAAACTTGCGTGTGTAGACTAAGTACACACTCACAAGACCAACATATGGCCCGCTCATCAGGTAAAGCTGATCCATCAACGCCCACCCATGAGGACAAGTGTCCTTTACCTATATAAGAACTACTCAAGAATACAGAGATCAACTAAGATCAAGGTTATCACTTTTCACAGCGTACATTCTTCAAGCTTCCAATGAAATGTATATGTATTACTCCAACACTTATTTAATCCTAGTCCATTTACTTATAAATAAGCAATTCACAGGCTATATGGTTTCTACAGACTGACTTAAAAGGCTTCCAAGGCCTGCATTTGCGAACGGTGACAGCACCTCTGACCGAAGATGGCAGCCACATGTTTCACTACCAGCATTTCTATTCCTTTCCTCAATCTTAAAATTTTTAATTTGAAACAACAGTTTCCAGTTATAAAAAGAAATTGTGCATCAATAACAGGCTATATTAGAAGCAGCTTACATTATTTCTGCACTCCAGTATTGCATTTTGTTGTGTGCTAGTATCAGCACGATTGCGAAGCATTTTTAAAGTGTACTGCAAAGCAAGTCCTTTCCCAGTTACCAACTGATGTAGTTAAGAGCAATTTTATATCCTGAATTACATCACAGAATTGCCACTAACCAGCACTAAAATGTTTTGTAAACATCTACACTTCTTTCCCAAATGGCACCTTCATAACCCAGTCCCCCTGCGACGAAACCGTGAACATTACGTATATTTTGTAAATTGATAATGTGATCCGACATATGTATATATATGTCTTTGGCATTGGGCAGTCGCCGAGCGCACAGTGTTACATATGATATGGTCAAGGGAAATGCTTTACGAATGGCGGGAGCTAGCGTGTCATGGTCGCGGGTGTATGTTACGTGTATGCACTGTAATAACCTATCATTGCGGCATCACCGATATTCCCATGGAAAGAATATTATGTGATCAGAGCAGAAGTATTTTATAGACACTGTATGGCTTTTTAAGTGATATGATTTGCTATAAATCGTTTATGGTGAACTGCTACGGTACTGTACTGTACTGTACCACATCAATTGTTTAATGATTAATTGCGGGGCTTATACTCACTATTTCCAACCTTATTTATACCTGAAACTGCATTCTTTCATGATGAAGATTAGTTTTAGTGTCTGGTGGCTTGCTTTTGGATTATTTAACTTCAGAAAAATAAAACTTAGCCAACTGTGAATGCCGACGTGTGTATGGGTTTCTCATTAGCTTCTTGCATGTTCCCTTTGACTTATTTAATCAATTATCCAAATAGCAATGCTAACTAGACTGGTAACCGGACGGCATTCGAATCATTGATGTAAATGAAAGCATTGAACATTGTGTTAAGCAACATAGCTACACAACTGCAATATCAGATATTAATTAAAAAGCCCAGTATCGACCCTTAGTCTCTTACATGGTTCCACTGTGACAGGCCAGTGTGTTTAGAAGTGGTAGTAATTAACAGTGAAACTAACTGCGGACACACATTGGAATAAAGAGGTAGGAAAGTGAGTAGTGTGGACAGACAACAATCAGTGGTAGTGGGTCTATTCTGACGTGGCATAGTAACAACACTGTGGTAAATGACGGGAGCTGAGAGACGCAGTTGTCCAGGAATCACCGTCCTAGCAGCAGCAGCAGCAGCAGCAGCAGCGAGCGAAACTAAACGAAACTCCGGGAAGCAGTATATATGGAACACGACGGCGGCGGCTGCCGCAGCATTGCAGCTGGAAGAAGAGCAGAAATCAGCAGCGATTCAACGAAAGGAAAGAACTAAAAGCTTTTATTTAAAGAAAGAGACAAACTGACAAAACTATGTCATTTTGATTTGAATTAAAAATCTCATGGTAGTAATTATTTCTCCTGCCCTCAATCTTCAAACAAACTACTGGCTATGCAGATTGTAAATTTTATGCATGTAAGCATTATTTCACATGGGATTAGAGCAAGTTATGTCAGTTTTTGTTACTGAATCTATTGGTAGAATTTTGTGTCGACTTCCAAAGAATGCATACGTCGAGTAGAATTAATAAGCATCTTCCATACAGTTTCTTGTGGTTTGTGAGAGGGTTTCTTTTGTCACTCTTTAGTGAATTCTGGTTTGGTGCCTATTGCACAAGTTAAAAGTCCTGGTGCAAAGGTGTATGCCTTATTTGGTAACCAGTCGGTCAATTTGAGCTGGTGAATTGCTTTCTTCAGACTTGGAAGTGTTTGTACCTGTTCCCCATGGGTGAAACTCGCCATTTTAGGGTTGTTTTTAATATTGGAGGTTTTGGAATTTTGTTTTCACGATGCTTTCCAAGGAAGACGTGAACCCGTTACTTTCTTGTTTCGAGTCTATGAACAGTAGTCTTCGAAGTGATTTGAAGTCAGATATCGGTAGTCTTCAAAGTGAGTTGCAGTCTGTAGACAATAGCTTTCAAAAAAAGTTAGAGTTTATGGAAAGTAGTTTTTGAAACAGTTTTCAGTCTATAGGTAAATCGTTGGAGCTGCGAACATGGGTAGAGAGTAACTCTCATCAGTTGACAGAAGTTAAGGCAGAGTTAAAGCAGAATTAAAGCAGTATAAAGCCAACTGAAAATCAAGGGGCGTGCCTAAATGAAAAGGTGATTAAATTAGAACAGGATATTGGCAAGAAGACTGAGTGTTTGCACCAGTACACTGAGGTACTCTATGAAAGAGTAGCTTTTGTGAAGGAAGTCTGCATCAGTCAAACGACTGGAGACAGTGGCAAACCACTGTGCCTTGTCGGGCAAAGGCTTAAAGGAAGACATTGAGGAGCTGAAAACAGGTGAGTGGCTTGGCATCTGAGGTGGAGTCAATTTCCCAGAATGTCAGGAAATCGAAATTGTCAACTGCAGCATTGATCGAGAATGTATTGAATGTAAAGGTTCCTGCAGTGGTCAAGGAAGAGGCGGTGATGTTCAGAGGTCTGGTTTATCCAGCGTTGTTAATGGTCTGTGTGGATGAGAAGATAGATTAAGAACAATTAGTTGGCAATTGTCGAATTCATCCTGTTGAGTTCATCACGAACTTCGAGAAGTTTGGTCCTTTCTGTGTTGCTGAAGGGAAACAAACTGGAAATGGTCCAGAAGCACTTTGAGGGGGGGGGATGCGTGGCTTTGGGCAGATTGGTTCGTCAGAAATTTTAGCACTTTCGAGCAATTTAAAAAGGCATTTTTGCAGACCTATTGGTCAGTAGAGCATCAGATAGTGGTCAGAAAAGAGTTGAGAGGAGAGCCCTACACGGCCACGAAGGAGATCCAGAAGGATTTTTTCGAGATGTATAGCCTGCTATAAATACGTTAATGGTTTTGGAAGTGAAGAGGAAGTAGTAAACATAGTGGTGGCCAGATTACCCTGGCAAGTCATTTTCACCAGTCACAAAATTTGTTCAGTGGCAGAGGCAGTTGAGATGATGAGGCTGGATATTCAGGAGGAGGGTGCTCGGAGGACTCAGACTTGGGACAGACAGCCACAATTCCAAGGAAAGTCAGAGCACGAGGCCAATACATGGAAAGGAGATGACCAGAATCGCTGGCATGGACTGGCCGGAAAAATTTCAAGGGTGGTGGAGGTAGTCAGTTGTACGATTCTCAATATGGCCAGCGCGAAGTACCCTTGCCGAACCACGAGGAGAAGAACCAGGTAAACTAATCTCTGCCACTGTTTTGGCCTAGACAGGTGCAAGAGATTTAAGTAGGCCAATTCCAGAAGACAATACGATGGAGTGAGCTGAAGTTAAAATTCCTAGTGAACCAATTACTAATGAGCAATGTTGGACTAACAAGAACAAGGAAGAAGTAGCCAGTTTGAGAGCTGACGGCGAGACAGTGGCAAAGAATTGAGATAGCTGTATATGGTACAGAAGAAAATAGCAAGGTAGACTTGTTGGACTCTGGTGAAGAAGAGGAAGAGCCAAGTGACAAATTGCATGAAGTGATGAGGCACAAGAGTAGCCTGGACAAAGTTTGGAGAGTACGTGGCACTGGTATGTGCTAAAGCAATTTTTCATGGCGAGGAGAGGAACACCTTGTTAGAAGAGTGGCTCAGATGGAAGGAGCAGAGGTGGAATTTGGACGACTAAGCAATGAAGTGGAATAGGAAGCCAGAAGTTCAGGAAAAGACTTTTGTAATGGACAACAAAATTGTTATGAAAGATACTGCAGTAAACGAAGAAATAATGTCGGGAGAAGCGGATGGAAGACAGCAAGAAGCAGTCATTGAAGTGGGAGAAACATTTCAAGAGAAAAGCAATGAAGCCTGAAACTCTGCTGGAAGTAAACCTCGCAGTGAAACGTGCTATGATGGTAGAGGAATCCTATTCATTATTTAAAGGCATAAAACACGAGGCACTTTACGGGAGTAAAGAAGCTAAGCAGAATAGAGGATACTATGCAAAGCCAGAAGAATGGTATTTGTTGAGAAAATGTGTAGAGGAGAAAGAGGGCGGAAAGAAAGCAAAGACACGTAGGAAGAAACGGCTGTTAATTTTGTTTGGCGAAGCACAAGTACCCACAAGAACAAAATGGGAGAAAATAAAGCCAGATGGATGCGGTGGAAGAAGAAACGGAGTCTGCCGTTTGGAGAATGGAGGAACATTGTCAAGTTCAAGTCTGCATGTTCAGCAAAAGGAGGGTGAGGTACAGTCTTCAGTTGCCTCACCATATATGCTGGAAACAGCCATGCAATCATTTCATTAGCATTACGATAGGATTAGGTCATCACGTTTGTTTTGTTTTCACAATTATATTACTATGTTAAAAGTGTCTTTTGCAGTTGTGCACAGATTAGAGACCCCACACACTGGTCGAGGTATTGTTGCCTTTTCTCAAAAATGAGTCGTTTTACCTTTTTCTTACATTAAAGTGGTAAGAATTTATACATCGCGCACGTGAAGTCAGTTTGTCTCTTTCCGCGTGTGAAGTGACCAGTGTGTGTACAACAGTGAGTAAATGAGAACTACCTATACAGGGCACACTGTCGGTGCACTATCAAAGTAATCAAGGCATGAGCCAGTCCTAAGCACGTGTCATGCATCAGAAAAACTTTGTCATAAAAAATATTGGAATTCATTTTGTAATTTCTTGGTTAAATGTGAAAGTCATGAGTTTAAGCAAGGACATCTGAACATTGGAAGGTTTGATAGTATTTTTTTTTCATGCCATATCAATTTGTTTTTTTGTTGTTAAGATGTATTCACTTTTTTTAGTTAAGGGTGCGCAAGCAGCCACCACTTAGTGTTATATTTGGCAAGACAATTTTATATTTTGTAACATATATGGGTAGGTGATGTATGTAGCTGTGTAAGTGTTGGTAGAAATTGTCTACGATGATGAAAGATGGGGCTTTTTCAATACACACTTTTGTCACATTCCAATGTTGAGGGTGTGACGAAACCATGAACATTAAGTATATTTTGTAAGGTTGATAATGTGATCTGAGATATGTACACAATATCTTTGGCATTGGGAGGTCGCCGAGCATGCAGTGTTATGTAGGATACAGTCGAGGGCAGTGCTTTACGAATGGTGGGAGCTAGCGTGTCGGGGTCACGGGTGCGTGTTCCGTATATGCACTGTAATAACCCGCTGTCATGGCATCACCAATGTTCCGATGGATAGAATATTATGTGAACAGTGCAGAAGTATTTTGTAGACACTATGTTGTTCTAAGTGATACGATTTGCTATAAACTGTTTATGGTTAACTGCTATGGTACTGTACCCCATCAATTGTTTAATGAATAATTACGGGGCTTATACTCACTATTTCCAACCTTATTTAAACCTGAAACTGCATTCTTTTGTGATGAAGATTAGTTTTAGTGTCTGGTGGCTTGCTTTTGGATTATCTAACTTCAAAAGAATAAAACTTAGCCAACTGTGAATGCTTACACGTGTTTATGGGTTTCTCATTAGCTTCTTGCACATTCCCCTCGACTTATTTAATTAATTATCCAAATAGCAATGCTAACTAGACTGGCAACCAGACGGCATTCAGACCATTTAATTAGAAGTAATAAGTTGTAATTTAAAGCATTGAATATTGTATTAAACAACATAGCTACACAACTGCAACGTCCGATATTAATTAAAAAGCCCCAATATCGACGCTTAAGTCTCTTACACCCTCTTGAAACCAGAGAAAATGGTAACTAAATTAAAGCACTGCAATTTGTTGACTGAGGGCTATATATAAATTTTCTGACTTTCCACCATAAGGATTTACTGACCAGACTTCCATATTATAAAAGGGTTAATAAAGATATCAGTATTACCACAATACTTTATACTTTCACTAAGTGTTCTCTATAGTAACTATGATGTGACTTAATACCGTCTAAATGTTCTTTATACAAAGGTTTTCTACCTGCATGGAATTATTGAATGTATTTCAAGTCATAAGGTGCATTAAGCAATTTATGCTAACCCATTTATTACACATCAAAATAAGGCTGAATGGATGAAAAATTCATGACATTTCTCTGATAAGTGGAAAAACGTGCAATTTTTAATTCTTATGTCCACAGAAAACCAAATTGTCGCACAACACAAAAAGTGCAAATATCCACAACACAAATGGGGGGGGGGGGAAATTTCCCTTCAGAATTTGAGCATACATTTCTATACAAATTTTAGTTTATACTCATCAGTAAAACAGCTCTAATATTTCAAACAAGGTAATATTCACTTCATATAAAGACACCGATTTCTAATTATATATATACATATTTATTTCATCGACACCTCTATAGCATATTGCTATGCATAGATATTTCACATTTTCAAGATCCGCATAACATTACTTCAATTAAACAGGACATTAACAATTCTCTTTTTCTATGTTTCACTATTCCACTAAAATATGTATATCTCTTCTGCCAAAGTACATTGGGTGCTATTGGCATCCACTATAGCACAATTATAAGCACTGGCAGATTAAGAAAAAATATTCTCTCAATCTAGAAATTTACACAAAAAACAAACATTCTCACCCATGTAATTCAAGAACCTCACTAAAGCATAGAACACAGCAACACTTATACTGTAATATTGTCTTGTTTTAATTAACATTTAGCTCTTCCTTTTAATACACAACACTTTCATTGAACATCAATTCTGTGTAAGGGGGCAGGAATGAGGTGGGTGGGAAGAACTGACATGATTATCAATGGTCTACAAGTCATCATGCTTAAAATTGTTGATACTATCTTAGCGAGATGCAACTCTCATAGAAGGCACAGGGGCCATCTTACAAACCATACATAAATATCAAATTTGATTATGGAACTTTTAACATTTAAGGATTTAAAGGACTGTTTAGTTTAGTTAAGAAGTCCAACTTGTTATAGTACAAGCTGTAATATTGAACACTTAAACACAGAAACAGAATAAATCTGCAACAATTTGGAGGGTTCAGTTTACAGAGAACTTAGCACTTCTTTTACACATAGACATGTATCTGTAGATGGATATAAGCAAGTAGCAAAAGTACATATATATAATAATACACAGTATATTGAATTACTATAACTTAGAGAAATACTTAATAATGGCACTGAAATTAATAGCACAAATTTATAATCAGTTACTAATACATTAAATTGAATACAGACTCCAGTTTAACTCAAAGGTGTTGTAAAAAAAATTTAAGTGTTTCTCCATGTTTATCAAGGAAGACAATAGTTTCAAAAAGTACACTTCTATTGTGTTACTGGATAAATACACAAAATAAAACGTGAGCATATCTAACATCATTAATCTCAATAGGATACACCAATATACAATTTTGGGAACATGTTAAATATTTAATATCTTTAATACAATTATAGTTATATTCCTTAAAGGATGGAACTCTTGAAAAAAAATGTATAGTGCTTATAGCAATTCTGTCAGTTTATTGATCCCTAATCCCTTCTTTCTTGTTGCTTCAAAAAATAAATGAAGAGCCATTACCATTCATTTTAATGGATCAATTAAATTTACTCAACACATTACAAACCACTTTCATCAAAATAAACTAGTGAAATAATTTTATTTCATGGATTCATCCAACCGTTATAATGTGGAACACTAACAATTCAATAAAAATCAGATCAAAACAATATTCAGGCAAAACCCATTACACCATTCAAGATAAACTGCAAATACATCAACAATAGCAAATGATATGTTAATGCTAACATTACTAGAGTTCATTCTCAAGCATTCAAACAAAATTTACTCAAACCAATGTATCTGCTGGTATTTGCATACATATGAAACTCTTATTTTCACTTGCCAAACAAAAGTCCACAGCAGCTGTTTAACATACACTTGAGGTCATGTAATACCATTAAACTACTAACATAATATAAAAACTGATAATATTTTTATCTACACAGTATAGTTTCCAGTCAGTTATTTGATACATGCAATAGACATGTAACCACTATTCTGACTATGGAATGAGGCAAATCAGTTTCTAAAACCTAGGAAATTCAGAGTTCTAATAATAATGGTCGAAATGAGAAGGAAATCTCCACAGTATAAATGAAGATTCAGATTTTCTTAATAAACATTTTAAGAATGTTTTTGATGCTGCTGCATCCTATATAGCACAAAACTAGAATGACAACTATTGTTAATGGAGAGGAAAAGTATCAGGAGAAAAACATTTTTACTCCATGAAACATATGCCACTACATAAAATATTCACTGAAACATAAGAATTTAGCAATTCTTATAAACCAATGTAACCAATTCATTTAAATATTCTTTGGTAATTTCAGCAATTTTTTTCAAACATAACAATAACTATGGTCAATTTCCAACATTTTTCAACAACATAATTTTGAGTAAGAATCTCAGAATTTTAGGTTTGCCTTTTACTCAGAAACAAATTTTTAAATTAAAGTCACATAAGCACTAAGGCCTTGAAAATAAAAAAATAAAACCACTCATTCTACGCCACAGCCTTTAACTTCTCTTCAGAATTCCTACATTGAAAGATGTCCTACATCATATAGGTACTGAAGTCTTAACAATTCTTCCTTTGAGGTGCATTTTGAACTGTAACATTCATGGGACCATGAGGACTTTAGTAGTTGCTGAAAGTTGCACTTCCCTCAACATTCTGGAACAGAATAAGATAAGTGAACAACTAAAAGAAGGGGAAAAATGGGCTGTAGTACAAGCAACACTTTCTACCAGAAGTATACCTATAAAGCTCCAAATGGATCAAGCTGTCCCCCTTGCTGTGGTGGCTGTGCTGTTACAGGAGCTTGGGTTGAGGTGATTATACCAGTAGCTGGCCCTCCTATTCGAGGACTTCCCATCATTCCACCACCACTACCCATCATGCCTGCACCACCCATCATTGGCACAGCTCCCACTGGCCTCATGCCCTGCAAGTTCTGACAAACAGTATTTACACACACACCTCTACCAATGTGAATGATTAACACAATTAAAAAAATCATAAAGGAGAAATAATTTAAGACAAATATTTAAAGCTTTAGTGCATTTTCTTTCGCCAACCACCTGCAGAATCTGTCATATGACCAATTTCAAAGAAACTATGTGCAATTCACTATAGTTTAAGTAATTAATGCATTTTATTTACACTATTTACATTTCACAGTCATTAAAAATAAGCAAAAATTCAATGTGATCAGTAATATTTTTCTCTTTCAAAGATAAAAAAACCTTGAAGATTGCTGTATACCTGCTGAACATTAGTCCAGATAAAGTTACACACCTAAAGAATGTTACTCCAACAGTTGGCCTTTAATGATCAATATAACAGAATGGAGAAAAACTACATGCAAACGTTAGCATCACCAGTACCCACAAACATTGGATATGCAACAGCCAGTCTGTGTGTAATAATATATACAGTGTGTAACATTTCAGCCATAACACAGAAACTAATACTGAATGAAGCATTCATAACTTCTAAATAGCAAGAGTGGAAATTGACATTGAAGAATACCATTTGTTATGTCTTTATAATATAAATCAGACACGAAACCTGTAGACACCTCAATCAAATCTTTTAGATTCCACTGTATAAATAAGATACAGCCCAGATTTCAAACAAACATGTTGCAAATCCAAGACAAAACAGCTACACTACTATTTGTAAAAATTGCAACAACCAGTAGGAATGATCTGAATAACTCCAAAATCTGATTATTTGTGGAACAGTGGAATTATAAGTCATTAAGATTGCAGGGAGACTGTTTAACCACATGCCCAACAGCACACTATTCTGGGACCAGACATGTGTTTCATCATGCTTTGTGCAGAACAATCAAACGAAGTGGAAATGTGCAAGTAGTTCCAGTACTCACTTGGAGACCATCAGACTTGTAAAGAACGGATTTCGATCTCCTCCATATATGTTGAAAGTTACACAGCAAATGTGTCTGTGGTTTAGTTGTTTCTCAAAATACAACCTAGTTTGAGATATTTGCATGCAAATAAACAAAAAATTATAAATTTTGGTTATATAGTAAATTATTGCCTACTGTTAACAAATGATAGCGTGGACTATGTGATACGGTGTTAGATTCATAATTTTCTGACCCCGAGTTCAAATCCCCGCAGAATCAAATATTTTTATTTTTATCTTCAGAAATTGTCAAGCTTGACTATTTTTATTTTGTTTAAACATCATTTACATACTTTTACTGTGTGAAATAATATTTGAAACAAATCATTACCTACAATTCGGCATCTTTTTTTTTCCTGAAAATCTTTTTTTGTAGTGAATTCATGGGTCTACCGCCCGATTGTCAACACACACCCTTGAAAACTTGATTGCAATCGTACATCAGAAAAGTCTTTATTCTTACATTATTTTTTCCTTTTTGTTAAGTTTGTTTGAGTGCATTTTCAATTGAAACAGTTACTATCATTTTATTTATTTCATCTTCGTCGTTTCTTTACTTGCATATAATCAAGAGGCATTTTTAACGAAATATGTAGGATTGGATAGATAGTTTTTCCTTTCTTTCTTCTACACTATTTGTGCCAAGATTAGTTGTGTGTAAATGGTTGAAAATAAAATAATAGGCCTATCTGTGACAAAAAAAATTTCAGCAAGGAAATGGAAGAACAAGTCTCAAATGCTTATAAACACTGAAAAATTCTCGTGTCAGGTTCCAGTTTACTAGCAGATTCGTCTCCTGACTTAATTTCATTGGGTATGCGCGAGGCATACTAGGAAGCTATTGATATATGAGCCAAAATTATGTTTGGTGTATCTATAAGCAATGTGATTTGTTTTAAATTTTATTTTTCACAATAAAAGTGTGTAAATGAAGTTTTAAGAAAATAAATATATCAAGCTTGACAATTTCTGAAGATAAAAATAAATAAAAATATTTGATTTTGTGAGGATTTGAACTCTGGGTCAGGAAATCATGAATCTATCACCCTACCGCATAGATCACACTTATTTGTTAACATGAGGCAATAATTTACCATATACCAGACATTTAGAATTTTGTGTGTTTATTTTGATGTGAGTATCTTAAAAACTAGGGCACATTTTGAGAAACTACTACACCACAGTCGTATATGCTGTGTACCCTTGAACATATATGAAGGAGATCGAAATCTGTTCTTAACTTATCTGATGGCCTCCAAATCTGACATCAATGGGTGCAATAACAGTATGCAACAAAATAAATAACTCCCGGGTTTTCTGCCGGTTAATAGATTTATTTGGATCTTTTAACGACGTTTCGGCAACTGCCATCGTTG
Source organism: Vandiemenella viatica (assembly GCA_031002005.1). Taxonomy (NCBI): domain Eukaryota; kingdom Metazoa; phylum Arthropoda; class Insecta; order Orthoptera; family Morabidae; genus Vandiemenella; species Vandiemenella viatica. Next base: position 372,977,668 of record CM061921.1, read on the forward strand.
CCTTCATCAGGTTAAATCTCACTTACAAGGACAAGACACGACTGACTCGCGAGCCAGTCCTGGCTCCTATTTATAGCCTGTTGTCAAGGGAAGCTTCACGCTGCTCTTTGATTGGTCGGCGGTGCACATGGCCATAGACGGGGTCAAACCGGTTTGGTTACATCTCTGCATCTCGTGGCTGCATCCCGTAGCTCAGCAACTGGATGGCATTTAGTATATCCATGGCAGTATCTTGAGTTGTCACCCATCCAAGTAAAAACCACGCATAAAGTTGCCTTAACAGTTGGCATATGCGGTCACCCATCCAAGTGCTCTCCACACTCATCTTTGCTTAACCGGCGGCATTACACGAGGGCTCTGGACCTGACCAATCACGAACGACTTCTCTCCCATTGGTCGACGTGTCATGACGGCGTCTGCTCGGAAGGTTGTGTCTAACACGTTGCTGTTTTAGGTCTTTTACGACTGGCTCCCAAGCCTCGCTCAGGAACAGACCACCATCTCTTAATGCTGTTGTCACTTAATCGAATCTCCAGCGCTTCTCTGATCACCGAGTCCCAGAAATACGATATCTTAGCCAGAACTTCAGTGTTGTCGAAGTTGATGCTGTGAAAATTTTCTATAGCATACTCTGCTAATGCGGACTTGTCCAGTTGTAGTAACCGCAGATATCTTTGGTGCTAATTGCGGCGTTCCTTGATAGTTCTTATAGGAATCAAGTTCTAGACTGTAAAGCGTACTCAGGAGCAAAGAGACTCTGACCATAATTTGATAATAATGAAGTGCAGGCTGAAATTTAAGCAAATAAGGAAGCAGTATAAGCAGAACAGACTGGAAGTGAATAAACAAACAGTCTAGCACAAGAGAAAAATTTGCAGAAATGGTAGACTTAGGTGTAAGAAGTAATTCAGAAAGTAGCTCTACCGAGGATGAATGGAATGGATGGAATGGATTAAAGACCGAAATAATGAAAGCTGGTAAAGAAACATTAGGCTTTAGGGAACAAGCGGCCCGAAAACCTTGGATCACAGAAGAAATTTTGGAGTTGATGGATCAGAGGAAAAGTTACAAAAATGCTCAGGATGAAGCAGGAAGAGAACAGTACAGGGAATTTATAAATCAAATAGGAAATGCAAAATGGCAAAAGAAAAATGGCTACAAGAATAGTGTGAAGAAGTAGAAAAGGAAATGGTCGTACAAAAAGTAGTTGCATATAGAAAGATCAAACAATTTTGGAGAAATGAAGAAAAGATGTATGAACATTAAAGCTGCCGATGGGAAACCTCTTTTAAGCTCAGAATATAGAGCTAACCGATGGAAGGAATACATTGAGAAACTGTATGTTGGGGACAATTTGAACAATAGTGTAATGGAAAAGGAAGGACCTTAGGAGATCCTGTTTTAAGGGCAGAATTTAATAAAGCTCTGAATGACTTTAAAGCAAATAAGGCAGTTGGAATTGATGAGATCCCTGCAGAACTTCTTAAATCCCTAGGAGAGGAAGGAATCGAAAGATAATTCAAGCAGATATCAAAAAGTTATGAAACGGGAGAAATTCCAATCGATTTTAATAAAAATATAATCTTCACACTTCCAAAGAAAGCACAAGCCGACAAATGTGAGAATTATCGCACCATTAGTCTAATATCACATGCTTCAAAATTACTGACCAGAATAATATACAGAAGGGTGGAAAGGGTAGTAGAAGAGTAGTAGGTGAAGATCAATTTGGGTTTAGGAAAAATCGCGGTACAACGGAAGCAATTCTGGCTTCAAGATTAATACTTGAAGGGCGGATCAAGAAAAACGAAGATACTTTTATTGCATTTGTTGATTTAGAAAAATGCTTGTGATAATGATAGGCGATACAACATGTTCAAAATTGTAAAGAAGACAGGTCTAAAGTATCGAGATAGAAAAATACTCTTATAAACAATATAAGAACCTGGTGGCTCTAATAAAAGTAGAGAATCAAGAGAGACATGCATCAGTTAAAAAGGGTGTGAGACAAGGTTTTAGTCTATCCCCGTTAATATTCAACTTTTATGTAGAAGAAGCAATGAAGAAAGTCAAAGAAAAATTTCCATGTGGCATAAGTTTTCAGTTCAGTATGCTACGATTTTCTGATGACATTGGCTTGTTAGCAGAGGGGGTTGAGGATATTGGGAAGTTACAGAATGGCATGAACAAAATACTGAAGGAAGATTTTGGACTGAATATAAATCAAAGCAAGAAAAAAGTGATGAAAAGTAGCAGAAATGATAACGATACTAGTAGATTAAATATAAAAATAGGATCGGATGCAATAGGAGAAGTGAATTCTGTCACTTGGGAAATAAAATTACAACCGATGGCCGAAGCAGGAATGATGTTAAAAGCAGAATAGCACTAGCAAAAAGAGTCTTCATGAAAAAGAGAAACCTTTTAGTTTCAAATATTGATCTAGGAATTAGAAAGGACTTTTTTTTAAACTACGTGTGGAGCACAGCACTTTACGGTAGCAAAGCATGGACTTTAGGAATACCGGAAAGAAAGAAAATTGAAGCATTTGAAATGTGGTGCTACAGAAGAATGCAGAAAATTAAGTAGACAGACAATGTAAGAAATGAACGAGTTTTGGAAATGATGGGTGAGAAAAGAAGTTTATGGAAGCAGCTTACAGGAAGAGACAGGCTGGTAGGTCATATTTTGAGACATGCTGGATTGGTTAATTTGTTAGTGGAGGGAACAGTCGAAGGTAAGAACTGTAGAGGTAGACAGAGATTAGAATATATGAAGCAGATAATTGAGGACGTGGGATGTAAGGGATATGTAGAAATGAAGAGGTTAGCACAGGATAGGTAGGGATGGAGGATTGCATCAATCCAGTCAAAAGACTACAGAAAAAAAGGAATACAGTTATGAAAATGATTCATGTATGGAACCAGTGGATAGAAGTGATTGTACAGTGACTGGCAGGCACTGTACCACACAATGTGACCACTGCATGGGAGGACAGCCACCTTTTCCATATTGCTGTAACTGACAGATCAGCTTTCTCTACAGTGTTGGCTCATTGATGTAGCACTGTAATGGGTTTGGACATTTCTGCCCCATGGATAGAAGACATCCGTGGAGAGCAGAACTTGTGGTACAGATGCCCTGCACCAGCTTTCGTTAACCAGGAACCATTAATGTCTCATACTACAATGGGCACGTGAAAGTAGTCACTGGCATGTTAAGGAAGCAAAATGTAATGTTTTCGACCTGTCCTACAGTAATGGCCACATTTGTTAGATGCTACCATAGTGAAGGCAATCTAGCAGACTGTCCACTATGTCACTCGACAACGTGAACACCAACAGTTATCGTTTGGTGTGCCACTGGCTAGGACACACGATCTTACCTCCGACATATTGAATGCAATTTAAACAGTAACAGCTGCATCAGGGAAGTTTTAGAGCCTGAGGCTCTACCCCTGCAAGCAGTTCCCGATGCCATATTTCAGGAGGACAATGCCCAGTCACGTGTGGCAAGGAATAAGCAAGCCTTCTTCGAAGAACTGGTACCACTGCTTCCCTGGCATTTGCCCGACATGTAGCCCATCAAACAAATTTGGAATATGGTCAGTTAATAATTTTTTACTGCTGCAACCACTTTGTGGATGCCCCTACAAACTATGTGGCAGTGTGTTCTCCAGAGGATATCCAGGCTCCGATTCAATGCCACAATGGCTAGAAACTCCAACTATAGCATATGGTGGCTTCACACTGTACTAAATTCTCATGGTCAAGTGCATGTATAGCTCTATTTGTGCAATGTAATTTCCCTAATCTGGAATAAATTTCACTGCAATCACATGTCTCTTTAGCGCTTCAATTTTTGCAAACAGTTTATGAACCTCACAACATCAGGGAAAATACTAGCAATTATGTATTCAAATTAGTCAAGTTATTTGCACCTTCCGAAGAACACAGAAGACTAGTGGACACTTAAAGTTGGGTTCAAATTTTCATTCGTGTTACGGATTATTCGTATTTTCATTTGCTTGCAACTATGTGTGCACTTTATTTAACAAAAGGAAACTGGCCACAGTCTTCTGTATACAGATCTCTGTCCCTCTTTGAAGTCCCTTCATCCTCTATAGAAATTCTCCAAATTTGGCAAACCCTTCGGCTCAAACTAGTTCTTATTTATGACATTAGGTCACACGGTCATGACCTGTGACCCTAAACACCAATTTCTTTTAGTCCCTAAACACTCTTACCACTTTTAGATTGCAATTTCTTTTCAGTTTAAATTGACCCTAAGACGTGAATTACTACTTTGTATGATACTAAAATTGTGACTTGGGAACTATCTTAGAGCTGTGACTAATACCCTAAACGGTCTCAGGCATACACCTAGCAATGCAATAAGACAATGCATACTAATTTCTGCCTCTCGTGTCATAAGACTACAGCAATTTTGTTCAATTATTTTAAGATAACAGTTTACTACTATCAATATGGCTGTTAGGAAAATTAATTAGAACCCAGGAAACGAACGTATATATAATGGAATTGAAGGACTTCATGTCTTGTTCCTTAGCCCTAATAACGAAACTTTGAAACTTACTCAACGGTTCCTAAAAACCGAAGTCTTAATTACAACAATGTGAATAAGCCTCCCATGGAAAGAATAAAGACAATCTTTCTAGTTAAAATCTTAAAATCTTTACAACATTGGTACAGAGAAATTAAGCATCAAACAATTCTCAACTTCAAATCTCCCTTTCATACAGCAATACAGCAAGTCAGCAAGTCTTATGGCCCCAATCAATACAGTGAATCTGTGTATGTTAGTGTTGTTCAAGTGTTTATAAGCCACCACAACTTATGGCAGAAAAACAGTCTGTCTGTATCCTTAAAACTGAAAGCAATCTAGTCTATCAGCCAGTAAAGTGGAAGGAGCACAAACTTCCAGATTTTATTTCATCCCCAACTCCTGTGCCTGCTGTTTACATCTCCAAAATTTCAAAAGCCACACAACTCTCAAAACAGTTAGCAGAGCTAATAAAATATATCATGTAAAAAATAGATTAAGATATTTAACTACCAAGCAGACTTTTCAAACAACTTATCAAATAACTTGGATTTACTCATTACCATTTATGATTTAGTCATCCCTCGCCCCCCCCCCTCCCCAAAAGTGAAATTGTGCAACCACTCTGCAACTTTCTTAACTTGCATAAGGAAAATACTTAACAGTTGATTGAGTAGGTCAAGGTTGATGCACTTTTGGCAAACACACTGTTACTACGGAACTGTTGTCATACTAACAGATCACATTCAAACCTATCAATCACTTGACTAGGCAGTACAACATTAACACAACTAGAACAAAGCTTTATTCCCACACATAAGACTACACAGAAAGCTAAAAAAAAAAAAAAAAAAAAAAAAAAAAAAAAAAAAAAAAAAAAAAAAAAAAAAAAAAAAAAAAAAAAAAAAAAAAGGATGTTTAATTGAACTACAAATTGCAATCAGGTGGAGTTATTTATTAGTGACAACTGGTTAGATACAAACAGTCAATTCAGTCAATCCATGTACTTACCATTGGAGACATTGCTTGAAATGGCATACTGGACATTCCGGGCCCCTGAAATATTAATCGCCACCATCATGCTCAGCCCAGTGCAAAGAACTAATAGCAAATAGCAATAGAAAATAGTAAGCATTGCTAGATAATGACAAATCGCTGCTATAAAGACTGGCATGCCGAAACTAAAATGCAATAGCATGAGCAATAGTATACGAAAAAGTTCTTATAACGATATCCCTACAAATTAAAGTAATAAAGCTGTGCCTACCCATCTATCCAAAATGTAAGTAAACAAGGGGAGAAAAAACAGAGCTTCCAATGCACAATGCTATTACATGACGAGTGATAAGAACTATCCTTTACATATCCTAAGAAATTAGAGGCATTAATTTCTGAAAAAGTAAACACTAAAAACAAACAATCTAAACAAAGTAAACTATGCAACCCTGTGCGTTTCACATTTGAGCTATTCTGTAAAGTCTTCCAGATCTATACAAAATTAAACTGTCATGCTCACTGACCTAATGACATGTCAATTTTAATAATGCTACCATTCCAAATTAAAATTTTTGTCTTCGCCACTTTTTTTTTTTTTTTTTTTTTTTTTTTTTTTTTTTTTTGCAGAAGTTCTATAAAAACCTGTTGAGTAATAATGTCTTTTCTATTGGACATTAGGCGGATCATCAAGTTACAACACTATTTGTAAATATTGGCACCACTGATGAAATAGACTAGTCTCAAGTTAACAAAAACTATATGAAATTTTATTCTCGGGTAAAGACACCAGTATACTGTTCGACAACCTAAAATTTGTTTGATTTAACATAACGAGTAATGGGGAAATGCTGCAATTAAATATCATTACTGTTATACGTCACAGTAATTTAAAATTACAAGATATGTTTAGTATAATGAATAAGGAATAGCTATAGCTCACCGATAGATAATTCTGTTCAATTACTTATGTTCCATTACCTTTTTCTTCAGTTTTGTTAAGTCGCCTACACAGGTTTAGCATCTTCCACACAACTTATAATCAATAACCTTGTTAATAATGCAGAAGGTACTGAATACACACTTCGTACATGCCCCCGTACTTTGTCACTGCCTTTTTAATCTTTAGTACCTACCAACCTATTCACACACCAAACTAAAATCACCAGACAAAAACATCTAAGTTTGCATGAGACTATCTACAAATTTCGATGAAATTGTTGAACTCTCATTCACACAGAACAGCCAATCCGCACATTAGTTCTGCCGACTGGATGATTACTGTTATAAGAAAACATTCAATGATTTCAATGACCTGATGAGAACTGGAGGAATTTTAAACAGTACTGGAAACTATGAAGCCCTTTGGTTTGGAAATGGCCTCCACAAGCAGACGTGTAAAATGATCAGTTACATCGGGTATAGAAGGTGACTGGAAACTACTGCATAAAAGATCAAAGGGATATTCCCAGGACATGGAACCCTCAAAGAACGCTATTTTTTTGGCATAATATTCTGAAGATGAAACAGTCCTCAAATTATATCTCATAGGGGGAATGATCAGGGATGAATCATTCGAATTTATAGAAAGATTCTAAAAGTAGGAATAAAGAATTCTTAAAGTTTGAATAAGATGGATACATCAAAGAACTTAAAGAGAGATTAATGAACATTTATCTGTTGAGATTAGTGAGATTAAATGGAAGGATGAGCACTAGTTCTGTTCTGGTGAATATATTTTAAGCACGAACCCATCAGCGTTGCTGTTGTAGGATTTATAATTCATAAGCAAATAAGACAACAGTTTAAATGTGGATCTTTATTTTACAATAATAACCAATATTGCCCTAACCCTATATGCCAACTATGCAAAGACAAAAAGATGGAGAAAATACATGCAGATATCACATGTAGTATATTAAACCTGAAGGTGGTTGAAATGAGGTAGTATGGAAATGAGAAGTGAAAATTGATAATTTTCATCTAGGAGAAAAGTTATGGATTAAGCTGTTGTAATTTTGCCAGTCAAAGAAAATCTGCTGTTTAAAAATCGCAAAGCTGCTAAATTTGTAGAAACCCTGTTAATACTGCTAGCCATCAGTTAAAATTATAACCTAAGATGCAGAAACCAAGTGGTGGACAAGAAAGCATAACCGCGATCTGATGCAAACCAATCTATCGGGCACAAAGTGCATATCTATATATATAAAAGAAAGTCGTGTCAGTTACACTATTTATAACTCAAGAACGGTTGTACCGATTTGGCTGAAAATTGGTACAGAGGTAGCTTAGAACCAGGAGACGGACGTAGGATACTTTTTATCCTGTTCGACCGCGTTCCTGTGTGAGAATACAAGTCACTATAAAACATGGTATAACAAAAACGTATCTGACTTGGAATAACAAAACGTCAAAGAGAATAAACGTGGTATAACAAAAATGCATCTGACTTCAAATAAAAAAACGCAAATGACAGCTAAACGTAATTTTGTCTATGGTTAACTATGGTTGAAAAATTTTTATAATTATAAATTTTGTCAGAAATCAATAATAAGTAATAACCAGTAATTTGTATTCTCTTTGAATTATCATTAACAATGCCTCGACCAAGACGATCTAATTTTTCCCAACAAAGCCGTAATGCAAGAAGGATACGAAACATTGTGAATGAAAGGACTGAAGAAGAACAAGAAATTGCCCATGAAGAGTGCCGCATTAGTATGGCTCGACTTTGTACTTTTCAATCACAAGAGCAAAGTGAGGCAGCCCGTGAAACGGCTCGGTTGGCAATGTGAAATCGTCGAGCGAACAACAGATCAACAAGTAGATAATTTTCGACGCACAAGAAGAGATTTGTCTCATCGAAACACGAACTTATCAACAAAGTATTCCCAAACATCATTACTAACTACAAAAATAATGAATGGTTGAGTGAGCGAGCAATTTTAGCGGCTAAGAATAAAGAATAATGATGTAGATTACCTAAATTACATAATTCACAATGAGATCATTGGAACAATGTATTCATTCAAATCTATTGACTGTGTAACATATGAAGATGAAGCCACCAACTATCGAATTGAATTTTTAAACTCCTTGGATGTGCCTGGCTTACCATCGCACAATTTACGCCTAAAGGTTGGCTCCATATTAATCATGCTTTGAAACATAAACCAACCAAAACTGTGCAACGGTACGCGTTTGGTGGTAAGTAAATTGATGAACAAAGTGATTTACGTGACGATACTCAAAGGAAAATTCCGAAGGTGAGCAAGTCCTCATTCCGAGGATCCCGATATGCCGTTTGAGTTTAAAAGACTTCAATTTCCGATCCGTCTTTCATTCACCATGACCATTAACAAATCAAAATGCCAATCCTTGAAAGTTTGTGGTTTGAATCTGGAATATCCATGTTTTTCCCATGGTCAATTATATGTGGCATGTTCACGGGTCGGAAGATCATCTGAGTCGTTTGTTCTTGTGCCAGATAATAAAACAAAAAATGTCGTGTATAACAAGGTATATAACTGAAAAGTGCAACCTATGCACCAAAATACATGAACAATAAAGAATCATTAAAATACTTAATTTTTTATTTGCATTTCCTAATAAAAATTGAACTTAATAAAATCAAAAAGCTGCTTATTTATTGTCCCTAAGGCGGAACAGAGTTCGCCGGGTCAGCTAGTTAAAAAAATATGCAACTGCTGTTTTGGAGACTAAGTCGACAGTATGGTCATTAGCACCCTAACATGAAACTGATATGGCCATGTAACCAAATTACCTTTGTATGGCTGACTACAGTTGTCTGCCACACAGCAAAACAATGTAAAATACTAGAACGGCTATAAAGAGACCAAAAAGACCGGTTACAAATAACTGGTTAGCTGTGAACTGCAAAACAAAGTATCTGGCTGATTGTAAAAGGGCCAAATATAAGTAAGCAATCTTTTTAAAAAAATTGCAAACAGTACTAGGATTGGTGGCTGTAAAGATGCCACAAGTCCATTATAAAACCCATGCCAATCTGCCCAATATTTTATGGGTGGTTGTTATTTTGGCTCCATTCCAAGAACACATAGTTACTAGCACCCTCATTAACCAGTTTTATTACAGCTTAAAAATGGATCTGAACCATGGTCAATTTAAGTAGTCTGCCATACAGACAGCAAAATAATGAGACATTCTAAAATGTTGGCTTTATACAGGCCACAAAAACCTAAAACATTACTATCAATGACTGGTTGGCTGTACGAAGGACAACCAGATCGAATAAAGATTAACAACAAAATTTATGACTGGCTATAACTGCCACAATTGGAAAGCTTTTTCAATCAAAAGTAATACATTTTAAAAATGGTATATGTAGAAACACTACGAAGAACTAACGTGCTGTACAAATTTAAAAATTTACTAACAGTTTAAGACAGAACCAAACCACCTTTTCAAAAAAGAAATGTGAAAAAGCACTCTACACTATATAACTTGCCAGTCACTGCTGCTCTAAAGGTTTTTGAACTTGGTCTCATTAAAGTTACATCTACTCCATGTGCCAACTTAACCAGTACACTTCACTACTATACCAGATCATGAGGACATAAGCAACTGTGACAAATATATTGTTCACATCCTTTGTAACCACCTTCAAGCTGTACACTTTAACCATTTCCTTTTGGCTATCAAACTTGCTTTATTAACTTTTTCCAGCTCCCAGTACCATAGTGGATGTCTGCCAAATAAGTGTTTCAATCAATTTCACACTTTTAATAGTAGTACTCTGTTTCTTTTTATAAACAAAGATTATATTCTTGCATTAAAGACTGAACATTAAATTTGCATTAAAAATTTTTGATGGTTTGAGTCCAACTGAAACATGCAACTACTTTTACCCATGCAGTATGCTAAAACAACAAAGTGAGATAGGATAGGGAAAATAACCCATCACTTAACACAGATTAAGGTGGGAGGGACAGACAAAGGAACAAAATTTCACAATATTTCACAATATTTCGATTAATAACATTAGTCATGAATGGTAGGTCTGGATTTGAACAAGACTTTCCCTGCCACATGTCTCACCTCCTACATGACTAAGGTAAAATATTGTGAATTGTGTTTGTCTGGTCCTCCTGCCTTCATCTAAGGCAAGTGACTGGTTATTTTCCCTATGCAATCTTATTTTCAGCACGAAAACAACTTGAGTTGAGCAAGCTACTTAGACAAGAGAAAATGTAATAACTGACCATTTATTGACAAGTACTGTAATAGAAAGCCTAATCCAATTAACTTTCACATGCATCTGATAAAAATATCCATAGTGAGAATAGGTCAATAACACAAAAATATAGAAATAGAATTATGTGAAAGACATTCCAGGGAAGACTACTGGCATTTCGCACATGGATCCATGTAACTAGGTAATGGGTTAAGACCGGAGAGTAAAACAAGAAACATTAACAACTTCTAGTGGCTTTGCCAAACCACAGCTGCCTAATCTGCTACAATCATGCTTAAGCATCTGTTGTAATACTTACGAGTAGGAAATAAGCACACTATATTCAGTCTTGAGTTTCCATTGTTTGAAGAATGCCTATCCGCCCAATAATATGTCCACCAGTAATATGTCCACTAAGTCACCAATCGATGTTACTTATCCAGCTACTTGCTCAGATTACCAAAACACGGAACTCCATTTAAATTCAGCTTTGAGTAGGGAGTGTTCAAATTGAGCCTAGGTGCTCTTATTTGGTACATTGCTTTGGCAACAGTTCAGCGTTCAAGGAGAAGAGTCCTGCCAAAGATGGGCTGAAATACGGCTAAACACATTGGAGCACACTGAAAAGCTACAGCAAATGTCCCAAAATACGAGCCTCAAAAGCATGGGGCTCCACCATGGACACCCCAATGGAGAGGCAACTGGAAAAGTTGCTGTGATCTTTCAAGACAGTATGCCAGAAAGCAGGAAAATAGACTAATAAGCACTGTGCCATCCTTCAGAGTAATAACTGATCCACTGAAGCAGCTAACTTAAGATTTTAATCTCCTTTGGGTTTGAATGCTCAATGTATTCATTCATTCATTCATTAACTGCTTAATGAACAGGTCAAATTTCATGTGCTTTGTTAAAAATTATTCCTATTTCAAACCAACTCTGTTTTCTGTCCTGTAAACAAATATACATCCCCTTAGCTCCTAACATTAAGTACTAATATCCATCAGAGCAACACTGTCTTAAGTAATTTTTTGCTTGTCAGGAGAGACCAGATGGTGGTCACTGTGTACACATCTGAATCCACATTGTGTCTCACTCCTTCCTTCCACATGAATAAGACTGTAGCCGAAATATTGCACTCTTTTGTGCGTTTGTTTTTTTGTGTTCGTCATCCCAGCCGCCTTCATCTTTGGTAAGATTTGGGTCATATTTCCCTATCTATCCTTAGTGTATACACACACACACACACACACACACACACACACACAAGACTTCATGGATGCACAGCATACAATCTAATAAAAACTATACAAGGATACACACTTCATGTCAACAAAATATATTCAAAGAATTAAAATTAACTTCAGACTCAACAAGGTTGTTTTGAAAATGTGCATCTCATCTTGGTTCCTTCATTACTACACTAAAGCCAGTATAGGATAAACCATGTAGCAGGAGTTAGCAAATGCGCCTAGGAGTCACTGGAGCCTCCCCGTCAGGCTAGATGGGAGACTTTTCTCGAGGCGAAAACCAAGGGCCTCCTCTTCACATTTGCTACGGACCCCGCACTGCCTTAAACTGGCCCTGACTAAAGCTAGCTACCTGCCTTGTTTTGATCATTCTAGAATCATAGCAGGTATATAATTCTAATTCAGTGTACCTGAACCACAAATCCACTTATTAAATCCATAATTAAATAGATAAAATTCTTATTTGCACATAAATTATGAAGTCATTCTTGGGAAGAGATGCTGGTTAAATACCAGGCAATTTTATGGGGGGGGGGGGGGGGACTGGTAGCTACAACATGCAGAGTATAGATACATCACATCAAAATCTGCAATTAACTGCATAACATTACTAGAGCCATTCAGTGATAAAATAACATAATTATGCAATTACCATTGGTCGATACCCAGCACCAGTTGTTGCAGCCATGGGCTGAGGTGTCCATCCTGCAGTTCCTGGTTTAGCAGCATTTTTCGGAGAATTCCACTGCACCCCCCTGAAAAATTGCAGTAGGTGCAAATTTATAATAGTTCTCCATTTATAAATCTATATCTATGCAATATACAAAAATGGCATAGTTTGCATGAAGGAAAATTAAAGTAAAAATTTAGTGTGCAGTCAACACACTAAAGACTACAATGGTACAAATATAACCACTGCTCACTAACTACAGATTCTAGATATATCTGAACCAAATTTATAAAATGGTTTCAATATAAAAGATTATAGCCCCAGTAATAGCACAACATTAGAAAAGTTACCTCCAATGACTTATTTAGAAACCAAATGCTTGTTCCTTACACGTAGAGAATACACAAATTTTAACGAGTATTTATGAAACGTGTATAACCAATTGACTTTAGCAACATTGCAGCTCAGCAACTTTAACAGCATCAGGAAGTATTAAACCATCCCATTTCTAGAATCAAATAACTACACCCCACATTTCTTCACAAAGTGCTGCAAAACTTCTGCCTTGGCATTTTCAAAATTGAGAATATTTTCAGATTAAAAGGAAAAAATGCTCAAGTTTCATTAAAAAAAAATTGGCTACTTACTTCACTGCTGGACTGCTACCCTTGTTGATAGATAAATTCTGTGCTAGAGATGCAAGGCTGCTGTCTAGATCACCAGTCAGCACCTTACTGCTGGCTTCTGTGGTTACTGCAGTTGCTGTTCCCGACGGGAGGCCCGCAACTGCTGAAACGGGACCAGGACCACCACTGTGTTGCTGAGATGGTAGCAACACATCGCCCAAGCCATCAAAACCTAGCGCAGCAACAAGCATACCGCCACCGTGCCAGCCAAGCAACACAGAACAGACTACTTTCTAGTACCTTCCCCATGCTCTAGATCCAACTCTCAAGCCAACCAAACTTGTTCCAACTATTGGAAACAAAAAAATATTGCTGGGGAGAGGTATGGAGGAGAGGAAACCAATAGACTTCTGGGGAACCACTAAACTAAATTCCAATCAATGAACAAATGTATACCATATTTTAAGATTATACAACAGTGTACATATAAATGTTGTCCATTTTATTTCCATCTTTTAAATTTGCACAAATAAACCCAGGGTATGCTCAAAAGGAATACTACCACTCACCAACCCAAGAAGCCAAAACCATAGGCAGGAGCTGAACACACATTCAACTGAACATATACGCTTAGAAACCAGTCAATATTTAAACCAATTAAAGATAATGCACAAGCTCATTGACCATCCCAGTGATGGCACACTCTGAATGATCAGGCAAACTGAAGGGACTTAGTGTCCTTATCAGACAGTAAATCACATGAGCTAATGTATTCTGCACTATTCTGTTTGAAGAACTATTAAACAGAAAATTTGATACCATCCCACCATTTACATGGTTGTGTTAAACTATCTAACAACTAACGATGGCCAGTAGACATGCAGTGGCACGATCTGAACTCTTTCCAGTCATCCTGGCCCAAAGATTAGTATGTTAGCATTTTGATATACCCATAAGAATAAATGGACTGAATTCCCACCTCAATAATCACAACATAAGACTTTAAATTTTTTTTAATTTTATTTAATTTGTATGCCAAAATTTTAAATTTTGTCAGTTTTAGTTCCCTGCAGATAAGTCCTACAGTAACTCACCAATTTATAATGGGAGCTGTTTAAGTAATATAGGTCATACATTCTATAATTTCTTGAAATTGACGTCCATATGTCCTTGCTCTTTCCCAAAAAAAATTTTAACATTCAGGACTTACTCTTTAGAGAAGACTATGTTAGGTATAAAATCTGGACTGCAGTGGTGTCAAATTTAACACAAGCATGCTCCTTCAGAGTGAAGCTAAGTTTATATTTATCCCAGATGAAACTTGTGCACTTTACAATACTTTAAACCCAATTTTCCAAAAAAAATGTCATTTTTTTGAAATATAATCACAGGTAAAAAAAATTAGAAAAAAATGATGTACAAACAAAGTTAACTTCACATGACAATACATTTTGTAATTGCATAGAACTAAGCAACTTTCATCAGAGCAGGCTTATCCCAGAACAGGTTATCTATTTCCTAGCCAAGCTTATAAACACTTGCTTGAAGAGTTAACAGTTGTAAATTTAGGGTGACAGCCATATATTCTATCTAATGTATGGCTCATAATTCAAAATAACTCAAAATTTTAAAAGGCAAGGTATTTAATGACAAACTTTAAAATGAAGGGATGTTAAACTACTTTGACATTTTTATATACTTTACTTTTGCCTGTAAGTAAAAGGGAACCCAAGTTGTCATTTCCATAAAAAAATTGAGAATTTATTATGCTACAAAACCAATTCATTATCATCATTAGTTTTCTGCCCTCGGGCAGGTTTTCACTTGGCTGCTCTCCATGATCTTCTATCTTCTGCCTTTCTCTTAAGAACCGTGTAGTTGCCGTCTTCCTTGATGTTGTCTATAATTTGGTATCTCTTTCTTCCTCTTATTCTCCTCCCACAGACTAAACCTTCCAAGGCGTCTTATCAGGCACTCCCCTCTCAACAAGTGTCCCATCCAGTTTTTCTTTCTCTCCTTTATTACTTGGAGAATTTTTCTGCTTTCACTGACCCTGTCCAGCACTTCAGCTTTGCTTATTTTATCCACCCAGCTTATCTTCTCCATCCTCCTCCACATCCACATCTCAAATGCTTCTAACGGCTTTTCATCCTCTCGTCTCAGTGTCCATGTCTCCGATGCATAAAGAGCCACACTCCATACAAAACATTTACAGAGACTTTTTCTACGAGTTTTGTCTATTTTTCCCGTTAGAAACCTCCTTTTCCTATTAAACGCTTCCTTCACTACGGCAATGCGAGATTTTATCTCCTGATGGCACCTCAAATCTTCAGTGATCATACTCACAAGATATTTAAATGATTTTACTTGCCTGATATCAGCTTTTCCTAACTTAATATTTATTATATTCCTTCCTTTTCCTATCACCATACTCTTAATTTTTGCTGCATTGATTCTCATTCCAAACTCTTGGCAAGCTTCATCTAGACCTTTCAGCATTCTGTTTAGAGTTTGTTTGCTTTCTGCCAACAATACCATAACATCAGCAAATCGTATGCACTATTTTCTTGCTACCAATACGCACTCCTCTTTTTCCATTTAAGCATTTTCCAATAATTTCTTCTAAGTATAAATTGAACAATAATGGGGAAAGGCAACAACCTTGTCTTACGCCTCTCCCAATGCTGCTTTCTTCAGACAACTTGTTTCCGATCTTTATTTGTACTTTCTGTTGTAAATATAGGTTCTGTATCAACCTTCTCTCCTTCCAATCTACGCCTTTGCTCTTCAAGATATCCATCAGCTTCTTCCATTGCACCCTATCAAAAGCTTTTTCCAAATCAATAAAGGCGGCATAGATGTTTCTTCCTTTCTCAATATATCTGAGTTGATGGAGGAGGCAGTGCCGACAAAGCCGTCGCCGCGAGTCGCCGCCAATATTGAGGGACCTGCAATGCCAATCATGTACGGCTACATTGTCAACTTTTGCAGCCTGGTAACCGAGCTGCAAAAGATCACGGAGCTGCCGATCTTCTGTTGGCCTGTGGACGGAGGCGTGATGATTCACACCTCCAACATTCGGGACTTCTGTGCAGTAATGAGGAACCCCCCGATGGGGGTCAACGCCTTCAAATGCTACTTCCCAGACAGTAAGGCGACCACACCGGATGCCCCTGAGCAGACGGATGTCTCTGTGCAGACGGTGCGGAAGCCTAAAACCAAGTCGCCCTCCCGCAAACTGGCTCAGTGCTTCAAGTGTCAAAACTTCTGGCACTGTGCCAGCAAATGCACCAACCAAGCTAGGTGCATTCGATGCGGGGGCGGCCATCGATTAGCGGACTGCGAACGCGACTGCGAACGCGACTGCGAACGCGACTGCGAAGACCAAGTCTGCTGCAACTGCGGCTCCAAGCACGCCGCATCTTACCATGGCTGCAGAGCTTGGAAGGAGCAAGCCAAGAAGCTCCCCCAGCGGCGCCAAGTGCCGCACTCGCAGCCCGCCAAGAACCGGCAGCAGACCAGCGCTCCTGCTGCGGAGGCCATCCCGCAGCAGACAGCCGCGCCGAGAAGAAAGAAGAACAACCCACCACGCCAGCGCCAAGGGCTCCATAAGCAGGCCGCTGCGGGCAGTCACACCAGCGGTACTCCGGTGGCTGCTGACAAGCAGTCACGCCAGACCGCTAACACCAAGGACACGGGGACAACACGCCACGGAAGAGAGGCTTGCTGTCATCACACTTGCGCTCGCCAAGACACCGAGCACCAGGAGGACAGACTGCAGCCTCTCATCCAGCTCCTCACCGAACTGCTAACGCGACTTCCGACAAGGGAAGTCGCGCCAATAGCGCCCCCGAGAGCAAAAGCTGCTCTCTCCTAAGAAATTTCCACCTGCGCATAGACCACCGGTCATCGCCATAAGAAGATTCCATCTTCTGCCAACCGAGATGACAGACCGACAGTGAGGCAAAACCCGTCAACTATTGTCGAGGAGTAAATGCCAAAAGGCAACACACTCCATAAAATTCAACTCCAATATGGCTGGAGCTGAAATTGGCTGTTCTGCTGCTCAATATATCTTTCCCCTATGATTCTTACCAGGCTGATAGCATCTCTTGTTTCTTTTCCTTTTCTAAATCCAAACTGTTCTTCTCCAATCTATCTAACTTTCCATATAACCTTCTGTTCAGCACTCTCAACAACACTTTAGCAGCATGTGAAATTAGGCTGATAGTTCTATGCTCTTCACATTTATTAGTATTCTTTTTCTTCTGAATTGGTATCATTACTGTTGCGAGAAAGTCATCTGGCCATTCCCCTTCGTCATATATCTTATTACAAAGGTGTACTATCTCCCTTCTTCCTTTGTTTCCTAAACTCAACAATTCTGCAGGTAAATGATCTATTCCGCATGCCTTCCAATTCTTCATCTCATTCAGAGCCTTTCCTACCTCTGTCTCTAGGATCTCATACCCCTTTCCATCTTCTGTTACCTGTGCCTCTCCAATTTTACTTGGTATTTGAACTCCCTTATATAAGCATTCAATATATTCTTGCCACCTCCTCAGCACATCATGTGGTTCATTGACTAATGTGTCATCCTCTCTATTTCCATGTTGTTCTTGTTTCTCTTTCTTTCAAAGACAATGTCAGAAGCCATTTTGTACATCATTTCATATTTTCCCTCATTCTCCAGTTTTTCTATTTCCTCGCATTTCTCTTTCATCCACCCTTCTCTTGCTTGTTCAGTTTCTCTTAGTTCATTGTTCAGTTTCCTGTACCTCTTTCTTCCTTCATTTCCAGAATTTTTCCACTTTCTCCGTTCTTCCATCTTTTCCAGCATTTTTTCTGTTACCCATTCTTTCCTGATACCTTTACACTCTCTAATTCCTAGAGTTTCTTTGGCAGCTTTCATGAGCCCTTCCCTCATTTTTATCAATTTTTCATTTATACATTATTCAAATTTTCCTCCTTTGTAGTTTTGCAAAAACCTTCCTTCTAGCTCCAAACCTTATCTTCCTCCTTTGGTTTTTCTATGTTCAGTCTTTCTCTTGCTTTTCCTCGCTTCACTTTTTTCAATTTTACTTGTATTTCTCCTGCTACGAGGTTGTGATCTGAATTTATATCTGCTCCTCGATAAGCTTTAGCATTCTTCATACAGTTCCTAAACCTTTTTTGTATCAGAATATAGTCCAGCTGATACCTTTCTCCATTTAAGTTAGAGACCCATGTATAACATCTCCTTTTATGGTTTTCAAATAGGGTGTTACCCACCACTAGTGAATTTTCTTTACAAAAGTTAATTAGTCTCTCACCCCTCTCGTTTCTTATCCCTAATCCAAATTTTCCTATTATATCTTCTTGTTTTTTTTTTTCAGCTACTACAGCATTCCAGTCTCCCATAATGATGATACAAGCATTTCTATTCTCTTTCTCAATAAGTTCTTCCAACTTCACATAATGTTCTTCTACCTCCTCATCTCTATGCTGGCTAGTTGGCATATATACCTGTATTATTACTATATCTTTTGTACTGCCTTGCAGTCTTAGCATCATCAGTCTTCCATCAATATATTGCACCTTCAATTATCCTAGGACGGCATTGAAGTCTGAACCCAGAAATGTTAACCCTAGTGCCTTACAAAGTTTAGGTTACATAATACTACGGTTTGTGACCCAAGATTAAAATAACCAGCCAATTTTTAAAGGGGGTTGCCATACTTCACTGTAATTGGGATTAAGACTAACTATGGAATTCCACTATTTATAGGGAGAACAAACCATTAAGAGTTTGTATTGAAATTAAGTAATTCAGTACTTTCAACAATATAAATCAAGTATAATGAACACAGTATGTGGAAAATTAGACAAGACTCAGGCATTTGTACCAAGTTACACTAATATTTTAAAAATTTGTTGAGAAGAACTTTAACACTAAAATCAAAAATGAATTTGTTACGATATATATATATCTAACATACACGTGCATTGGTCAGACTACTGAGCTGCATGCAAAACAGACTCTACAACATGGAAAAAGCCAAAGCCACAAGTCAGCAATAAGCAAAAAAACATCTGTGTTAGTAATACAAAAGGCAGAAGAACTGAACACCATCAAGTCACCTGTCATGCCTATTCCTTGCTTGGCTGGCGAGCCACAGCCCATAGAAGCACTAGCAGGTGGCTGGCCAAACACCACACCTCCTCCAGTTGTAGCTGCTCCGGACATAAGTCCCATATCAAATCCAACATACGCTGTCTGAACTGGGTACGATGCAGGCACAGGCGCAGGAACTACATTAGCTGGTGGGGGAGGTCGTGTGGGAGAACCACCTAGGGCGGCACGAATACTGTCGTTCAGATCATCAAAAGCACTCTTTGAAGGAGGGGCAGCAGGCCGTCCCGGGGAGCCCCCCCGCAGCCACCGGTGAAGCTGTTCGCGGTGTCCCACCTGTAGTGGGTGGTGGGGGACGGGGAGGAGGTGGGGAAGTTACTTTCCCAGATGTTTGCCCAGATTTCTCTCCCATGCCACCTTCCACCCCCTTCTCTTTCATTGCATTTTTATTTTCCTCAAAGCCAACGACATCTGTCTGCTGAAGTAAACTATCACCACCAGAAAAATCATTACCAAATGGCTGTGCCCCTCCACCCCCTCCCTCAGGCAACCCTTCTTCAAACAGCCCCAAACCAGATGCTGTGGCAGAGGTTTCCTGCCGGCTTCCAGGAGCCGGGCTAAAGTCGGACATGAAGGGATTCGGAGCAGCCGTCCCGGAAGTCGCAGCTTGCAGAGAGAACAACATTTGGTGAACAGAATGGCAGGACAGGGTTACACATAGCTTCTGGGCTGCCACACGTAACTCGCATGTACTTTAGAGAAAAGCAATGTAGAATATAAAAATTTTAGAACTATGTAGAATTAGTTTCCGATATTTTTGCAGCAATATGCAATTGAGAGAACTAAGTCGTAAAGGAGGACTTCTAGAG
Organism: Vandiemenella viatica; assembly: GCA_031002005.1. NCBI lineage: Eukaryota > Metazoa > Arthropoda > Insecta > Orthoptera > Morabidae > Vandiemenella > Vandiemenella viatica. The sequence goes on from CM061921.1 coordinate 372,997,963, forward strand.
TGGCAACCCTGAAAATACACAATTCAATGTAATTCTATGTCAACTACTGTAAAATTTGCTTAGTTAATACTATCAAAGAGGAGGAAGAGGAGGAAGAAACTTACAAAAACAAAGTTAATACAACCCAGGGAACCCAGGAAGTGACAGCATTTTTATGAAACAAATTTCATTAAAAGAAGTAGTTATAAGAAAAAAAGTGCAAGGCAAGCAAAACTGTTACGATACATGGAAGGTGCCATGCATCGGGATGCCTAACTGTTGACAGTGCAAATAAATACACAGCACATGTTTGTAAAAACCATAACCACCAGACCTAATTTCTTTGATAGCAAATGCTCATAACTGCAATGTTACAATAATATTTGCAACCTTCATTTTTGGTTTCCTTATGGCTTTACACCTTGTCAATATTTAAGTTATTAGAGGCAGGAAATTACAAGGGTAAGGATCTGGAAGAAAATAAGCCATGGCCTTTTTGAAGGAACCATACTAACAATCACCTGGAGTGATTTCAGGAAGCCCAACTCTTGACAACCGAAAGGGGATTCGAACCCACATCCTCTTGAATGTAAAGCTACAAAATTACCACTCACTCACCATGCCCAGTGGGCAACTCCTCAAAATTTGCCTATTTTATTCTGCAATAAAAGTTTTAAAAGTCTGCAGATTTCACAAAATTGAAGGTAGAATTACAGGTATAGTTTTGCAATATTTTTGAAAATTGTCACTTTAAAATTTGAAATACTGAAAATTTTCAGTGATTTAAAATTATTGCAATTTTACTATGCAGGTTTCACATAACCCCCTTTCCTCTCAGCTGTGAAAGAGTCGAAAACTTTTTTTTTTTTTTTTTGGCTTATGACTTTACACCTCTACATCAACGTCATGAAGAGGTGGGAAAGGACGGGGTAAGTAACGGATAGGAACTCAGCCATGGCCTTTTAAAGGAACCATCCCAGCATTCACCTGGAGTGATCTGGGGAAACCATGGAAGAGTCACTAACCAAATTAGGAATGAAGAAAGATGTATAAACCACAAACTTAATACATCCCCTTTTCAAGCTTGTTGTAAAAGAACTAAGCAAAAGGTTGATCTCTAAATTTATTGCCATTTACAAAATTCTGCTATTTGATAAAGGTAATGAAAAATAGTCTTTCATGGAAATTTGAGGTATTTGAAGTGCTTCCAAAATCAAATATTTGTAAATAAACATTTATTTGCCTCCACTTATGTTGAGAAATGGCTCATTTCTCTTAAGAAACCTTATTTTCTAATACCTCCATCACCAAAGACCATTCCATTATAGCAAGACTTAGCACTTTTCTTGCTTTGGGCTACATAGCTTTTAGACAAAGATCACAAGAGGCAGGAGAGGATCAACGGATTGGACAGTATTCAGCTATAACCTTTTGACTGGACCACCCCAGCATTCACCTAAGCAATTTCAGGAAATCGTGGAAAACTGAAAACAGGATGGTCCGAGATTTGAATCTGCATCCTCCCGAACATCAGTCCTTTGCATTACCACTCAAAAACAAAGCCTGTTAGGTGAATGGGAGACAATGTGGTGATTAAGTACAACAGCACAAATCTTTTGTAAGGTGTTCTCTGTATGCCCTGAAACTGCTGTCTAAATAAAATCTATTTCATCACAGAAAGAAACTTACTATTCACCACAGAAAGAAACTGTTACTTTGGGACTTTAGTTATGAGCACTGCCACAAAAGAAAAAGAAAAACCACCAAAGAAAGATCCAGTAATACAACAAATCAGCAAAATGCAGGCACACAACTTCTTACCTGTTGTTTCACCTCCTCCAAACACCGATGTAAAACTCTGATCAGATACAAATGCATTGGTAGTTGCAGGTGATGCTCCAAAGCCTGTAATAACATTAGCACTCCTGCAATTTGAATTATAATTGGACAGTAGTATTTACATTGGATTCCTCAATGTTACAAACTAAATCAATCTTGTATCCAAACTGAATATGTAATCCCTTCACTACAGCTCAGCTTTTAAGCTTAAGTAACAAACATTTTCCTTGCACCTGCTACCCAAGGGAAAGAATTCAACAGATTTAAAAAACAAATCCTGAAGTAGAGGACAAGGAAAAAATAACTATGTTGGCAACCATAGTATTAGAAAAGAAATTAAAACTACTTTACGGGCAAACCAATGTAAATTGTAGGCACAGGTATTTATGGGTTAGAACATCAGTGTGCATACAATATCAAACAGACCATATTTTAAGTTGGTCGTGAATGCATATCTGCAGCCACTGGCTATCGATTTCATAAGCAGACATGGCACCGACAGCGGCTGCACAGGTGGATAGCATGTTAGCCTTACATTTTAGGGGTTCATGGTTCAAGTCTGGCCTCTGGCATGAGTGGTTTTAATTAAGTGTTGCCTTTGTCTTATGTCTGTGCCATGCCAATTCTACTATCCACTGAGTGCACCAATAAATAGTTGTGTATAGAATGATTACATAGTTCTGGCTGTGTGGCCTTTTAGCCAAATGAAATTTTATTTATTTATTTCTTCTTTTTTTTATATATTTATTAATTTATTTATTTATTTTTTGACATGGCCAGCCATGAGAGCACTATAACATCAAAATAAACCAGTTGGCATATTATGTACGACATAAGAAAATGTTTCCAGTGAAATTGTTGAACAGATGATGGCAGTACATGTTTTATACATATGTCGGCTGAAGTAGATACATTTGAGGGAGAGGGGGGAAAAACAGTTATTGAATATTACAAGACAAAAGATGGTCAATGAATTTAACACTTATATTTGAGAAAAATTTGAACAAAGTCTATCGTTGACATCTCAGTTTTGTAGGTAGGACATTTACACATCATACAAAAATGATTTATGTTCCAAGAAGTTTTATCTAAACAAGAAGTATAAGGGTTTAATTACACCATCACATTAAACTATAATTTTAACTATGTAATAATTATACAAGTTAATTGTAAAATGAAAGATTATAAATTTACAAAGTGGTGTTTTTGTTCAATTAAATATTTTACCAGACCACAAAATTGCAGGTGTTAAAGGATTTAATATGTTCAGTATTGTACACAAGTTCAATGATAATGTGAAGCTGATACAGCTAGAAACTAAACTTTTGACAAAATATGCCAATGCTTATATAAGTCTATCTCAAGAAATAAAGACATTGCAACCCACTAATGTCTGTTGATGTTTGGCAGCTAGATGTCATCTTAACAGATCTACTTTACCCAAAAAAATTCTGTGGCTAAAGGAAATACCAGTCTAAAACCTGAGCCAAAAGCATGGGTTCAGCACATTTATACTTTATTCCATGATAAAACCCAGAGTCTCAAATAATTCCTTAGAAATAAATCCATGGTTTACTCAGATATTTCATTTACTCCCTTTTCATGGAATGAATACCCAACTAAAATACATTAATGAACTTATTTTAGAATAGCTTTCTCCAGCAAGCTAATGAGATTATACTAAACCTTAGCACAACTTAATTGGTGTACATACCATTTGATAACCACATATCCGTAGCCTTAGGTTGTGGAACAGCTGCGGGCTGTGGTGTTGCAGAAAATATGTCAGCAAAAGGATTTCCACTTAGTTGCAAAAGATCATCTGAGGCTTTCACATTTTGCTGGAATTGGGAGGAGAAAGCAACTATTGTGAGCATTACTGCCACCAAAAAAATAAAAATAAAAAAAAAATAAAAATAATAAAAAAAATTAAAACTTAGTCCACAACCCAAAATCTGGTTTTATCCTCATGAAAAAGGCATACTAGGCTACTGTGTCAGAGGTAGGATGGCAGTTTAACATGGAAACCAAATCGTGGAATGACCTGGTGTAGCTCATATGATCAAACTTAAAAATTCCTAAGACCAGAGCAGCAAACTTTTGAAAGCAAGCTACCACACTGCTCTTGAAAAAAACCTTAACTGTCTACACTATTACTGCTCCCCAAGATTGAACACCATTTTCAGTGTATTTCCTACATTGGATCCTTCCTTCTCTACTCACGAAATTCAAATGTAATCAATTTCATCCACCTGGCAAAATCAATACTGTCCAACAAAGGAGAAACAATAAAAATATTAATTTCACCTATTAAATTTCAACAATTCAAACAATTTGGTTTCAATTTAGAAATTTCTGGTTTATGCCTGAATTGGTGTAAAATTCCTGTCCCCAGTAACCTTTTGTTTATCTAATAGCAATTTCTTGAAAATTGCTTTTATTCAAGATGGTATTAAATTTTTATCATTGTATTAAATTTGTATCTGTATCTGGTAAAAAGAACACAGGAAAAAATATTTATCGAGATGAAGGAAGAGCTACTATTTTAAATGAAATGCACAGCAAATGCAAAAAGCCACAAGGCAGTACAGAAAAAAAAAGGGGTCAGAACGTATGTTGTATATGCAAAAGAAGACTACTGTTTAAATCAAGTTAGCAAAAATCGGTATGCCTCCACCTGCTAATGTAGCTTGAGCAGAGAGAGTATGTGGGGGTCAGAGTGCATCAGAATCAATGCAAAGGCTAAGGATCAAACCGTAACAAATTAAAGGGTTCGTACTTTAGTAAACGATGTTATAACTAATGGTTGAAACAATGCTGAAATCAATAGTAGAGCAGCTCTCCCAAAATGAACTTTTCTCAAGAGGAACCTTTTGGCACCAAACCTGTAACAACTTTCTAAAGCTACTCTTTCTGAGAAAAGGCAATGGGAGAAGTGAGAAACAAGACACTCAAGAAATTTTGATCTGAGATTAGGCACTATGAAAGAGTTTTAACTAAATGGCCAAAAGCAGTATGAAATTAACATACTGGAAATAACTTGACGATAGTTCAATAAAAATCTTAAAGTTAATGGTGGGTCACATTTTTGTAAATTTATGGAATTGATTACTTTGATGATAGATGACAGAACTGAAATTAGGAACTGTTGAGAGATGGTAGATTAGAAAGCATGCAACCAAGGATGGAGTGTAATTATGTGCACATACATACAAAACTGACATCAAGAAGAAATGAAAGACAGCATTACAACGTTTCTTTCACAAAATAAGTGCTTTATGCAAGTTCTTAATGAGGACCCTAATAGAAAAACAGAACACAACTTTAGACAGTGCTAACTTCAGATTTCCTCATAAAAAGTAGCTTTCTACCACCAGTCTGCTGTTAGGTTATGTCAATACCTACCCACTGCTCAACTTACACAGTCCTTAGCAATTATAAAGGATCTAAGTTGTTCTCCCAGATTCCAGACTTGGGAACAAAAAGCACCTAACTATCACCAAAACATTTATGTCCTACCGCTCTAATCAAATACTCGGTATGCTGAAACAGACCTGAAACAGACCTCCAAACACCTGGTCATTGTTAGAAGCGAGACATTTGAATTACACATAAGATTTAATATCACAAACATGTAACACTGTTAATGACAAATTTCCATGAAGCAGACCGAGCACTTACAAAATAGATCCAACAACATTTAATTATTAAATCCATTATATTCCCGAACTGTAATGTATGAGTCAGTATGTTTTCACATTACAGAACCATCCCAAGATTAACTGTAAACATTTATGAAAGATACAAAAAAAGAACAAAAAACTGTCGCAAGTATAACAAATTAGTCATTTCACTAACTCTTGGAAAACAAGCATTTTGAAAACAAAGTTACCAAAACCAATGTTCATAATTCCTGTGTATCAACTGGATAGTTCTATACAAACTGGACAACATCGACAACAAAGTAAAATGGTTCAACAAGAGTCTACAGGGAGGAGGGGGGGGGGGGGAGGGAGGGATTATTATGCCCTGTTGCGCTATAAGAAAAATACTGGTAGTCCATGTTGATTTTCTAAGGAGCTGATGCTAAAACCAAACAAGAAAATTTCTCATAGAAATTATAAAAGGAAAAAACCAGTAATAATATGAATTCTTTTTTCCCCTCGTACCATTAGGGATTGGAATGCACAACAAAGAGATTAGCTTTGGTGCTGAGCACCCTCTGCCACCCACAATTTTGTGAATTGCAGAGTATATATGTAGATGTAGAATCAGGATCAGAATATAAACAGCAGAGTGCATTTTGCTACAAGAGTTATCTGTACAAAGTTTAGAAAGATTCGAAATATGACACCAACAAATTCTGGAGTTCTATTAAAAGTAAGCTATGCAATGATATTTATTCAACCATGGCATGGAATGGTGGGTGAGTGATGATATTGAGGTTAGTAACCTGTTTGCATCATTCTTCAAGAGCACAAACAAACTTTTGATCATCCATCTGCTCCCACTATGACAGCAGTAAGCATCGGGAGGTAGACAACTAAATATGAAGTCAGTTTTGATGATGTATTTCATCAACTAGCACTACAGAATATTAACAAAAGGTACTGGGTCTGACCATATACGCAACATTCTGATGAGAAACTGAGCTATTGAGCATTTTAAGCCCATCACTCGTAACTTCAATAAATCTTTTCAAACAAGAAATTTCTCCTCAATGTGAAAACTGTCGCATTAGTCCTAATACATAAATCAGGTGATCCAATATCAGCAATTACAGGCCAATATTCATTCAATTGTCACTTGCAAAGCTTCTGGAGAAGATTGTCCTGCTGCAGCTTACTTTTGAATTTAAAAATATAACCCCAAAACAGCATGGATACTTTGGCAGAAGAGCCACATTGACTAATCTCCACCTCTCCATAACTTCATACTTAATGCATTGAATAAAGGCGCACTTCTTATACACCAACTTCAAGGCCTTTGACATTGTTAACCTGGTCAGTAACTTAACTTATGGGGTATGGTCCAAGGCATTAGATTGGCTTCGCTCTTATTTATCAGACATGTGCAAGTATATGCCAATGGTCATCTGTAAAATGAGTACATTGTTACCTCTGGTGTAACACAACATTCCCATATCCGCATTTATAAATGACAAGGGTGAAAATTTTAAATTCAAGTAACTACTACATGTTGACTTATCTTTATAGCAATATACAGTGATCAAGACATTGATATTTTATTACAAAACATTTCAGAGTTAAAAAGGTATGCAGTCATGAGTAATTTGAACCACAACATAATTTGCTACCCTGGTATTTTCCCGACGTCACAACCAGCTGCCTTTAATATTTATTATGTGGTCAAAATGTGCAGATGGTCAGCTCTATCAAAGACCTGGGAATAAGTTTATGACAGACTTTATTTTTCTGATCATATTAACTACACAACTCTGCAAGCACTTCATGGATTGGGATATAGATCCTTGAAAGAATTCAAAAGTGTTAACTCACTGTTCTGACTTCTCTGCCTTTGTCAAACCAATACTGTAATATGGTGCTACTGTCTGGTCACAATTTACATAAATTAGTTGTGTCAAAAAGGTTCAATGTAAATTCTGTTAGTTCCTGTTACACTGCTTGTGCGATGAAAACATTACAAACTTGTGTGATGTCTTTCTCTAACATTAATAACCTATGTAGTCTGAGGCACATGACAGTTATCCTTCAAAAAGTTGTCAATGGGCTTACTGATTCACTGGAAATACTGCAGCTACTTGAATTCAATTGCTCTAGGGTAGATCTTCAAACAAGGATGTTGGATGCTGTGAAACCTAATAAAAACTACATTGCTTTTAGACCATACCATAGAATAGTAAGTCTGATCAATCTACATGCAACGAATATCAACTTCTTTGACGGATCTCACTCTGGACTAATATCTAACATTACCAGACCTCTGCAAGTTGGTGCATAATAAATAACAAAAACTACTACTTTTTCATAATTTTTAACCTAATTAAGTTTGAACATTTTTCATAGCATTTCACTAATTTACAAAATCCTTCATCATGAGATTGCACCATCTAGTTACCTAACCAATTTTATACAAAATTTTGAAGTTAGTCGTTTAAGTGCTGTAATACACTATGTGAATAAAGAGAAGTCACTCGATGTGCCAAGTTCTGGCTTTAAGAGAGGTGATCAAAAATGTCGCCTTTAAATTTATTCAAAGGTTCTTGGGATTTTTGATAACCAAGGATGGTACTTTTAGACCTCTGCAAGCATTTTTAATACCCATTGACTACAGAACTTCTGGTAGCCTAATTTAATAGTGATGACTTCATACAAAACCATACGAGAAATTTGCAGCAATTTTTAGGAGAGATCAGAGATTTTCATGATTTTGGAGGTGGGGATAAAGTCATTACTCAAGAGAAGGACGGATCTCATCATGAATGTCCCCTTTAAACTTTAAAAAAAAAAAAAACTACCAACTGCCAAAAAACCTTCCCTAATTGCATCTGTATGCAAGTTGTGATTAATGTATGCTACTGTAATGTTTGAGCAGGAAAGAAATTTTATCACATCATGCACCTCACTTTTGGCTGGACAAATCTACTGCAGCACTCACATTATGAGGTTATAACCAGCACATGGACTAAGAATGAGACGAGACACACACTGTCACAGCTTACAGAGTCTAGGAACATGCCAATGGCAATGCTGTTTCTGATACTATTCACACCCTGTTACACTGCTATAACAGCAGTTACTTTCTGAACTGTCCTTTATTTCAAATTGATACTTGGAACATTATGTTGTGTAAAATCAAAAGAACTGTCCAGGTATCATTTGTTACTGATGGAGTTTGTAGCCCATCTGTGGGTGAAAGTTGAGTTCAAGACCACTAAAAGCATAATTGCAATAATGTGTATCAAAAAATATGACAACACTCTGCACCAAGCAAAACTTTTTTTTTTTTAGAACTTCAGCTGAAAAAGGTTTCCATTTTTGTGAGAAATTAGAATGTTTACTGTTGTCCTACAATGGTGAAATTCCAATCTGGGTAGCTGAACAGGGATTTGAACCTGTGTTTTCAGACATATACAGTCATTGAAAGCTGTCCAAACACCAGTAATCAGATACTAAATTTTGAAGTTGACAGATCACACTCGCACTGTCACAGAATGCACAAAAATACTCTAGATGAAGCAGCAGTGAACAGTACAGCTATTTTAGTATCAAATAAGCAAGACAACAAAAGCCAAAGAAAAATGGCTGCAAGAAAAGTTCGGAGAATCTAAGGGGGAAGGAGGGTGAAAGAGAATTTTGGAGAAATTATCATTAATAAGCATTATAGAAGTTGATGGGGACTTCAAGGTCCGAAAGCACAATTCAAAAAGAGATACACAGAAACTTTATGATAGGGGCATTCTGAACAACGGTTTGAAAAAGAAAATTGATACAATGTACGAGATTCCATTTTGAAGTAGAATTTAAGAGTTTTGAAACATCTGAATTCAAACAAGCCAGTAAGAGTCACCATGGAACTTCTAAAACCTCTGGGAAAAACTAAGTATTATAACAGTCAAAATATTAGCAAGGGTTTTGGACAGCAATTTACATATATTTATTCAGTTTAATATCTACACCGAGTCATTTTGTAAGCACCTTAGAATTTGGGTAAATTCTAGTTTTCTTAGCTTAGAGCATAAGGGAGGGAGCAAGCTTTCCAGTAAATATATAATTTTCAGTTTGCAACTATAGGACATGACAAAACAGTTTCATGCAGAGGCCGATACTGCAGACTAACTTAGTAAATAAACCGATTTAAAGACAGTAAAGTTACTCAACATATAATACAAGTGCAAAATAAACATTTTTTAATAGTAAAGAACTTTTAAACTAACCTGGAATAGGGTAATCCATTATTATCCAACTTTTAAACAATAGATTTTGGTTACGTGATAATTTAACTAATTCTTAACACTTTTAGATGCAGTAAAGTAATTTAATAATAACAATAATGAATCAAAAGAAAGTTAAATTCATTAAAATTCTGTTGTTTCAGGCCGTGTAAATAGCTTAAATAAAATTTTAATCACCTTGTGGAGAACACTCACTTTTAACATTTTTTATCATATGTTTTCAGTAATTTATCAAACTAAAAAGTAAATTTCCTGAAAGAAATAAAAATCTAGTATAATATATTAAAATTCCAAAACATTCCTTGCAGTGGAACAGATATTAAACCAAATTTTAAGATTATTTCATCGTAATCCACATGTGGTAGTTTGAGAGTTATTTGCGATTAAACCAAGCCACTTCCGTAAATAAAACGACTGTTAAACAGGTAACTAAATTCAAAGAAAATTCCAATAACTTCACTTTTTAGATATAAACAACACAAGAATAATTATGAACCAGAAACAGAGTTAACTTCTGAAACATTTCAAACCCGATCTTTTTAAACAGATAACTTTGCTATTACACCACCAATAATAATAATAAAATTTACATCACTGGAATCGGGAATTTTTATAGAATACGATGACTAATTTTATCGTGATAATTTGTAATTCAGCAGGGTCACCTAAAAAGTGCTTAAATTTAGAAAGAAATCTGGAAATCACTAATTAATTTTCGGACATTTTTTATCATTGCGTACTCAAACTAAATTCAATTACAAGAAAGCTTATCATTTGAGAATTTTTGCTAAACACTTTTTACAAACCTTGAAGACCAAGCTACCTACGGTTAATTTTAAAACACATTCTATATTTACATTTTTTTACACTATTTTTGGTAAGCAGTAGAATACCCATGTCATGCGGATGAGGGTATATAGGTAGTTGCCCAGGAGATGGGGTTGTCGGTATTCCGGGAACGTTGCGTATGATTAAACTGTGAGAGCATGTATCGGTCGTGTGATAAAGTGATTGATGGCTAGGTGAGAATTTCCGGCTGGTCGGTGTACCGCCATATTGACTGCAGTTAAAGAGTGATTGGCGATGAGGACTATGAACTTTTAAATTTTCAAAAGGGGTTTCGGTAGGTAAATTTCTTCCTCTTCATAATTTGCAATCTGTTTGGAAATGTTTGTTCGATTGCCTACTCAACTAACTGCCATTTTCTGAAATGCGACTTTGGAATAAAATTCGTTTTTCATCAAGTGGATTCTCAAATATTTTCGTGGTGAACTGCAACCTTTCCTAAGCTTTTGGTCAAAAATGCTTTGTGGCGGTCGTTCAGCTTTACAGTTGAAATTCTAGTCAGGCACATGGCCATTTAAAATTATTTACTCAAATTCAACAGAACTTTCTACAAGGTAACATTCAGCTAAGGTATCTAAGCCTATACTCCACCCCAGTATAGCTGCTTAGGTCCTTACAATTTGTAATGAGCAAATGCAAGCAGATGATTTGTCAAGTCTGATATGCCAACCCAGCGGTCTGGTTTCATGCACGTTTAGCTGTACAATAATGATATTGCCAACATACTCTAACCACATAAAAAAAGGTACAGCACCATGCTGCAAAGGCCTATTTACTGCAGTATGCAATACAGAGAACATGTAAATGAAGTAATAGGTGCCAGTTCATCTGCTGCTTCATGGCAGTTAGATAAGGTCTGACGCTGTCACATGGTGCTTGGTTTAATTCACTCTGCTATAACTTGGTCTTGCTCAATTTAATTTTGTCTTAACTCTAAAATTCAGAGCCTCATGTAGACTTTTAATTATAATATTCTGAGTGTTGTATTCATGTTAGCTTCACCAGGGCCAGCACTGGGAAAAGGGGGGGGGGTGTAAGCGAGTTAAATGTACCCGGGCCCGCCCGGCTGACAGGGGCCCAATCACCGTCTGTGGAAGGGTCCCAGCTCGATAACAGCTAAAAAGCCGCCCATTTGGTCTGAGGGAGGGCCCTAACCGATGAACTGGCCAAGGGCCCCCCCAATTGGTTAACGTGACTTAAGAACGCTTACCCCGAGCTCCAAAATCCTAGCGCCGGCCCTGAGCTTCACCTTCATTTAGTCCACTGTTCACATAAAGTTAACCGAGACACCTGAAACAACTTTAATATCATATGACTAAAGAAGATTTTTATTTTAACCATCTGTATCAGTTGTTTCACGTGTGAGCCTGTGTCAGTTCCTTCAAGTGTAATATAGTTAGAACGTGTGGATAACTATGTTAGGTTTTAATAATTGTAAATACTTGTTCCATCTATTCTAAGGCATTTGCAAATCCATTTCTCAGTTTTTAAGCTAAGAAACCAAGTTAATATTGTAAATGAGTGCTGTATCAGTTTGTTAATTCACTCAGGTAAGCAATTGTGTAATGCGAGGACATGTGTGAGCATTTGTTAATATGGAGTTAGGTAAATTACCTGCAAGTGCTGCCCCTGTGATATAAAAGGCTGCCTTGGTGTCAAATTTCTTGATTCAACATCTCATTGTAAGTTCACAAGTAACAAAATAACCTGATAAATTATCCAAGAACTAATGCATTAACTAATATAACCACATAACCTACTCAACACATCACCCTATTACAGCATTCAGACTGATATAAAGTTAAGAAATGGAAGAGATTCAAAATCTTTAAAAAACCGAAATAAAACTAACAGATGTGCACTAAATCTGAATCACCAGCTTGAAAATTCTAACAAGGCTAAGAATGTCTACAATCTTACCATACACCAATTACCAATCGGTAACAATTTTTATGAAGAGGAATCAACAAATGAAAAATTCTTGAATCTGGCACAAGAGATCAAGCAGAAAATTAGTACTGCAACTTTTAGAGAAGAGTGGGGCAATTAATTTACTGAACACATGAAAAAGAAACTAATAACTTTGACTAAAGTCAAAACAAGAAGTCATTGTAATACAGAATTGATAAAAGTAGACAGAAAAAAAAAAAAAGAAAAAATCACATTTAGAAGAGAAATTTGTTATTTAAGAACTAAAATTTTAACTTTACTCAATTTTAACTGCTGGCCAAAGTGCGATCTGGAAAGCAAAACGGTGCTAGTGAACAGTTTCAAAAACAAATCTTGTGGCTTCCAACACTTAAGAATATGACAGGACTTTCCAAAACTGTAGCACAGCACTTCATCAAAGTGAAACTTCAGTGGGGAAAAAATGAACTGGGGAAATAAAATTTAGAATGACTTAATTTTATAAAGTGAATGCATGGCGGGGAAAAAAAAAATGGCATTGCTTAATTTGTTGGAAGAGAAAACAAACCAAAAAATTATAGATAAAACAAGGATTAAAATACGAAGCATGTAAGTGAAGTAGCAGGTTGTTATGGATGCGAAGAAGATGAGATCTACTACAAGAAGAAATTAGGTACTATCAAACCACTGAAGACACAAAGTATAAAGAAATAATTAGAAAATTAATATGGATCCACATTTCTTCCAAAATTTGTACACATGGAGTATGCACAAATTAATAAAAATAAGTTATGAAATTTCTAATAAAAGTGCTCCGGCATATATGGTTACAAGCTTTTATATTACAATCTGATGTCCCACTCAAGCTTTCACAGGGCCATAGATCTATGTTTAAATTACCCAATACAGATTACAGTCGAAAGATACCAAATATTTTTGCTAAACATGATTATTTGTACAAAACAATCTTGAGATAAGCACTAATTTTAACCATACATAGATCAACAGCCGGTTTGTATTGAATACAAAATTTATCATGAAAGTTTGTTTTACAAGTATTGTACCTACTTATTATTTTGTTGCACTTTGGTAAAGTTATTATAAGAATGGCCATATGGAATAAAACTTCACAATTAAACTTCTGGAATATATTATCTAATCAAGTTCCTTCATGAGCTTTCATACATAGTTGGAGTACAGATCAGTGGCCAACACTAGTTATTTGTATAAATTTACAGTTCTGAAAACTTCCTTAAAATTTCAACATATGAGGGTTGGTAAATTTTTCCAATTTAATAACAAATTAAACTGGAAATCTGTAGGATCTGTATTGTGAAAAGAAATTTCACAAATGTGTTTGCCAAGGTTACAGGTCCTTGAATCTCAAACTATACTTCTATATAATAAACAAATACTATGATTTCAAACAAAAACTACTGATGACACCTTGTAGAAAGGTCAAGTCTTGATAGGAGCCATTTATCCCAATTTTCAGCCTCAAATTTTATAGTAATGCTTTTATTGCCTAATTATGTACGTAAATATTTTAGCTGAATTCTAAATTCCTCTTTTTGCCATATTTTTAGGGTTTTTAATCATTTTTTTTTCAGTTATACTATCAACTTTACAACAAGAATTATTTGAGGAACCACTTTGATTTTAACATATTACTGTATGTTTAATACACAATTATACTCAATTATAAAACAGTTCAATGGGCATGTCTGTAAAGAAAATATTTTTGGGAGTCGTAAAAACAAGTGAAGTGCGAAGTATTATGGTAGAATGTCATGGCCTGTTTAGTGGCCTACAGTCTGGAGAATTTATGCAATGTTTATTCATTTTATAAAAATTGCTACCAAACAATGAATTGTCAAAATGGAAAAAGAACAAGACTTCTGCATTCATTTTAACAAAGAATACTTTTTATACTTTGGAAGTCTAAAAATAAATTTGAAGTGGGAGAGAGACAAATGTAATTTCTAAATACAGATCTCTCTTGCGATAGTATAAAGCACAAGTAGTTTGTCACATCTATAATAGATATTACTGTCACAAAGAGCTAGCTTCTTTAAGATTGGGAAGCTCAAAATCTCTAGTAATGGCTGAACGTAGTCCTGCCCAACCTCTACGTAAATTAAATCTGAGACTTATTGCGTGCAATGTGACTAAAGGACTAGTAGCAGTACTGAATACATCCAGAAATTTGGTGTTTAATGGGAACTTTGTATTTCACTGATGCAATTACAGCAGAGCATCGATTATCTAAATACCAATCAACCAAAACATAGGTTAAACGAAAGCATTCCAGCTGGTAAATCCAAGCAATGTTGTACATATGATTTGTATCAAATGTGGCCTGGGTTGATTCAAAATATCTTCAGGATTTGAATGCAACCAGAACATACAAGACAGGCTCAAATGTGACTGTGACCCTGGCTATGAAGTATTGACAAACGATGAAATTATTGCCAGTGTCAATGACTAAGACCTCGGAAGAGGAAGAGCCTAGCAGTGATCGTGCAAGTAAGCTTTTCACTACATTGAGATTGCAAAGTGGCTGGAATAAGAATGTGATGACAAATTGCTATCTTTAAAGTGTTTAAGAGATTTAAGAGATTTAACGGGGGGGGGGGGGGGGGGGACCAAGTGTCTGCTCTGAAGCAAAACTACAGTGTAACCCAAATTTTAAGGCAATTTTGAACTAATCAAAGTTAATGCTACAAGTTGTGTGTTATGCAAGTAAGACATGCTACAAAATACAGTATGCATACTATATACAGTTTTCTGTTTAATACAAATCACCATTTCTTAGTTTCATATTCCTCCTGCAACACTGGTGCAAACTTACTCGTTAATTACCTGTTATCCAAAAAATAAGTTACCCAAACAACCCAAATGGATGCTTTCCGTAAATCTGAATTAAGAAATCTTCACTAGTTTTATATTAGAGCCCATAGAGCAACAATACACATTTAACTGCAAAAGAAATTGTCTGACGAAAGAAGTGTTGCAAATAAAAGTCCTAAATTTTGATTCCTTGGACAGCAATTAATACACTAATGGGTGTGACCCAGTTGCTGAGCCACAAGACATTGCACATCTGACCCTGGCTGAACTACATTTGACTCAGTGTCTACCAATAGACAGTCCTACACACAAAATGTTAAAGATGGGATGTATTCACTTAATATACATAAATTCTATTCATCTCAATGGGGGTTTAACTGTGTTCAACCAACACCAATTCAAAGATACACAAAAAAATTAAAAAAATTAAATTAAAAACACTAGATAAACATGAGCCAAGACAGCTGTAAACCTGAATTACAGTATGGGTACTTCCAATGTTAAGTGGAGTCAATAGCCGAGCTGCTGTGTTTGTGTTGCATTGTTCAGTAGACTGAGGCCATTATGAAAAATCTGAACAGTAGAATAGACTCAAAAAGGTGTAAGACGATGGAGTGAAGAATCAGAAGATGAAATTAATAATTACCAAGAAATTAGTTGTTGAATAATAATGGTTACCACACAAGAATTAAAGTGTTCGATTTTTTTGCCTCATTTAGGTCATTAGGTGGCAAAGGCCTAAGGGCAAGCAGCAGGACAATTCTGCCATGGCCTTTTGAAGGAACCATCCTGGCATTCACCTGGAGTGATGTGAGGAAACCTTGGAAAATCTAAATCTGGATGGCTGAGAGTTTCAGTATCAAATGTAATAGATATGAATTTTTAAACTAACTCATGTGGATTAATCTGTTATATTATACATCAGTTCAAATATTGTAAAAGTCAAATCACATACAGTTAACAGTTTTTTTACAAATTCTTGGCTGGAGTTGAAGAGTTGCTAAAAAGTTAACATTTCAGTTTCTCTTAAAATAAATCTTTATTAGCCACATCCTGTTTCACAGTTTTATGAAGTTAACAGATGGACCTGGCCCAGAATAATTACCTCCTCTTTGCACTAATGATAATGAAGCTTGGGATCTGCCCAAGTTATGTTTATTTCTTGTATTGAAATCTCGTACCTTGGAATTCTATGCAAACAAGCTAAAATATTCTATAACAAAGCACATTAGAATACATGTCGAGAATATTTGGCAGTATGGGGATTTGAACGCAGGTACCCTACCGCATACACCACGCTGAAGCTTTTTAAGCGTTGCACAAAAATTATAATATTTAAAGGTTATTGACATATGTTTGTGCGTTAATTTCTCGATACCTAGGGTTCATTTTCAAGAAATAATTGTAGCACAGACATATGGAGTTATTACCCTTCAACACATACTCGGGGGATCAAAATCCATTCTTAACAAGTCTGTTGGTCCAAGTTAGTTGAATTTAAGAAACTGTGCCTGGGCAGGCACTGGAGGTCAGAAATGGAGTTTCACAAATTGCCTGCATTCCTGCAATCTAAGTGGTATAGCACTTCGACAAAACAGCAGGCACAGGCAAATGAGCATTGGGGCAGATAACTAAGGGCAGATAACTAAGGGCAGATGGGGGAGGGGGGGGGGTGAGGTATTTCATTCTGTACGTGCATAGGCAATAAGAGCCAATATCACAGCCCTTGCATTGCTGATGAGAAAAGACTTTGCTTTCTGGCCCTCTGCAAGCTGAACAGTGCAACGAAACAGTGGTGCAGTGAACTAGACACCTGCATCGTAGAAAGTTATGACAAAAGTATGAATCACATACTATTGTAACATGACTAAGAAACCTATGGCAATGTGCAAGAGGACATTACTTCTGTACTGACCTCTATACTGCAAAACAGAAGGACCACACTGCCAGGCCTACTATCTACAACAATGATAAGTTATCACTGCCTGCCACTTCCAACACCACTATCTCTCATGGTAATGAGATTTGTACAATCACCACAGCTTCATACAAGAGCTAATGCCCAGTAATAGCTTCAGAGATCATTATCTATTCTATTTGCTATAAATTACTTTCAGAATAATAAGCACTTTTTGATTAGGTTTTTCTACAATTTTAACTCATTCTAATTAAAGTGATGTCAATGTCGAATTTTGTAAATAATTTCATCACGAGAAACAAGATAATAAATACCATTTGTGAATTACAATCAAACTGTGGGCTTTATTCATAATTATATCTCAGCCTATCCTTACATGTGATTATTTGATTGATTTTAGATTTCCAAATTTAACTGTGTGAAAGTGCCTAGTAATGAAGTTAATAGTCACAGTAACCGACATTCATCTGGTTAACAAGACAAAGGAGTGTGCTGTGTTAGGGAATTTGTCAATCTTAACTTAAATGTTAAATTGCACACTATGAAGCCACCATCTAATTGAATCTGGCCCAAAACACATTTGTGCTGAATTAGATCCCAATGAATCTCGCCCAGCTTTTATCCAAGTTAAACACAGTATATATAAAGCAAATTCTGAACACTAGTACTATTTTAGTTCTCCAATTCACATCCATTTCTTTTACTAGAAATCTGAACTGATCACAGTAAATCTTCACGTCCTTTGAAAGCAAGGGGTTTGCAGTACAATATTTAAATACAGTAGATATTCAGTTGGTATAGTAAATAGATGGGACATACCAAGGACATTTCACAGCATCACAGAATGTGTGGCTACTGTCACAGGTAGCCATGTTAAACTACTTTAGAGTGTTTTTTTTTTTTTAATTTTCATGGTTGCCTTATTCAAAAAAGTATTCAAGAGAATAGTACAGCAAATTTTCTTTCTTTGAGCAGATTATTCCTATTTGTATTTCAGATTCTTAATTTTAAATTTCAGGATCACTATAAAGAGACAAATCTTTTCTCTTAACTGTGCAGCATCCCCATTCTTACACAATTATTGTCACCATTTAACAGTTACTGTACACAAACATATCAATCAAAAACATTTGCTCCATCTGCCTGTGTTACACGTTTTCTTTGTAAACTATCTTCACTCACTGACTGCTACTGATTTGGCTAATGCCCAGCTGTTGGTGTTTGCACCACCTGGAACTACACAGCAGCTGTATCATGTTCTGAAAGACTTCACTGAAACCAATACACTAATATTTGTGGCATGATCAGTATCAGTAACAGATTTGTACACTAAAACTAGTAAATGGTAACATGAAGAACCAACTATTAAAAAACTATTGTGAACCAAATTTACCATTAAACCATATGAAATGCACAAATAAACTATTTATGCAACAATTTCACCAAATAAAGCAATTTAAGTTTTACATGTTCTTTCACAATACACTTACACAAAATTCACACAATAAGCTTGATTGTCTAGCAAAACTAAATTAAACTAAAACAAGTTTTTTCTTTAAATTTTTCAACATATACAAAAGGAAATTACCTGAGAAGGGTCGGTCGCAGCAGTAGGCGATCCAAATAAGTCAACTATTGGCTGTGATACAACAGTGGTAGTTGGAGAACTCAGGAATGGATTTGTACTGGGAGCACTGCTACTTGGTGATGATACTTTAGCCTGCAAGTCAAAACAAAATTGAAATTAATGTCACCAAGATCCAAGAGTATAGCTCAAAAGGCAGCAATAGATGAAAAATCAGAAAGCAAACCATTTAACAATGTAAAAAACAATGTTAATTTTCCCAAAATGCATTCAATCACATCTGGCTTTAAAAGTATTATCTGTAATAGGCAAACCATTTCAAGAACAATGTTAAATATGCATTAACAAATTTTTTTCAAACATTAAAGTAACTATACAAGAGCTAATTCAAAATATTTGGATTCAATAGGATATAACTGGAACATGGACGTAGGGCAACCATTTGCACAGCAAGCTATCCCAGCAGATTGTTCCTCCTCCCTTCCCTCAATGTTATTTCCTTGTAAACTTCAGGAAATGTTAATAAAGCAAATCCTACAATATTTAAGCCCTATCTGGTCCATTACACAGAATACACTTTCCTGTATAGAATAATTATGAATTTGACACTACTTAAGATAAAAACATTGTAAAATGCTTTATTATACATGGCAATAAAATTTGAGAAAACCAACACTGTCGGAACTGTGTTATAGAAGAGGTTAGTAGTACACAGGTGTATGTTTCTCCCATCCAATAAGCAATTTGCAACTAGCAGTTTTAAAGGATGAAATTGCTGCACACTGGCATTCAATTTACAGAACACACACTTCTATTGAAAAACATGTATAGAATCAAATAAAGACTACACAGTTTAAAACAAAAGCCATACCTTATACTGGTTCATAGCAGCCTCCTCTTCTGCCAAGACCTGCTGTTTAAGCGACTCATCAATTCCATTGGTATGGGAGTCCAGTCGAGCATTTGCCGCTGCAGTGCCGAATGCTGTGCTGGTGGAAGACAGTGCAGACACTCCCGACTTTACATTAGTTCGATTGCTGCACAGCCACAAGTGAGGACAAAGGAAAGGAAAGGGGCAACAAAAAATAAATAAATGGAAGTGTTGAACTACAAAAAACTAAGTTCATCTATACCATGGTTCATGCAATTTTGCTAAAAACATTTTCAATTATCAAATATATAAAAGTATTACTCAGGTGAATTTAAAAGCTCTAGAATCTAAATTCTAGTTTCCTATAACTGCAGAAAAGTATTGGATGTTTTCCTTCAACTGGGACCTTCATTTGCATACAATCATATTTCAAAATCAACCAACTATTTGAAAATTTATTAAACTTTAAAATTTTTGATTAGTGACTGCAATATTTAATTCAGAGTTTTGTCAAAATTTTAAATTGAAAACCTCTGGCCATACAACATACTTTTGCAAATCTTTTCACCTAGGATCAAGTATTTCATTAAAATGGATGGCAATATTTTTTCTTAAATACTTTTGCTCTTATCGTTATTTACTATAAACAATTTGTGGAAGTTTAAATAGTGAATGATATTTTCAGTAAGTAACAAGTTGTGGTGATATTACTTCCAATTTGTATCAAAATTATAGTACTGACACTAACCAGTAATTTTGAGAATGCCAAGGATATAATTGGTATTTTTTTCACTAAGAACATTAGCCAGGTGGTTGCTAGCTTAGTTTTAAACACTTTTTCTGAAGCCATAGGGATTCTAGATGCTAAGCACAAAGATTATTCAAGCATCCAACATAGTATGGAGTAGCCAATAAAGCTTTACATCCTATCCTAAATTTCGTATAACCTCTTCCTTCTCATCTTTCAAACACACTCAAAAGGAAAATATTACTTTGAGCAATGTTTTATCTACAATCTAACAATATAGCACTACACTACAAATGATGCAATTTATCATATTAATACAATGGTAATCAAGAATATGGCATATTTTACACACAGCAAAGAAATGTGTAGCAGGTAATTTACAATAGCAGCTTTAATAGTTAAGAAATAGTGAAGGATTATTGTCTACATACATACAACTAAGTAGGCAAGGAACCATGAATTTTCAAAAAGCTGTAGTACCATTAAATGTGCAAACATAACAGAACTGTACGAAACTAAAAAAACACATCCAAACACTAAGTAATGTACACTGAATAATAGCAAGATCTGTGCTTATCATTTCGCATTTAACATCTTAGTAACCAACTGGTTATTACACAGTTAAGATTTCTTGATAATCACTATATACATACAACTATCAAAAAATTAATTTATACATAGCATCTGCTTTCAGAGCAAGTTAAGTGCCCACTAATTTGAATGAAACCTGCATTGTACTATAACCTAAATATGACGAACCTGAATCAGAATTCCAAAATTAATTAGATCCTTAAACATGCCACAGATCAGACTTGGTCCACTGTACAAGGTAATCCGAGATCTACAGAATAAATCACATTGAGTTCAAAAGATTTTAATGAACAATGTTTAATTTAGCCCTTAGTGGTAGGGAACTCATTTATAACAAAAAAACATCAATTTTGTTAAGGTTGGCTTCATGGAACTGTCAAAATGTGGAAGAAATAGTAATTAAATCATTGAGCCCTAGACTAAAAATCTTACAGACATTGCCCCGCCCCCCAAATTCTCATAATGTTACCAACCTATAATTTTAGTAAACCAATTTCATTACATGGAACAGCAAATGTTAGTTATGTTAATAAAATTTAATACTACTTTCATAGTTACAAATTTCATAAATAGTTTTGCAATTTTAGTTCAAGGGTCATACTACTGAAAGAAGTTCAGTGTGAATTGGTGCCCATTAGTGCCATGTTGCAGAGTAAACTAGTTTGATAAATTAATCTGCATTGTTAAAATGTCAAAAAAAAATTGATGTTAATTTGAATTTGGTGCCAACTAAATTTCATTCTAATTGTTTGTCAAAGTTATTCTACAGGGTGATTCACAAAGATATGCAAATATTTTGTTATTCTACAAGTAAACCTAAAGAAAAACGTTCATATAAACATAGGTCCACAAATTTTTAGTTATGGAGTTATGGCTAGTAAAAGATTTTTGCCTGAAATTTAGCAACCTCGCTAATATGAAGCCATCGCAAACCTGTACGGGGTTACAGTAAAGCACGATTTCCATTTATTTTGTTATTGATCTGGTGAATACAATAAAACCAGTCGCCAGATGTGTATCTGCATTAATTTTCCAGAAATTCCAGAGAAACAAAGAAATAATTTGGGGAAATTTTTAATTTGTTAACTACTTGGACCAATATTTAAAAAATTCCAGACAATTGTACAAAGTATTCAACAGAAGTTGCAGAGAATTTAATTTTGGAAAATGATGGTAATAAAGTTAACAGTATGAACGTGTCAGATAATCTGCTTTTATTAATACCAAAGCTCAGTGTGAAGGAAGTTGTACAGTGTACATACAATTTCACAATACATTCACAATAAATGTTCAAAAATATCACCAAGTTCAATGCATTTAGCTGGGACATTACTGCAGATACACGTCTGGGACTTGTTTTATTACATTCACCAGATCAATAACAAAATAAATGGAAATTGTGCTTTACTGTAACCTCTTACAGTTTTGCTTCATATTAGCGAGGTTGCTAAATTTCAGGAAAAATTTTACTAGCCGTAACTACACATTTGCTAACCTATGTTTATATGAACTTTTTCTTTTGTTTTACTTGCAGAATAATATATTAAAATCATTGCAAATATTTGTGAATCACCTTGTATATGCAGCAGATTGCATTTAACAGTGTTATTCCTGTAACTCATTTCTACAAGATAGTACTTTTGTTCTGCACTATTCGAAGTTTAATACAATGCAATATCCATGTTCCATGTATAATGTTTTAACGCAATATTGATTTTTTTTTTTTTTTTTTTTTTTTTTGTGGGCTTTAGGGTGCGTCAACATCGGGGTTATTAGCACCCTAACAAATACAAGACTTGACAATGTGACAAAATTGCCGTCTAAGTGGCCAACTAAAAAGATAGGCCACAGAGACAGCACGATAAAATACTAAAATACTGACTGGCATTCCGTCTGTGACTGTAGAAGGGTCAGCCCCACAGACAGAAAAAAAAAATATAATAATAATAATAATATGGTAGTACACAGGACACAGAGTAAAACTACATACATTGAAAGGTTGGCTGTAAATGGGCCAACCAGTTTGAAACGAAGAACTAACTGGCTGGCTGTAAAGGGGCCAGCCAGGTAAACAAGGTCACAACTAAAAAAAGTACTTGGATTGGTGGCTGTAAAAGACCACATTGTCACTATCATTGTTTAAAATAAGGGACCGATCGTTGGCTAAGCCAACGTCTGCCCTTAAGTCTAAAAATAAAATACAATCAATTAAAATGTGACGTACCGTCAAAGGTACGCCACAAGCATCACATTCCGGTGGGTCCTCCCGGCGGAGAAGAAAGCTGTGCGTCAGAGGACAGTGCCCTATACGGAGGCGAGTAAGGATAACCTCATCTCCCCTCGCCCGCTGGAAGGAGCTGCTCCACGGCTGAACGGTCGGTTTGACCAGCCGGAGCTTGTTATGCTCAACTTCCAGCCACTGCCTCTGCCAAACATCAAAAACAAATCTCTTCGCCGCCGAGGCAAGGTCTGACTTTGGGACCGGTTCAAAGTCGGTTCTGACCTTGTCGCAGGCTAACTTGGCAGCTACATCAGTTGCCTCGTTCCCCCTGATTCCCACATGGCCCGGTACCCAGCAGAATAATACCTCCTTTCCACGAGATTGGAGGAAAGGAGGGCGTCCTGGATGTCCTGGACTAGACGATCTGCTGGATACATATTTACTATAGCCTGAATACAGCTGAGGGAATCACAGCATATGATGAAACACTTATCGCGATTTACTTTCATATGCTGGAGCGACTTTAGCATGGCATAGCACTCGGCAGTAAAAACGCTGCACCTGCCGTCAAGTTTATATGTGTAAGTCGCTCGAGGGAACACGACGGAGCAGCCAACTCCGTTAGCCTGCTTAGACCCATCCGTAAATACCGGGGTAAAATTATGAAGCTGGTTTAAGACATCTCTAAAAATTCTGATAAAAACATCATCCGCGGTACACAGCTTGTTGTGCCGCGATAATTCTAAAATCGTTCTAGGCCTCTTTAAAAGCCAGGGAGGAGATTTACTCCAACCCTGGTGATAAAAAGAAGGAAGCTGGAATCCGTATTGTTCTAAAATTGCCTTTGTATGGTAGCTGAACGGTTTAGTGACTATGCCGATTGGTATAGAGCCGTTCGTAATTGGGGTGTAGAACTATGTCATACACGGGACTGCCAGGTGTTATGGCAACGTGTAGGAAGTGTCGCACCATGAGGAGTCGCCGGCGGATGGTAAGCGGCGGCTCGCCCGAGTCAGCACAAATGCTGACAATGGGGCTGGTGCGATATGCACCCGTGGCGAGCCGAATTCCTGCATGGTGGACACTATCCAGTATACGGAGATAACTGTCCCGTGCCGAACCATAGACAATACAACCATACTCCAACCGCGACCGTACAAAGGCTCTGTAAAATTGTAGCAGGCAGGAGCGGTCAGCGCCCCATGACCTGCCACACAGGCATTTTAAAACATTAAGAGCTTTAGAGGCTCTGGCTTTCACATCTTTAAGATGTGGCAGCCAGGTTAGCCTAGTGTCTAAAATGAGGCCCAGAAACCGAACAGTGTCAGTAAAACTGTAAAACGGTGTTCCTCAAGGTAAGGTGAGGCTCTGGTAAAAGAGTCCTACGACTAAAAAGTACACACCGGGTTTTCTCGGCAGAGAAACGAAAACCGGTATGCACTGACCATTCATCCAGCCTGTTCAGCGCGAGTTGCAACTGCCGCTCAGCGCTTCTCAGGCTGGACGATACAATAAAAATTAAAGTCATCCACATATAAGGAGTACCGCAGGGGACTCCTTATAATGGCTGCTATGCTATTAATAGCGATGGCAAAGAGTGTAACGCTTAAAACTGACCCCTGAGGGACACCGTTTTCCTGAATAAAAAGATCAGACACTTCACTAATGACTCTGTACCGGAAGCAACGACCAGATAAAATTTTTTTTAAAAAACGGGGTAGGTTCCCCTAAAACCCCATTCACGTAACTGTTTTAAAATCAAATGCCGCCAGGTAGTATCGTAGGCCTTTTCAAGGTCGAAAAAAATACCCACAAGGTGTTGGCTGCGGATGAACGCGTCCTGTATTGCCGCCTCCAGGAGGATCAGGTTGTCCAAGGTGGAATGGAACTTCCTGAATCCACACTGAAAGCGGTTCAGCAGATTTTGGGATTCAAGACACCAGACGAGGTGGCGATTGACCATCCTCTCCAGTGTCTTACCCACGCAGCTTGTAAGGGCGATGCTACGATAGCTACCTGGCAGCAATTTGTCCTTACCAGGCTTTAAAATAGGGATAAGCGTTGCTTCTGTCCACGAGTCGGGGAAGTGTCCACGGGTCCAAATATCATTAAAAATATCCAGAAGGTACTCTTTAGCATCTTTACCGAGATGCCTCAGCATCTGGTACTGGATCTGATCCAGCCCTGGAGCAGTCTCGTTTGCGCTGTTTAGCGCTGACTCCAGCTCCCATGATGTAAATGGGCAGTTGTAGGCGTCTATTCGACGAATCGAAGCACAGCGGGCACCACTCGGCAGCGACTCATCGTCGCTGAAACCGAGGGTCAAAGTTGGCGGACGATGTGACGGCGGAGAAGTTCTCCGCCATCAGCTGCGCTATGCTTCATTCGTCGGTAATTACACGTCCGTGATCCAGTAATCGAGATACTGGTGGGCGGGAGTACCTTCCAGATATACGGCGGATGGACTTCCATACTTTTGACGAAGGTGTGGAACGATTAATAGTGCTCACAAAGTTCTGCCATGACCTTTGCTTGCTCTCCTTAATCACCCGGCGCGCCTTAGCTCTTGCTATACGGAACGCTGCTAGGTTGTCAGATGTTGGGTGCAACCTAAAATGCCGCAGCGCCCGTCTACGACCCTGAATAGCGTAGCGACATTCGTCGCTCCACCAGGGGACGGGCGTCCTTCGCAGCGTTCCGGAGCTTTTGGGCATAGAGACGTCAGCAGCCTGGTGAATCACTTCTGCTAAGTGGCTCTCCTTCTCCTCTATGTTGTCACGTGGTTCCAGGACAACAGAACGGCAGAAAAGCTGCCAGTCCGCTTTACTGACGTTCCATTTGCGCCAGGTGTTCGCTCCTCTAATCTCGGAACCTAAGTGCATCCATATGGGGAAGTGGTCGCTTCCGTGAAGGTCGCGGTCCACTTCCCACTGCACGGAGTCCGCAATTGAAGGAGAACACAAAGAAAGGTCGATGGCAGAAGACGTACCGGTAGCAGTGGTGAAATGAGTCATTTGCCCTGTATTCAGGATACAAATTTCCTCCTGCTCTATCAATCTACCAACCACTCGGCCCCTGGGGCAATCGGTGGTGGAACCCCACAACGCACTGTGGGCGTTGAAATCTCCCAAAAGGAGAAAGGGCCGAGTGAGTTGTCGTATAATGCCAACCACTGGGTGGCAGATAGAGTATACGGTCAGTTGGATTGGACCGTGTATTTTCACCGCTACTGCTTGTAGATGAGAGGTGAGAGCAATGGGTTCGGAGTGGACAGTGTTCCGAACAAATACGGCCTCTCCGCCCTTCGCTAGATCACCCTCGGTATCGTCCTTTCGGAATATGTCATAACCTCTTAGCACTGGCTGATGTGGTCTAAAGTGTGTCTCCTGGAGACAGAGACACAATGGATTAGACCGTGCTAAAAGGTGGACTTCCTCTTTGTGAGCCTGAAAACCGTTTACGTTCCACTGAAGTATGGGAGCCATCCTACTTATTTAAAATCACCCCCCCCCCCCCCGGATCGGGTGGGTCCTCCAAAGGTAGTTGCTGAGGAATGGAACAAAGTTCATCCACCAGCATGACATCGTCTTCGGTGTCCGAAAACGATTTTCGTTGTGAGGCCTCTGAGTCTTGCGGAATTTTCTTCCGCCGAGGCCTGTTCCCCTTCTTCCCCTTTCCAGAGGGGGATCTGGGAGGAGAAGTCGGAGGGGATTTCACAAACATAGTGGGGTCCGTTAGCTTAAATTTCGGACCGCTAACCTTTTGCACTGTTTGCCATCCGCTATCGGCAGATGGCGTTGCCGTTATCACTACTTTTGCAGATGATGTTTCTGCTTCAGGGGCCGCTTCTGTTGTTGCAGAGGGACCCACTGCTGTAGCGGATGGCAGTGTCTTTGCTGGTGGACTTGCTGAACTTGCTGTCACTGTGGTCGATGTTGTCAGAGTATTGCTACCGACGTGCGAGGTCCTAGGTGTAATGACCTTGATGGGTGTGGCACCACATCTGCACTGACATGAGCACATTGGACTTGTGCCCATGTCCGCAACGGACGTCTGGGTAGCAATACTTTCTTTCCTGACGGGAGTTGATAACGTCTTCGTGAAGCTGGTAGTGAAGACTGGTGGAGCCAGAGCCTTATATTTCTTTTTGGCTTCGCCATAAGAAATCCGCTCTTTCGTTTTCAACTCCTGTATCTTTTTTTCTTCCAGATACAATCGACACTCTCTGCTCCAGGCTGGATGTGCCCCGGAGCAGTTGACACACCTGTGGGAGCGTGCAGCTAGTGCCTGGCTCATGAGCCGCCTTTCCGCACTTCCCACAGGTGGGGTTGCCTTTGCAGGTCGCCGTCGTATGACTGAACCTCTGGCACTTAAAGCAGCGCATTGGGTCCGGTACATACGGGCGAATATTCAGGTTCAAATATCCTGCCTTGATGTTCTTGGGCAACGTTGGAGTGTCGAACGTCAGGACGAAGGTGGCTGTCTTCTCAAGACTGCTGTTAACCCTTCGTTTAATCTGATGAACCTCGACCACATGGTCTGTTGACCACTCCTTAAGGAGTTCCTCGGTCTCTAAATCCATAAGGTCCCTGCTGGTGATGACTCCTTTACTTTAATTTAGAGTTTTATGGAGTTCGCACTTCACTGCGAACTCCCCAAGCTTCTCGCACTTAAGGAGTTGGACAGCCTGCCTCTGGGTGGATGTCTCCAAAAGCAGTGTCCCATTCCTCAGCTTTTTTACAGATTTGAGGGTACCCACAATAACCTCTAAACCTTTCTGAACATAGAATGGAGAGACCTTCTCAAAAGATCCCTCCACCCTTGTCATAATAACGAAGGCATTGTCAATAATACAACCCTTGCCGTTACTGTTGTTTACATCCGGGGGAGGGCTTTCAACCCTTTCCCGTTTGTATGAACTGGGTGTGTTTTTATTTACCTGCGACACACCCGGGCCACAGGGGTTTTTTGGTTTTTTGGGAGTAGGAATTTTGGTCCCACGAGTAAAAACCATTTAAGAAAGAAATGCTTGTACAACAGGGGTGCGCAGGTGCCCCTGAGGTCGCACGTTAGCGGGTGGTTTGCCTCACCACTCATCCACCTCATCAGCACGTGTCCGACCTTGAGGTTGAGGGTTTTTTTTTTTATAGAGGTTTGTTCCGTCCTCGCGATCCGGGCGATGAAGCCAAGATCCCCGTTCTCCTAGGCACACAACGTTCCACCGCCACGCCCTACGGTGGTCGTTGAAGCATGGTAGGAGTTTACGGTGTGGGAAACTTGCGGCGCTCAAGTTTCCAGCTCGGGCACCCGCAATATTGAGATTTTTCTGTATGTATTTTAACAAAACAATTTCAGGAAATTAATTGGTAGCATTAGATTATAATAAATACAGCTATAGTATAAAAATACAACCAAGACAATTTCAACAGTGATTATCCCTCAACTTCCTTTCATGGACCATTAATGTGACATTTTGTAATTTTTCCTCCCTCCAGAGCTCAACAAAATCTAGAAATTTCTATGGCAAGGTTAGAAAACTGAGGGTAAGGGAGGGAACTGACAATTGTGGATAAATATGGAGGAGGAGTCATGAATTCGATAAGGACAGTAACTGGTCTAATGTGAGACCTTTAGAGACTGATTCAGGGAAAACCAGGAGAATCTTCGACATAAATGAGCTAAAAAACTAGAAACATGAAAATATGAGAAGAAAAAAAAAAAGCTAAGTAAGCACAAACAGGCTGTGTGTTCGTATTACTACAGATGTAGTTAAGATAGTGTGGTATGAAATTGTACCACATCTTGAAACAATCTCGAGACTTCCTGCAAATTCGAGGATTGGAAAAATAGTACCAGTCAATAAATAAGGGGAAACTTGACAGACTGATATGAAGCTACATCAGAA
This sequence comes from Vandiemenella viatica, assembly GCA_031002005.1. NCBI lineage: Eukaryota > Metazoa > Arthropoda > Insecta > Orthoptera > Morabidae > Vandiemenella > Vandiemenella viatica. Next base: position 373,027,160 of record CM061921.1, read on the forward strand.
ATGCATTCTGAGTAAAAAGTTTTCTTCAAAAAAATGACATGGGTTTAGGCAAGTATATGCACATGAATCTTAGGAAGCTATATGCAGGGTATGTCAGACAAGTTGAATTGATAGTGTAGCACGAGATCTAAGATTTTTGACACAATGAGTCATACAATACTGGTAAATAAGGTAAAAACAGTACATGAAAAAGTCTTGGAAAGCAAAACCAACAAATTAGGGTAGAAAATTAACCATCAAAGATGGTGGAAGTGAAAGCAGAAGTACCACAGGGAAGTGTATACGTACCATTTCTGTTCATTTTTCTAATGACTGAATTATTGATAGTTTACAGTCATTGTTTGCTAATAATGTTATATAATAGGATAGAAATGGCAGAGGACTATAGCAGGATCTGGACAGGATACCTAGCTGAATGTGTCACTATGAAATCAGAAACACCAAAAATAGTAGACAGATGGAAAATTTTCACAATAAGACAAAGGAAGAATTGACCAATTATGACCAAGCGTAAAATATCTTAGTATAATATTCGACAGTCAACTGGGCAGAACACGAGGGCTGGAGAACGTGACAAGATGACATGCCAGAGAATTGACTGAACTGGATTACACCACCTCGGTCAGACTATTGCTTGAAAATAGTGGTGCAGTACGAAAAACTGCATTTTGGGTATTGATTACAAGAGAGGATGCAAACTAGGGAAATTGAGGGCAGAAATAATGGTAGAGCACAGTAACAAATGATAAAGCAGCTGGCATGGGAGTCATTGGAAGCCAAGAGGAAGATGATAATGCTGTGAAATTATAAGGCATACATTTGGAATGAGGCTTGGATGAATATTTGTAGACAAATTACAAGTAGTATATAGAAGGGAAGAAGATCATGACCAAGCTGACAATTTATTTCAGTGTGAAAATTCTTTTGTAGGTTAGGGAGTCTGAAATCGGAATTACCAAGGAGGGGAGGGGGGTGTATGGAACTAGTAATCAGATACGAGGGCAGTCCTGGGGGGGGGAGGCAGAGAAAAGCCACGTGGGGGCTACATGGGGTAAAGGGGGTCCACAGTTTATGGACACTCCCATACCAGGAGAAGTGTCAGCCAACGTTGTTCCCTTAACCAGAGGCACTCTGGATGGGGCCTCTCTCTCTCAAGACTGGAGAGGGTCCTTCTCCAATCACTGTGGGGCCGCAGGGACAATGTCAGTGCTGTGAATTTGGAAGTGTGTCTAGTTCTGAGTGATAATTTATGAGCCCACTAAAATAGCGACAATGTTGGAGACACTATGGTGTGGGAGGGGGAAGAAAGACTGAAGATTGAAAAATTTGAGAATTTATGAGAGAATCTGTTGCCTGACCAAATTTAGTTTATAAAGGATAAAGACTATCTGGATACCAGAGGTGGGTGTAGCAGGGCACAAGTCAACCAAAGACTTGTGGGTGCCGTTGATGGTCTTGTGTCTTGAGCTGTCAAACAGACTGGTCAAGAAGCTGGGAGCTCATTGCAAGCAACCAGAACAAATTTTCTATGCATTTTATATTAAAGTTTGATTTCCATAGATACCAGCATCAATTAATGCTGTCTTTTAAAGACTATGCTGTAAAAGTGTAGACATCCTGTGGAGCAGCCCATCGCTGTAGATTGCTATTAAATATTGTTAAATAGAACCTGGTCCAGAACTTGTTCAATGGGTGCTTGCACTTAAAGTTTTCTCGTAGTGACCTCCCAACTAATGCCCTGGAGTGGGGGGATCTTTATGATGAGTCTTGCTATACAAAACTTATTTGAGATTAGTTATGTGCAGTCTAAGTCCGAAGACAATATACTATTGGAAAGTATGTGCCTGCAGACAATACTGTGTAAATTTTTTTTTAATATTGCATTTTAATGTTTTCCCTTCTTGTAAAATCGTTACAATATTTGTTATGATAAAGTATTCTATTTTCAACTAAGTACTATCCTAATTTGCCTAAACTTAATGACCCTCTGTATGGCAAAGGTATTATTTATTCCCGAGACTTGAAACTTATTATTTGTCATACTTAAAAGATACATACACCTTATGCCCGTCTGGTTAATGTGATGAACAGTGCGATTATGACCATGTTTAGCTTTTATAGTTGCTTTTACTTTCATTATAAATACCTCTTTCATCACAATTAAAATGTTGTATAGTTAAATATCCAAATTAAGATTTTACTTGCCATCTGGAAACTAGATTTTATTAGAAAGTAAAGGACTCATTAAAAAATTGTAATCAATAGATGAAAGAATGGAGTACCAAAAACTATGAAACTTGGCTTCCTATAAATGGAAAACCTAGTACCAAATCCTTATCTATAATACACTGGTGTCCAAAATTGAAGCAACAAATGAAAATTTTGCAAGGTTGCATTTATTTTGCCACAAAATCGTATCAACAGGTGATGATAAAGTAGAAACAATCTAAAATAAAATGAATATAAACATCTGCAACATGCATAATGGTAGACAAAGTTCTTAGTTTTTCCCAACTTGACAGATTTGCACACATTCTGATAATTGCTTAATGTGCTCAGTATGGGGTGTGACCACCTCTGGCAGCAATACAGGCCTGACAATGGTGGGGCATGCTGTGAATGATGTCATCAAATGTCATGTTGATGCAATAACACCCATTCTTTCAGAGAGCTGCTCGCAAGTCTTGGAGAGGTTGGTTTGTGGGTGCTGACGTGATGCAACTCATCTCCCTAGTGCATTCCAGACATGCTCTATGGCATAGGTGGCCAACCTTTTCAGCAGCCGGTCCAAATTTTGGAATTATAACACTCTGCCGGGCAGCATGCGTTACTTTCTTGGAAAAAATACTTCAATATTTTTATGAAGTAAAAAACACTTAAAATGAAATATGGATATTTAATGAAGTATTAAATATACAATTATCTTAATGTAACTTTTGTCATTGTTTGGCAGAACCAAGGGCATCAATATTGATATCGCATAAAGTTCTCCAAATGAACATCAGTGATTCGTGTTCTGTGTTGTGACTTGATCATCCGGCTGAAAAGCTGTTCACACACATAAGTGTTTCCATATAGCGAAATCATCCGCAAAGCATGTTTGTAAAATGCAGGATATTTCTCCTTGTCCAGATATTCTTCCAAACCAACCTGGTGGAATTTCTCCTTAAGCTGTGCACCACTACAATTCACATTATTCCATTTGCAAATTTACTGGCAATGAATTTATATCAACGGAGAATGGTGTTGAAAATGCAGATAAAAGAATAAGATGTTTATTGAAAACTTTAATCGGTTTTCAAACTCAAGGTTCAAGTTTGATATTAATGAACTGTACTTAATCGCCAGGCCTGTGTCACGTCTGCTTGCAATGATAGCTTGAAAAAATTAGTGAAATTTTTATTTTTCAACTGTTGGTCCCAAAGCCCAAGTTTCATTTGAAACGCGGCAACAACATCAAACATATTATTAGCCAACTGGTCTTTGCATTGCAGACGACTGTTCAGGTTATTTAAATGGCTAGTTACGTTGACTAGAAACTCGAAGTCACAAACACAAGCCACGTCTTCAAACTCTTGGATAATTTTCAAATTTCTGGCATAGAATGATTGTATCTCTTCCTTCAAATCAAACTTTTTTTAATATTTGCATGGGACAACCATCTTACTTCAGTGAAAAGTGTAAGGTTATTATAGTCAGAATGCAAATGCTTGAGGAATTCTTGGAATTTACGGTGGTTCAACGCCTTAGATCTAATGAAGTTCACTATTTTGATAACCACGCTCCTAACATGACCCGTTTTTAAATACCTGGCACATAAATTCTCTTGATGAATAATGCAATGAAAATTTAATAATTAGGTATTATCAAGTCTGCAGGCTTCATTTCCAATCAGTTTTACTAAACCTTCATGTTTTACAACCATTGCTGGAGCTCCATCCGTCAACAAATGGAAGTACGCTCTTTGCTTTGATTGTTCTATCTATGGGTGGAAACATTAACTGCAATAACAGACGCAAGCAATCCGAGAATGTCAGGCAAACCACTAATGCGCTGAAAGTTACAGGAACATAAGCCGTGATAAGGCTCGGTTGTACACCCGCACTGTCCATCCCCGAGCGATTATCTTGGTTGAATATCAGCTTAACTTAGTGTAGAAGTTAAAGCTTACGTATGTAATTAATTAATGATCCAGCTCCGCGGGCCACAAAATGTCCTACCGCGGAACACAAGCGGGCCGCGGGTTGGCCATCCCTGCTCTATGGGATTCAAATCGGGAGAGTGAGCAAGCCACACCATGCGTGTATTATCTTCAGTTTCCAAGAAAGCATCAACCACCCGTGCTCTATGATGTCTAACATTATCATTCATCAATACAAAGTCTGGGCCCACAGCTCCTCGCAACAACCACATATGAGGTCCAAAGATTTCGTCACCATACCCGACAGCAGTTAAACCTTGCCAATTCACCCATAAAATTTCATGAAGAGGTGTTCGAGTGGTCAACATAATCCCTGCCCACACCAATAGGGATCCTCCTCGATATCGGTCTTTCCACAATGTTTGGGTCCTGAAATAGTGTTCCACGTTCAAATGGGGACTCGTCACTGAAAAGAACACTGTTCGACCGTCCAGTTGGCATGTTGACTCCACTCTAGACATTCCTTCTGTGAAGACATGTCAGGGGTACACATACAGCAGGTCTCCGACAATAAAGGCCACTCTACCGAAGCCATCTGTACACCGTTTGCCTCAATACAACTGTTCCAGTGGATGCTGAGAGATCAGATGTCAGTTGCCGTGCAATACTAATCCAATACTTACCGTATAGCCAAATAACGGTCTTCTCTTCCTGATGTAACAAGTGTTCGGCCCTGCTCTGGTCTTTGGGATACAGTTACAGTCTCTCAGACTGTCACATCAGAGAAACGGAACAATTCACATTATGCCATCAGGCCACATCAGTTTGATACTGCCCTGCTTAAATTCTTCCAGAGGCCCTTCACCACAGAGTGTCTAGTAGGCCTATTCTCTGTGCCATACTGCACCGTCTGTGAATGTGTACACATTGATTGTGGGTGTGGGACTTCCTAAACACTATCCAGTTTGATAGGTGCCCTGACGTCATCGTTGGCATGGTTGTACGATGACCAGAATGCCATCTACCGTGCAGAATACAATTTTACGGACATCTGTTGACAGTTTGTATGATTATATCATGAATTAAGACAGGTCAGAGAAAGAGTGGTTTGTTGCTTTAATTTTGGACACCAGTGTATAAACATCTGAAGTCTATGTACAGAGCATAACAATGTGGAAGTGTGCACATTTAAAGGCAAAGATGAAGCACATGCATATGCATACTTGGTCCTCCCACTGGAAATTGCATCTTTTAAAGCCATCTGTATAATATGCTCCACCAGTGAGAGGCTCAACACTAGTACAGTTCATCTACTGAGAAAGACTGTTCTTTTAATAAGCATTTGAGGTACAGTGCTACATGAAATTAGATGGACCAATAAAGGAGAAAATTAGTGTTCTAAATATAATAAGCAGAGCATTATTTAAGGAATAATCTCATAAAAAGGATAAAACAAAAAATATGGTCAAGGAAAATATTTCTCCACTAACAGTATGTTCCACCAAAATAAGTCAGATATAGGATATACATATGGAAATAAATAAAATGTATTAAGATATGGTTTTTGCATCAATCTAGTCAAGAACTACACACTAAAAGATCAAACCAAAAATGTATTTCAGAAAATTTATTATGACAGTGCAACAAATAATTGATACAGAGCAAGTCTGCAAGAGACAGCTCTGAAAAACATTGTATTGTAGTAATCTTTCTGTAGAGCAAAAAGATACACAATTTCAACAAATGTCAAACAATGACCAAGTTTTTTACCTCTAAACTGAGACTGTTGTTTCTCCATTGCTAAATATTATCTACCAAGAGCATATTAATACTGGAAACTTGACACCATCAAAAAGTCTGTAGGTTTTATTGCCAATTTCATCTGTAAGACCACTAAATGGACCAATTTTTTTTAGCACAGATTTTATTAGTTAATTACGAGGGTTGGGGCATAAGTCATGGCAACTATTTTTTTTCTTGGAGATATGTGAACGGATCACAAACGTATGTGTGTCATGTGGAATTTTTGCAGGCATAGTGTGTATGCAGAACAACAGATGGCTCTGACAGCTAGTAGTAGTACAACGAGGGCTGTGAATTCAGTCAGTTGGCGGGTGTCGTGCGAGATGGAAGTAACCCGTGTTGAGCAGCACGCTTACATCAAAATAGCCGTTCTCCGAGGGAGAAATGCGATGGGATGTCACAGCGAATTAGTGGAAGCCCTTGGGAATAATGTCCTACCATACCATACAGTAACACTGTGGGTAGGAAAGTTTCAGCAAGGACGTGTGTCAACCAGCGATGAGCAACGTTTGGGACGACCGGTCAGTGTGCGGACCGACGTGGCACATGCAGTCATCGAGCAGTTCGTGGCTGAAGACAGACGGACACTGGACACTACAGGAGTTAGAGAGGGAAAGTGGCTATGACAAATGCACTGGCCACAGATATTGCGTAATGACCTGCACCTATGCAAAATCGCATCGCGGTGGGTGCCGCATGCACTGACGGAAGTTCAAAGGTGGGTGCGCTATGCAATATGCTCCGACCACCTTGCATGCTGGCAACAGGATGGCGATTAATTCTTGTCACGAATAATCACCATCAATGAATTTTGGGCCACGGCATATGAACCAGAACTGAAACTGTCATTCTGCGGAGTGGCGACGTGCTGGATCACCAAGGAGGCAGAAGTTCCGGCAGAATCCTACCCCAGTCAAACTGATGGCAATCGTTGCGTATGATGTCAGGGGTGTCATCATTTGCCACTTTGCGGTCACTGTCTGCCATGAGGAACACAGTACTACAGGGACTTCCTGGTGCAACAGGTACAACGGGGCGTTCGGGATAAACATCCAGATCTTTTGGCCAGTGCAATAATCCTGCACGACAATGTAAGACCACATAAAGCAGAGTGTGTAGGGCAGCTACTGTGACGTTGGGGGATGGGAAGAATTGGAGCACCCACTGTACTCTCCCAACATTTCACCCTGTGACTGATCTCATTCGCAAGATTAAGGAATCACTACGTGGTAGGCAGTTTGCAACACGAGGAAATTGCTAATGCTGAGCGCCAACAGGTGACACGATTCACACACGGTGCGGCACATGCTGAGGCTGATGGTATTCAGGACCTCCCACATCGCTGGCAGCGTGTGGCAACATTAGCAGGGGACTACTTTGAGGGTCTTTAGAACCATTTTTGTCATTTCAACTTTATGTGTACTGTGTTGTCATTCTTTTCCACCATGAAGGCCATATTGCCCTGTATACTACTGTAATAAATTAGTGTGTTACAATATTTCAATGCTATTCATTGTCCACACATATAGTTAACACCTTGTCCTTTCATCTGTATATATCACATTTTCCAACCGGACTGGTATCTTCCAGAAAAAAAATAGTTGCCATGACTTGCCCCAACCCCCGTATTTAGAAGTCACTTTTAAACAAACTAACTCATTTTGAAGCAAAAGGGCTGTACCAACAAGAAATTATATGCTCTTGAATGTTAACATTATGTTTCTTCTACTAACTAGGTAGGTAGGTATAAAGTAGAACTGAATTCTGCTCAGGAATAAAATTGCTACAGCAAAAGCGTAAGTACTAATTTGAAAGCAGTCTGCTTTTGATCAAAATTGTGCCTCTTACATAAAATTGTATAAAAAGCTCAAATTTTACATTGTATATACGACACTTAATAATTATCCGACAGATTCTAAAACTTCCTGAAAATTCGGTGATAATTTATTTGAACAAGCATGTTTATAACATCCTGGAAATTTGTTCGATAGAAGACAGAGACAAATTTAAAGACAAATGGGGAGAGGCAATTTAGAACTTGTTAGAGTGCCTTTATACTAAACTAGAGGGGAAAAAAATGATTGAAATCTTCAAATCGAAATTTTGTACAGTGTCAATTCATTCCAGCATTAGTATTGCCCAGTGAAAGTACCAGAATTGAAAATATAAATATTAAAAACGTACCAACCTTGCACTTTGTGTAGGTGTATTTGCAGCAGAACCTTTTTTTCCTTCAAGTGAAGCTAAATGCTGTTCCAGTGCATCCAAGAGACTACTGGGAGCCTAGAGTTACAAATTCATTATTTTTATAATACCAGTTACCACTTTAACAAAATAGAATAGAATATCTATTGTCTTTTTTTTATCACTACACACTAACCTTGAAATGTGTGCTAATTTCATTATAAACCCCATCTCAAACCAACTTAACCTACACCTCGTGTACTGACACTATATTACCTTGTACAGTTCTACTAAAGCATTTAATGGAATAATCCTTTCCAATTTAACAGATACATTACTCTTGAGCAGGTACTTTCTTTGTTAGTTATAACCATTATTTTCACTTTTTTACAATTTGAGCTGTTATTTATAGAACCATGTAAAGATAACCAAATCTAAATGATAAGAACATGACGTTTTGAAGAAACCAACTCTGCGTTCATGGAATTTTGAAAAATTATAGAAAACCAAAATCTGGATGGCCAGATGGGATTCAAACTAGAGTTCTCTCAGATGAGAGGCCAGAGCTTTACTGCTCACCTTGTGACATCTGATCTGATGCACATTTGATTTACTTTAACAATCAGTGATACACTAGCAATCTACAGACGCATAAGAGGAACACTTTGGAAAAGCAACATACTGGCCTGTATAAGAACCTTAGAATTTTAGCAAATTCTAGTTTTGCTTAGGCAGGACTTAGAAATTTTGAGAAGAGTAGTTTTCAACTTTAAGGAATTTCCCTGTAATCATTCCTACAGTTCCAATTTGCCATAAAAATCATTTTAAAGTGTATTTATCCTATCGTGAAATGTTTATTTTAAGAGATGTTGTTTAAGCTTTGAAACACGCGATCATAAAAGTAAAAATTCTAAGATTTGTAATATCTTTAAATCGCGTAAAGCTACAGCTGACCTTTTATCACCAGCTATAGTCAGCACTGACCCTGATATTTTGGTAATAAAATTAAGTAGTTCGGCAAAGTTTAATTAGTAGTTTTAATTAAGAGAAAAAATAAGCTTTTTAATTAAAAGAGATATTAATTTGAAATTTATATCAGTAGACAGCCCTAATTAAGACGATCCTGAATATATAATGGTTTTAGTAAAAAGTTTTATCATTTGTCTGGTAATTAAGTTTTTGAAGATAGATTTGTGTCGATTGTCACTGTAAAAATTCAAATGGTTGGGTTAATCCCCTACTTCAGAGCTTTGTATCACCGCGCGGAATTAAATAAAACTTTAAAACTAATCACTCTAAATTTCCCACTAAACTGCCATTGGACTTGTAGTAGATAAGTAGAGATTTTGTGAAAGTTTAAACATTTTTAATAATCTGGATCGTCAAATAAATTACACACACTTTTGATCTTGCAGAAGCGAAAAGAAGTGACACAGTTGCTTACGTCACTGATTCTAGTGGTTCCTATAAAAATACCCCGCCGGCATCATGCTTCTGTCTTTTGTTTGATTTCGTTTCTGTATCCAGGGAGCATTATGTGAGAGCCTGCGTCAGTCTTGTGTCGCGGCGGGAGGAAATCTGTTGAAGGTGAAGCTACCGAGTCGGCCATGTTGGGACTTTGGGGTGATAGCCAGCGAGGACAACTGTTAACATGAACTTTTAAATTTTTATAAGGGGTGCGGTCGGTAAAATTTCTCTCCACAACCTGTAATATTTTGGAAAAGTCTGTTCGATTGCCTACTCAACTGTGTAATGCTATTTTTGAACTTGTGATTTCTTTTAAATAAACTTGAAATTTTTCGAGTACAGTAGACTTGTGATTTCATAGTAGACAGTAGACCTTTTCTAGATTTGTGGTTAGTAACAGATCTAGTGGCGACCTTTAAGCCTTTTTAGTTTAGTTTCTGTACAGCTACATGGTCAAATTCAAATTATTTTATGAACTTTCTGCAGAACTTTGAATCAACATAAACTGTTAGTTGAGGCACTAAGGTGATACTACAGCCCCAGTATCAGCCTGGGGTCTTACACCTGCTAAGGACAATGGACACCCAGCGGAACAGCCAGGTCCTGTTTGATTCGTGTAGTTGGAACAACCTGGAAAGAATACTCAACAAACAGCAATGGCAATTGTTACTGTGGAATGCCCACATGTCAGGTCACCGAATCTGCTAGGAGATGACTAAAGAATTCTGAAATTTGATGAGACAGGCTATGTTGCTCAATCTGTCCAGTCTATTATTAGTGGCTGTGTAAGCTGATTGTATACCAGTGATGTACAATATAAACAACCAGAGACATTTTGAAATATCAAAGACTTGCAATTAATAGAATAGTTTACTTTAACGAAAAAGAATAAATAAATCTTCGTTTTCATTATATCATTAAAATACAAAATAGAGGTTTTTTTATAGCATTTAGTCATTTATAAAAGTAGGCTATAAGATTGGATTATTATTTTATATTTAGTAGTTGATCAAGAAGGTAAGGAATTTGTGTCCTGACTAATGAAATATGAAGGTACACGAACAGCCTTTATTAAATAAATAAATTTAAAAAAAATATATTCAAATCAATAGAAAGGAAATTAGAGTCATTCTAAAATTTTCAGGCTTAACCATTTAGATCGTCATGTAGCCTGGACGAAACTAATAAAAAGAGAGAATGTTAAAACAGCCACATTAACTGCGACAGATTTATAAGGGCATCCAAGTATTTGTGTACAGTTAGGTTGTACTGTGGTCCAGGGTTGATTCTCCACACAATGGTTCATACTTATGTTTTACTTATTTATTTATTATTATTTTTTAACACAGTTTTAGCAAACTGATCAGGAGAGATTGGATGTTTTATAAGGGCATCCGCATATTGTGTGTGTACAGTTGTAATGTGGTCTAGTGTTGATTCTCCACACAATGTATTCAGATTACGGTTTCATTCATTCATTTTTTACAAAAATGCAGTTGAAGAAAAAAAATTCAATTTATGTTGTAATTCAGCCTGGACCAAGTCTGCTCAATAGAGTTTCCAAGTTGTTTTCCGACTGTTCTAATCACTAGAACACTAATTTATGTTAGGACGTTATTACTTCAGAAACACAGAGCGTAGTGGGTGAGTACTGCGCTGTCCTCACATTTGGGAAGACTTGGGTTTGAATCCCAAATCTGGATGCTGAGATGTGGTTTTCACGGTTTCCCCAAATCACTCCAGGCAAATTCCAGGATGCTTCCTACAAAAAGCCATGGTCAAATTCCTTCCCATTCCTAGTCCCCCATCCTTTCCCACCTCAGATAGATGTCAACAAGGCATAAAGCCATAATTAATTTAACTAGATTCTTTCAAAACTACCCGCAAATTGATCAGATCGTGTTACATTCAAGTATAACGCAATAGTTTGTTAGTAGTACTACCTTGTGGCTATCTGAGAAATCTCACTGCTTCTTTGATAGTCCACTCGATGGTAATACTGCCTAGTGGCATTCAGATTAACTACTATTGACATGGCTACAAAGAAATTTGATTAAATTAATGTATAATATCTCTGGTTGTTTACATTGCACATCGCTGGTGTACAGTCAGCTTACATGGCTGCTGTAATAAAAGACCAGACGAATTGAGCAAATTTGATGAAAAATCTGGCAAGCTGTTCGTGTGGTTTCTTAAGAACTCTGGATACTCCAAAAATGGAGAGATTAGCTGTTCTAATGACTGGCCAATAAATAATTGCAGAGTAGCTATATTTTATACTAACTCAAGGTTGAATTCTGCCTGTACTTGAGGGATATTTTGACAACTGACTGGAGATTAAAAAAGAGGTGGGGAGCAGAGGAATAACCAGGGGAGATAAGTGGAGTGAATTGAGTGATCATTTGTGATGACTAGCCACACGTATAGATATTCATGAGAAACTAGAATTTTCATTACTTGATAACCAGTTCCAGAATCTACAACTTGACTCATGCTATTATTATACAGTGCTTCAATAATTGTGAATTGATCACGACCATGTGGGCTGTTGGGTAAGCAGAAAAGATTAGAGACTTGCATTCTCTAAGCTTCCAGTAAATTCCATAGACACCCAAAAATAGACAGCGATCTGCAGAGATAGAGGAACTCTTGATTAGCCAATGGATTACCAAATACTTTGAGCTAGCATAACTAATTGGGTTGGACAATTTGCTTATTCCACGGTTTCCATTAGCCCGATTTTTTGTAAATTTACCGAGCAATATTCATTTGGATGTAACTATCTTTATGTTTAAAAAGGACACTGATGGTAATAATTATTAATCTTATATATACATATAAATCTCTTGTCACGATGTTTGTCCAAGCTAAACTCCGAAACTACTTAACCGATTTTGATTAAATTTGGCCTAATATGTGTAATTTGGTCCAATTTAAGAGATAGGACAGCTTTTATCTGAATTATTGACCTCTATATTTATTATTGCGAATTAAATGTTCATTAAATGTTTACGTAGGACAATGGTTTGTAATTATTTTTAAGTTCCTCAAGTTCGAGCGGTCTAGTGGCTCAGTGGTTAAGGCGTCTGACTAGAGATTGAAAGGTCGCCAGTTCGAATCCGTCTCAGCGGGGATTTTCATAGGCACTTAACCTGGATTTCACCTCTGGCATAGCTTGCTGTGTAATGTGAAGTACACCAGGACGGTACCGTGGTCCGGATTCCATGTTAAACTGTATGTTCCCTGTACCTAGAAGGATTGGCGGGCTAGGTTAAGGTGGCTACAGTAGGGGTGGAATGCGCAGCCAATAGGAAACCCTGTCACAGCAGATCATTACAAATATACAAAATAATAATAATAATAATAATAATAATAATAATAATAATAATAATAATAATAATAATAATAATAATAATAATAATAATAATAATAATAATAATAATAATAATAAACAAAATAATAATAATAAAGAATGGTACAGCCAAGACCGTGACCAAAGACAAAAGTAAGAGGTTCCAAGTTGCGATAAACACCAGAAAACCGATTCAAATTTCAGAAGAGGAAAGAAGGAAGAGATCAGATAGAATGAAGAAATACTGGGAGAAGAAGAAAACGCAAGCATCCAAGAAGTGATTGATCTGACGTACCCCAAAGATGGGTGATTCGAAAAAAAAAAAAAAAAAAAAAAAAAAAAAATACAAAATAATAACAATAATAATAATAATAATAATAATAAACAAAATAATAATAATAATAATAATAATAATAATAATAATAAACAAAATAATAATAATAATAATAATAATAATAATAATAAACAAAATAATAATAATAATAATAATAATAAACAAAATAATAATAATAATAATAAACAAAATAATAATAATAATAATAATAAACAAAATAATAATAATAATAAATAAAATAATAATAATAATAATAATAAACAAAATAATAATAATAATAATAATAAACAAAATAATAATAATAATAATAATAATAATAAACAAAATAATAATAATAATAATAATAATAATAAACAAAATAATAATAATAATAATAATAATAATAAACAAAATAATAATAATAATAATAATAAACAAAATAATAATAATAATAATAACAAAATAATAATAATAATAATAACAAAATAATAATAATAATAAACAAAATAATAATAATAATAAACAAAATAATAATAATAATAATAATTATTATTATTATTTTGATTATTATTATTATTATTATTATTCCATAAGTTTAAGAGATGGCGATGTGTTAATTTATAATTTATCGAAAACACTTGGTTATCTAGGTTGAGTAACCATGCAGTAGATGGCATTGTATTTTGGTTTTTTTATGCTACAGTCTATTCCACATCATACGTGTTTATGTTTACGACATGACCAAGTTTCTTAAATTTTTCGTGTATTATCATTTTTATAAGAGTGCTGTGTATCTATAATATTATAAATGTGAAAGTAACTCTGTCCATCTGTCTTACGTTTCTTGGGCTAAACGGCTAATCTGATTGAAATGAAATTTGATGAGGAGATGCTATTTGGCATTAGGATGGACATAACATACTTTTTTCTGTATAAATAACACATGTCATATAATTTTGAAAAATTACTGAACGAGATAGACAGTCACATGTGATGTATAAGTCTCTGTACTAGCGGTCTGGTAGCTCAGTGGTTAAAGCGCTTGCTTACTGATGTTTGGAGCTTTGTCTCAGGTTCCAATACCGGTGGAAGCAAAGGTTTTTAAAAATTGTTTGCGATTGCACGAGTCACGCCTGGACCGTCTGTTGTTCGGATTGCATGTTAAACTGTAGATATCACTAATTTAGGGGTGCAATGCGAGGCAAATCGTAGGTAATCTAGCAATGCTGTAGGTGTACAATTTTTTCCGTTATATTGATCCCTCAGCGGTTGTTACTCTCGCAGTCTGTGTGTGTGTGTGTGTGTGTGTGTGTGTGTGTGTGTGTGTGTGTGTGTGTGTGTGTGTGTGTGTGTGTGTGTGTGTGTGTGTGTGCGCGCGCGTGTGTGTGTGGCACTAATAATAATATATATGCAGAAGTAAGTGTCTTTTTGCTACGTTTTGACGACTATATGGCTATACTGACACTGATGGAATTTGACAAGGAAATACTTTGTATCTATAAGAAGGGCACAGTTTTTTCAGTATGAATAACAGTTGTAGTCAAGAAATTTTGAGAACTTATCAAACGGTGACAGAGGACGGATGTGTGTGTTAGTCTGTAATGTTACGTCGGCTGCTCAAGCTGTGCTTCTCACGCATTATGTTAGTGTATGATATGTTAAATTTCATTTAGAGAAAACATTTAGTATAGATGTCTATGTTCTCTGTAGTATTTTTTATTTTTTTTATTTTTTTTATTTATTTTTTTTCATTTTTTTTTTTTTAAGCACAGTACAAATAATTAAACTGAGATAGAAGTTGGGAAAACCTCCAGGGCAGAAGTAATTATGAGGGACAATAGCTTTCTAGAAGCAAAGTGTCTAAAAATTTTGGGAGGAAATAAATTTTCAGAATCTTCAGGAGGAAGCAATCTGCAAAGACTGGATCAAAATCGAGAAAAACCTTTGAATGTGCAAAGCAAGACCATTTCCAAACTACTACAAACGACATTACAAATAATGTCAAGCAGAAACGGTTTATGACAAGGAGAGTATAACCTGTTACTTTCATATAAAATGGTTGTCAGTTCTGGATGTCAATATGAAAAGAAAATGCACTTAAAAAATTAAGAGGAATCAAAAACAAAATTTTCAGAAAGAAAAACCAAACCAAAAGGTCATTCTCCGGAGAGAAAAAAAATAATCCAGAAAACAATGGGAATGGAGTTATTTTCTACTGTTTTGGTAGGGGAAGGTAAACCCTGTTACCTCCACATATGTTCAAATGATAATGGAAATGTTTGTGTTTATAACTTAACTATCCAAGAACTTAACAAGACATAAGTTTGCTTTTGGTAGAAGCATTAAATTTTGTTTTTAACAGACTTAAAAAAAAAAGGTGGTTCTCAATTCACCTGAAATTTTTGTGTGTATATTCAGCAATATCTTCACCAATTTTTAACAGATTTAAACAAACAAAATGTTAGTGGATAGGGTATACCTCCAAAGTGATCTCATATGAATTTCATTGAGAAACATCCCTTCTACACCTTTACACCCCCTTAATTTTATACAAATATATTTATCTGATTTTGATGGAATTTTGGGACATGTATAGTCAAAATAAAGAGAACAATACTGTCAAATTGCGGTTTGAAAAAACTGAACCCCTCTCCCCCTATCCACACCCTTAAATTTTGTCAATGTTCTTTATAAAAAGCTACAGTCCACACCGTTTGACTGATTACCACGAAAGTTAGCACTTGCATGTATTTTTTCAAGAAGGTTTCTGACCAAAAATCAAAAACCACCCTCTCCCCATTAAACCACTTAATTTTTATACAAACCCACAGTTTTTATCCCGTTTTGATAGCACTTGGCACACTTTTTCTATAAAACAAAGAAAAATAATGTCAACTATTGATTTGCAAAAACTGAACCCGTTTCCACCCCCTTGATTTTTGTCAATTTTTTTTTTTTTTTTTTTTAAAGCTACAGTCGACACCATTTGACCTATCTTTATGAAAGTTGGCACACAAATGTATTTTTTATGGAGAAGATAACCAACCAAAAAAATCTAAAATCACTAAAAATTTTAAAATAATTTTATACCTTGCTTAGAAGAAAGTAAATCTAAATGGAAAATATTTTACATTACTATTATTGAAATTTTTAGATTAATTAGTTATTATTGAAGTGTGCCAGCAAAAGCAAGAAAAACAAAAAGTTAAATCAGTAGTGAATAATAATAATACATAAGAAGTCATGTTACTACTTACCTACAATTAATGATAGAAACATGTTTAAACAAAACAAACATACAGATGATACACCGATATTATACTAACTGCAAAGCGTTCACTGCATGTTGCAGCTTATGAACCGACACTGTAGTGCCAGAGATATGCCTGGATGACCAACGAAGCCAAGCCACAAATTAAAATACTATCTAATTTGTTTTCCAAAACGGTCTCACACAGTAACAATATCTGCCTCACTACTGGGTTTTTTTCAACTGAGAAATGAAAGCCATCAACATAAAAGGAGTACTGAATGGGACTCCTTACTGTAGTTGAAATGCTATTAATGGCAATGGTGAAAAGGGTCACGCTTAAAACTGATCCTTTAGGAACACAGATTTCTTGAATAAAAAGGTCTGACACTGCATTACTGACTGAGTACTGGAAGCAACATCATGACAAATGATTTTTTTAAATGGGGCAGATTTCCCCTGAAATCCCAGTCATAATTGTTTTAAAACAACTTGCCACCTGGTAGTACTGTATGCCTTTTTGATATCAAAGAATACATCCAAAATGTGTCGGCTGTGGATGAAAGCATCCTGTATTGCCGCTTCCAGTACGATCAGGTTATCCAGGTGGAATGGAACTTCCTGAATCCACACAAAGCAGCTCAGCAGATTAAAGAGACTCCCGACACCAGACGAAGTGGTGGCTGACCATCCGCTCTAATGTCTTCCCGAAGCAGCTCGTTAAGGCGATGCTACGATAACTACCTGGTAACAACTTGTCCTTTACAGGTTTTTAAAACTGTCGCTTTTTTTCCACGAGTCTGGGAAGTGTCCTCCGATCCAAATATCGTTAAAAATACCCATGAGGTACTCTTCAGCTTCTCTGCTAAGATTCCTCAGCAACTGGTACTGGATCAGGTCAGGCCCTAGCATAGTGTCTTTGGCGCCGTTTAGTGCCAACTCTGGTTCAAAAGATGAAAATGTGCTATTGTAAGGCTGTAAATCTGACGATATAAAGTTATAAGTTTGCCTTTTGGCAGAAATTCTTCATTGCTGGACCTTGTCCAATCCAGGAGACAAAATGATGGATGTGAAGTACTCTGCCATTTGTGCCACTATGCTTTGCTTGTCTGACTACACACCCCTGATACAATAATCCAGATATGGGAGGTAATCCCAACCACCAGTATATATGGCGGATCGACTACCATTCCTTTGATTATGTTGTGGAATGGTTAATGGTGTCTAAGTTCTGCTCTAGCAACTCTGAATGCTGCAAGGTTTTCAGGTGTTGGGTGCAACCTAAACCAATGAAGGACTTGTCTACAACCCTGTATAGGAAAAACACATTTGCCATTCCATCAAGGGATAGGCATTCTGCATAGCACTTCAGAGCTGCTAAGCATGGAAATATCGGCCACCCAGTGAATCACGTCTTAAGTGTTTCACCTCCTCTTCACTGTTCTGGCACTGTGAGAATGATTGAGTGGCTGCAGAGCTGCCAGTCAGCTCTGCCGATATTCCATTTTCGTAGTGTATTTCTTACCCCTTGTTTGTACTCTCCATGCAACCATATTGGGAAGTGGTCACTTCCATGAAAGTCACAATCAACCTCTCAACACACAGAATCCACAACTGAAGGAGAGCAAAGAGAAAGATCAATGGTTCTCCATACTGGTAGCAGTAGTAAAGTGAGTCATTTGGCTGGTACTAAGGATTAGTGAGATTTAATGGAAGGGCGCACAGGATTTCTGGTCTGGGGAACACAGGATAATTAGCACACAAGCTGTCAATGCAGTCACTGGTGTAGGATTTGTAATGAACAAGAAAGTAGGGAAACGGGTGAGTTATTATGAACAGTTTAGTGACAGGATTATTTTGATGAGGTTAGAAACTAAGCCCGTCCCAACCACGTTAGTAAAAGTATATATGCCAACGTCACAGGAAGATGACGAAGAAATAGAAAAAATATACGCTGAAATTGAAGAATTAATCCAATATGTAAAAGGGGAGGAAAATCTAATAATCATGGGTGATTGGAATGCAATAGTGGGAGAAGGAAAAGAGGGGATACTATAGGAAGTTTTGGTCTAGGAGAAAGAAATGAGCAAGGAAGCAGGTTGCTAGAATTTTGTGAAAGATTTAAGCTAGTAGTGGCGAACACACTGTTTAAGAACCATGCAAGTAGAATATACACCTGGAAACGTCCTGGGGATACAGGCAGATATCAGCTAGATTATATCATGGCCAAGCAGAGATTCAGGAATCAAGTTCTAGACTGTAAAGTGTACCCAGGTGCAAACATAGACTGACCATAATTTGACAGTAATGAAGTGCAGGCTGAAATTCAAGCGAATAAGGAAGCAGTATAAGCAGAACAGACTGGAAGTGAATAAACTGAAACAATCTAGCAAAAGAGAAAAATTAGGTATAGGAATTAACTGTGAAAGGAGCTCAACCGAGGACAAATGGAATGCATTAAAGACCGAAATAATGAAAGCTGGTAAAGAAACATTAGGCTTTAGGGAACAAACTGCCAGAAAACCTTGGATCACAGAAGAAATTTTGCAGCTGATGGATCAGAGAAGGTACAAACATGCTCAGGATGAAGCAGGAAGAGAGCAGTACAGGCAATTTAGAAATCAAATAAATAGGAAATGCAAATTAGCAAAAGAAAAATGGCTACAAGAAAAGTGTGAAGAAATAGAAAAGGAAATGGTCATAGGGAAAGTAGATGTTGCATATAGAAAGATCAAACAGAATTTTGGAGAAATGAAGAAAAGAGGTATGAACATTAAAACTGCCGATGGGAAACCTCTTTTAAGCTCAGAAGATAGAGCTAACCGATGGAAAGAATACATTGAGAAACTGTATGATGGGGACGACTTGAACAATATTGTATTGGAAAAGGAAGACAATGTCGACATTGATGACTTAGGAGATCCTGTTTCTAGGACAGAATTTAATAAAGCTCTGAAAGACTTGAAAGCAAATAAGGCAGTTGGAATTGATGAGATCCCTGCAGAACTTCTTAAATCTCTAGGAGAGGAAGGAATCTAAAGATTATTCAAGCTGATATCAAAAAGTTATGAAACGGGAGAAATTCCAACTGATTTTAATAAAAATATCATCTTCACACTTCCAAAGAAAGCACAAGCCGACAGATGTGAGAATTATCGCACCATTAGTCTAACATCACATGCTTCAAAATTACTGACCAGAATAATATACAGAAGGATGGAAAGGGTAGTAGAAGAGATAGTAGGTGAAGATCAGTTTGGGTTTAGGAAAAATCGCAGTACAAGGGAAGCATTTCTGTCTTTAAGATTAATACTTGAAGGGCAGATCAAGAAAAACAAAGATACTTTTATGGCATTTGTTGATTTAGAAAAAGCTTTTGATAATGTTAGGTGGGACAAGATGTTCAAAATTTAAGAAGTCAGGTCTAAAGAATCGAGATAGAAGAATACTCTATAAACTATATAAGAATCAAGTAGCTGTAATAAAAGTAGAGAATCACGAGAGACATGCATCAGTTAAAAAGGGTGTGAGACAAGGTTGTATTCTATCCCCGTTAATATTCAACTTGTATGTAGAAGAAGCAATGAAGAAAGTCAAAGAAAAATTTCCATGCGGCATAAGTTTTCAGGGAGAAAAAAATCAGTATGCTACGATTTGCTGATGACATCGTCTTATTAGCAGAGAGGGCTGAGGATATTGAGAAGTTATTGAATGGCATGAACAAAATACTGAAGGAAGATTTTGGAATGAATATAAATCAAAGTAAAACAAAAGTGATGAAATGTAGCAGAAATGATACCAATACTAGCAGATTAAATATAAAAATAGGATCGGATGCAATAGGAGAAGTGAGTGAGTTCTGTTACTTGGGAAGCAAAATCACAACCGGTGGCCGAAGCAGGAATGATGTTAAAAGCAGAATAGCACTTGCAAAAAGAGCCTTCATGAAAAAGATAAACCTTTTAGTTTCAAATATTGATCTGGGAATTAGAAAGAAGTTCTTAAAACTCTATGTGTGGAGCACAGCACTTTACGGAAGCGAAACATGGACTTTAGGAATACCGGAAAGAAAGAAAATTGAAGCATTTGAAATGTGGTGCTACAGAAGAATGCTGAAAATTAAGTGGACAGACAAGTTAAGAAATGAACGAGTTTTGGAAATGATGGGTGAGAAAAGAAGTTTATGGAAGCAGCTTAAAGGAAGAGACAGGCTGGTAGGTCATATTTTGAGACATGCTGGATTGGTTAATTTGTTAGTGGAGGGAACAGTCGAAGGTAAGAACTGTAGAGGTAGACAGAGATTAGAATATATGAAGCAGATAATTGAGGACGTGGGTTGTAAGGGGTATGTAGAAATGAAGAGGTTAGCACAGGATAGGAAGGGATGGAGGATTGCATCAAACCAGTCTAAAGACCGACGACTGGGGGGGGGGGTAAAAAAAATGCCTACGAGGGTGGTCTGAAACTTTTCAGACCACCCTCGATACAAGACCTTTTTTCTGAATTTTTATTTTTTATTTTTCAACATAGTCTCCTTGTAACTCTACACACTTCTCCCAGCGATGCTTCGAGCTCGGTAACCCATCCAAATAGTACTCCGAGTATTTCTCGGCAAAATAATTGTTCACGAAGGCGATTGCCTCTTCATTTGACGAAAATCTGTCCTCCGAACACAATTTTTAGAGGAGGGAACAAAAAGAATTCGCTTGGGGGCTAGACCTGGTAAGGCAGATGGTCAAGCAGTTCAAACCGTAATTCATGATTTTTTGCCATGGCAACCGCTGAGGTGAGAGACTGCGTTGTCTTGGTGAAGCAGGATTTTCTTTTTCTGCAAATGTGGCCATTTTTCCGCAAGTTCTGCCTTCGGCTTGTCAAGTAATGATGCGTAGTATGCTCCTGTAATGGGTTTTCCTTTTTATAGATAATCGATTAAAATAACTCCATGACTATCCGAAAAAATAGTCGCCAGCACTTTCCCAGGAAAAAACAGTTTTTGCTTTTTTGAGCCGGTTCCCCCTGTAAGCATCCTAGTATTTTGGCAAATACTACTCTTTTAGAAAGATAGAGAGGGGAGGGAGCGAACTCCATAAAAATCATAAGATTATCCATCGTATTGCTATAGGTATGAGAGATTGAAACCATGCGTCTGACGATACCAAGTTGATTTCGTAAATAAAGAAGTTTTAAAACCAGAATTTTTTTTTTTTTTATTGCTTTACGTCTCAACAGCGAGGTCTTTAGAAACGGGAAAGGATGGGGTAAAGGAATGGGAAGGAATTCAGCCATGGCCTTTTTAAGGAAGCATCCTGGCATTTGCCTAGAGTGATTTGGGGAAACTCGTGGAAAACCCAAATCTGGATGCCCGGATGGGGATACCAGAAAAGTAACTGAAATGATAGACATAAATAAGACTTTAGAAGCAGTAAATGAACTTTAAACTTACCAGAATTAGTTAAATCAATAATAATCCAGTTTAATAACAATCAATTTTCATTTCAATGTAATTACAGTCATTTTAAAACACTGTAAAGAACTTGTATAATAATAATAATAATAATAATAATAATAATAATAATAATAATAATAATAATCATAATCGATTCCGAGAAACAATTTTGTAACATTTCACTCAGGATATTAATGCTAAGGTAGTTTAATTCAATAAAACACGTAATTTTTAAGCAACTGACATTTCTAATAATTCTGAACAGCACTTTCAATTAGATTTCGAGATTAAACAGCACACATATCTAAACTTCAATCCTTTCTGAATATTTTGGTTTACTTTTTAGGCAGTTCCAAGTAATAGTTTAAGTGGGAGAACAAATTTAAAATATCACTATTCAAAATCATATGTTAAAATGATAAATGTTTTATAGCCAAACCCGTTCTCCTACAGGCCTGCGAATACTTCGAAAAGATGTATTTAAGGGAAAGGGATGTCATACTAATTTTTATTTCGAGATAGGAAAGATACTTTAGACACAGTGGAGTTAAACATCCAATATTAAATTCGAATTTTGAACAGTTAAGATGGAGTCAGCTTCGGGCAAGGTAATTCCCAGGAAAGCATTCAGTTCCGATACTGACGGCAGGTCGAAAGCATGGCAAATTAAAAATATTCAGTACAACTAATCCGTTGATTTTTAGAGACGTCGCCAAGAGGCAATCATTACCCAGAACAAGTAACTTTAAATCGTATCTCAAGCTGAAGCCTCTAGGAAGAATAATTTTTTTGCATTTTTGTGCACTATTTGCGGTGACGTCAGGGATGCGGATGGATTTGAAGCCCCATATAGGATCCAAATTCCCCCCGCAAATAGGCAGTTCGTCGTTGGCACTGGTGGAGGCAAGATCTGTGCTCCTCCGGGTTGTTTATTATGGAATTGTTCCATTGTATACTGTGGGGAACAGTGCAGAACCGGTGCCATGTTAGTTTTAGTTTTTTGAGTGAACATTCCAAATTGTACCATGTGTTAATAACTTTAAATTTTCTTTGGGGGTTTTCTGTCCGCATTACCGTTCATAATCTGCTTTCTGATGGAGAAGAAATTTCGATCGCCTTTTTAACCAACTGTACATGACTTGTGATTTTTATGACTTGTGACTTTTTTGGAATATATCTACCCAGTGAAAATTCTTCAACTTTTTTCATTTCATAGTTTGGACTTTTCCCTCTAAAAGGTTTGATAAATTGGGGTGGCAGCCGATAACTACAGTTGATTATTTTTGTGGCATTACACAGGTCTATAACAATTTGTGAACTTTAAGTAAAATTTTCCAAAGTCGTGCAACAAGAACAGACCCAGTAAGTTAAGGAGCTTAGCTGGTATTATAACCCCTATACCAGATTTCCTCCCTACACCTCTTTGCAGTCCACTGTTTGGACTATTTTTGTTTCGGGCGTATAATGGTGTATCCAAGTTTCATCTACAGTAATTAATCTAAACTGCGCCAACAGAGTTGGAAGTGTTCATTCAAACACGTTTTTGGTCTAATGTGAGCAAACGCGGCACAACGCACGGACAGCTTTCTCATACCTAAATGTTTATTTAATATGTAACAAACACGTTCTTTTGAAATGTTCATAACCTCTGCTATCTCTCTCAATTTAATTCGGCGGTCGTCTAGCACCAATTGGTGAGCTTTGGCGATGTTTTAGTCGGTAGTTGCAGTTTTTTGACGTCCCGAACATTCGTCTCCCAAGCTCTTACGGCCATGTATAATTCAGCTGCCCAAAATTTCACTGTGGTAAGTGATGGCGCAAAGTACCCATATACAGAATCCAACTCATCTTTCATTTGCGTAGGAGTATTGCCTTTCAAAAAGAAATATTTAATGACAGCTCAATACTCGATTTTGTCCATTTTCACAAAAACTCACATCAACTCAAACGACTTGCATAACAACTGCGCATCCAAAATGCATGAAACTTTCGTGAGTAACTGTCAACAGATAAGCAATGAAATTCACTATGTTTTATTTACGAGTGCTGCCATCTTCACATTGAGGTCGGAAACGTTACAGACCACCCTCTTACATCCTCCCACTCCAATAATCCACAATGTAACCTCTGGGGCAATCGGTGGTTGAACCCCACAATGCACTGTGTGAGCTGAAGTTTCCCAACAGTAGAAATGGCCTAGAAATTTGCCACAGTAAATAAGCTAGTTGACAGAATCAACTGGTGACTCTGGCGATAGATTATAAGGAGCCTACTGTCAATTGTACCGGTCCTTGAATTCTTACGACTAAGGCTTGTAGTGTAGAGGTGACGGCAACAGGTTAGGAGTGGACAGTGTTTCAGACAAACACAGCCATTCCCCCATAAGCTCGATCACCCTCGGTACCATCCTTTTGATATGTCACATCCTCTTAGCACAGGTTGGTGTGTTGGTCTGAAATGTGTCTCTTGGAGACAGACACAAAGGATCAGACCGTGCTAAGAGTTAACTCCTCTTTGTGAGCCATAAAAATAGTTAATGTTCCATTGAAGTATGGGAGCCATCCTACCTGTCGAGTTTGACCCGCTCCGGTTTGGGTGGGTATATGGTCTCTGCTGAGGAACGTGATCAGCCTCATCTACCAGCATTTCTTCTGGCTCCGAAGAAGAGACATCTCCAACTCAGTAAACTCCTCAACCATTTTAATATATTTTCTTCTTCCCTCTTTCCTCTCCCCACTGCTGGGTAGTCTGGGAGTAGAAGAGGATTTCATAAACTGAAACGGGCCAGTCTGTTTAAACTTCGGGTCCTGTATCTTCTGTTCATCTGCTACTAATGGAAAAAAGGCAGTGTTACTACCATTGGCAACGCGTGTGGTGGAAGCAGAGGAATGATTACTTTTACTGCTACTGCTGGTGGAGCCTTTCTTACTGCTGCTGGAGTAGTCAAGGTCACAGATGTATTGCTACCGACGTCTGCGGTCCGAGATGTTAAGACCTTAGCGGATTTTGCACCCCATTTGCATTGACATGAGCATGTTGTACTTATGCTCTTGTCTGCAACAAATGTCTGGGCAGTTATACTTTCTTTCCTGATGGGAGTTTAAGCCATCTTAGCAAAACTAGCTGTGAATATGGGAGCGGCAAGCAACTTGGCTTTTTCCTCCGCTTACCCATAAGAACACCATTCTTTGGTCTTTAACTCCTGTATCATGCACTCTTCAAGATACACTTGATACTCCCTACTCCAGGCAGGGTGTAATTCAGAGCAGTTGACACACACCTTTGAGCACGTGCAACTAACACCAGGCTCATGTGCCCCCTTATCGCATCTACCACAGGTGGGGTTGTCCTTACACGACACCAAACCTCTAACACTGGAAGCACCACATTGGGTCCAGGACATACGCACGTATATTTAGGTTCAGTTATCCAGCCTTGATATTTTTGGTCAACACTGGAGTGTCAAATGTCAGGATGAAGGTGGCAGTCTATTCAATACTGCCATTCACCCTTCACTTTTCCAATTTCCACTCCTTAAGAAGCTTGTTTGTCCCAAATACACGATATCCTGGTACACGACTACACCTTTACTGCTATTTAAGGACTTGTGGAGTTTGCATTTAATGGTGAACTCCCAGAGCTTCTAACAGTTAAGCAGTATAATTGCTTGCTTACTGGTGAATTTTCAGCAGCAGCGCACTGTTCCTCAGTTTAACAGAATTAAGGGTACTGACAAACCCCTCATCACCCTTTGAAATATAGAAGAGCGACACCTTTTCAAATATTCCTTCTATTCTTTCCATTATAACAAAACTGTTCTGTAGAGAACAAACTTTCTGTGACTTTCACCTTCAGAAGTGGGGGGGGGGGGGGGCTATCAACCCTCACCTGCTTCTTAGTATTTGTGTTTAGACTAACCTGCAGCACACCACCACCACAGGAATCAGAATTGTTGGTATTTAGTATTTAATTTTTTTGAATTTGACGTCTTCGTTTTTGGTCCCACGAGTAAAGGGGACCTCCATTATAGATCCACCAGGCTAATACAATAGGGGTGCGCAGGTGCACCTGAGGTTGCACGCTAGTGAGTGATTGTGCTCATCACCCATTCGCCTCCTCAACATGTCAAACCTTGAGGTTGAGGTTTATTTTTTTTATATATAGAGGCTAGTTCCATCCTCACAATCCAGGTGATGAAGCTAAGATCCCCATTCTCCTAGACATACAACGTTCCACCATCACACCCCTACAGTTGTTGAAGCATGGTACAAGTTTAAGATGTGGGAAACTTGTGGCACTAACAAGTTTCCAGCTCTGGCACCGCTGGTTCACCAAACCCATACCTGGCACTTGCGTACCAGGCCCCTGTGAGTATCATCTTCAACGTCTTCATGGCCCACGGCCATCTTAAAAATGCTTATAACATTTGTAAACCCTTTACTCATAGTAGATTCACCAAAAGCAATATTTAATATTTCTAAAACTTTGTTGCATTAAATTCTTTTTTTAAAAGAAGCAAAATTTGATACAAATTCTCCGCTCCATGATTTATACAAATGAAAAAATCGCCAACTGCATCAAAACACGGTTTATCCTTTTAACAGCTGACCAGAGATTAAACATCCAATATAGCTCAAAAATGTATAGACACTTGACATGTTTGTCAATAACAACGAAAAATCAAGCCAATCTGACTAACATAATACGCGGAAATTTCAAAATTCTAGTTACTTTTTGAACACACCTCATATCCATTACTAAATTGAAAAGTCTCTCCAAGAGGCCCACTATTGCCAGAGAACAGCCTTTTTTGGACAAGATGATTCAGAAGAGCCTTCCCAGGTTTTATGAAGTTTTGGGAGGGGAAAAGACTAGTGGTCTGTATGGCCCAGGTTTAAGGATAAATGTAATAATGATATTGTGCTGTAATCAAAGGCCATCAACAAACTTATGTTTATCCATTGGTATTAGTAACAGAAGTCAGCTACTACATACAAGTTGAAAATTGTCAAATCTGTTCACATACTTGGAAAAGATTGTGGTTCCTGAAGATTAGATGTTTTGTCGCTAGTTAAAGGTGCAATACAACAATATTTAAAGTCAGTTTCTCAATGCGGCACCTGAGTAGTAGCACTCTGGCCTCTTATTTGGGAGCAAGCTGGTTACAATCCCCACCCGGCCATCCAGATTTGGGTTTTCTGTTTCCCAAATCATTCCAGGTGAACACCACGATGGTTCCTCCAAAAGGTCATGGGCAAATTCCTTGCCATTTCTTATCCCTAGTCCTTTCCCCACCTCTAATAACCTAGATGTTGACAAGCTGCAGTACCATAGCAAAAAAATCTGATTTAAGTGTAATTTGTAACCAAGAAATGAAAATGTGTACAATGAGGATAGCCCACAAAATAATATCACTAATGGGATAATACAAACAGTTAAAAGTGAACTGCACAAGAGTTCTCTACATGGTATCCGATAAGTTTTTCCATTCTTTTGCTAGTAATCAGACAAATCCACACTGACCGTAGTCAGGGACAGAGTTCTTAAAAGTTAATGGCAAAGAAAGTAAGTTGGAAAAGTTGCAAATTCTTTACTTACTCATAAGTAATTGCTTTTGCAAACAATTCTAAATGACTTAACATGTTGAGATAAAGTAGGTTAGCTCAAGATGGGAAGAATTCCATCAAACCAGATTGTAGGAAAATTGTTAATTCTTTATATAAAAAATATAAATAAAATAAAAAATAAAATAAATGAGGAATAAGTGGTGCTATTACAATTCCCAGCAGGAAACCCAATTTACTATCTAACAGATGCTTCACAATTTCAAGAGACATTATATGACTGCCCAATTAGACTTTCGTGTCATCCTACAAATTTGATGCAATACTCCACACTAGTTTCCCAAGTGCACATTCTCAACCTCCTCTAAACTGATGTTCTGTCTGCAAAATGTATTTTTCTAGGCTAGCAAAATGTCTCAGTTGAGAAAATCTAATACCACTTAGTAAACTAATCAGCAAGGCCACAGTGACATTAACAGGATGGGAATCTATATTAGCTGTGTCTTGTGTGCATTATAGGAGCCCTCCAATAGGATATGCCCTATTTGTTTAGTAAATTAGAAGGTGAACAAAAAAATTGAAACTAGAATTTTAGAAAAGAAAGTACACAAGTCACGAAAAAGATTTTTCGGTTAAAATATTAACTTAAAAATGATAAAAGGTACTCACCTTTGTTAAGTCGGGTATATCCCCTTTGTCTATGCCAACATTCTGCAAACAAAAACAAAAAAGTTGTAAGAAGGCTAAGTAATATTGAGCTAAACATCACTGTACCTACTTTCTTCTGTGTTGGTTGCATCATGAAGATGCATCATAAGGCAACCAAATTTGCAGCCAAAAAGATAATACCAGTATGGCATCATTGTCCCCACTAATTACACATTAATGTTACTGTATTGTATGAATACCTACCCTGTTCAATAGAACAGTAAACTTCTGAATGTAATGTAACTTCATTTAATTTAGCAAACTAAGCACAAGACAAACATCTCTTTCAAACTTGTGTTATTGCCTGCTCAGAAGAAAGTAGTAACACCGTGACACTTAAAAAGTGTCTACTACAGTTCTATTACGAATTTTGTCATTAGTTACCTCTGCAACTTTGAGAAACTCTGCTACCCTGTCCATTCTAATTAAAAACTTTTTGTACAGATCCAAAGCATCACGGCACTGCTTCTTGTTCATATCAAAATATTTTTCTGAAACAAAGCATTAGACATCAGCACCAAATTTTGGTAATACGCTGTAAAATTAGGGAAGTACTCTTACTCCTTACCTAGTAAATTAATTATACCATCATTATAACAAGCAAATAATCTTATTAAATCTCTAAAAAGTAACATAAATGCCATATTGATGACACCATTAGTTAAATCATTTGCAGTACAGTCAAATTCCAATAGTGCATCTAATTGGCTCTGAAGAACAGGCAATGTTTTAAGTAACTTTTCAGCATTCATTGTTCTCAGGGTCCCATCTTCCTTCCTGAAAAGAAGTATAAGGTCTTAATGTATGAAATTTAAAATACATGAAAGCATAGTAATTTAGAATTAATCTACTTATTCACACATTTTATTTTCACGAGGTATTTACTATTTAACGGTACCACTATGTATCAAGGCAGCAATGAATTCAAATCCTTGTAGCACCTTCAGGTGAAAGTCATGCTAGCTAACAGGTCCCTCCACCCTCAACTCCAATGATGGTTTTCATCCAAAATAATTTATAAACCCAGTGCTAAATAAAAATATTGTAAAAACTCAACAAATTTCTCCTACTGTAGTTATTCTCAGTGTCAGTTGGTACATGAAGGAGAGAGGGAGGAAAGAATGTACTATTTTTAAACAAGGCAGCCAGTAGTATGCTTTATTATGATTATGTTGCACTTGTGCTAATTTCCTCCCCTTCAAATGTTTTTGATCATAAAACCTAAGAATAGTAATTATAACCGTACTTTAACACAGATTATAGAAGACACATTCAGTGATAAACCAACACTAGCAGAAGAATATGCCTGTAAATATATCTGTAAATTGACAACTTTCCACATCCCACAGTGCCAGTCCCTTATATTGGAATCAATGGAAAATGAACGTATTGTATTGTATTGTATTGTATAGAACTAGTCAGGAACTTAACCCACGAGTGAAGAGAGATCCAATCAAGCCTGTTGGGCAAACAAACATACTTTTGGACATCATAGTCCATTACATGAATCTATTAGGAGAACACAACACTTAGTTTCCAAGCCAAGCCAACTTGTGGCCTTAATGCTTATCTGTTGCAATTAGAGAAAATGCTCACATCTCTAAAACATTAAAAAACTTGACTAAATTCTGTACATTTCCTTTAATGTTGAAACATGTAACATTTGAAACTTGCTTTGAAAGCATCTGGAATAATGGTTCCTAAAAAGTGTTTATGACTAACATCTGAGTGATATATGTATAATCTTTAAAATGCAATAGTCCACTTACCCACGTTTTACTTTGCAGAAATCGAACGCCACAGTTCTGTACGAAAGTGCTTTTTCATTCAGATACTTGGCATATCTTCTTATGAATGGGGACATGTCATAACCTAAAATAAAAGACAGCAATGAAATAATATGAAAAATACTTTTTAATGTGGCATGCACTGTTGTGTTAAACCACAGTACACAAACTCATGCTGGTGAAGCTACTTTAAAAACATACCAAGTTTATTACATGCATAGTGAACTACTTATACAATCCACAAGCAATTAATGAGCAAACTACATAATTAGAGCAAAACTTATGAAACAGGTGTGAAGAATATACATATTGGAAAAGTTACCTACACTAAAGACGGCCTAAATGAATAGGTCTTACAAACTAGAAAATGAAATTCCACTTACAATATTTGGTACAGACGGGAAACTGGGAGTGGGGTAAAAAGCTATGTACACTAGTTATCTACATACTAAAGCTACCTACAAACTAACACAACCTACTATCAAGCACCACCCTCCTCAAAACCATAATGTGTGTGGTTTCTAGTTTGCCAAACAGTGTAATCAGCTGATTGTAGACAAACATCTTAAGAATTTCACTGCAATAAAACTTTTCAAATATTTGTAATGGACTCCAAATTGTGTACTTGTGATTACTTTCCCTTACTTCCTTTCCTCCTTTTAAACAATGTACTAACTGTTGGCTCGCTTCAAGATACCCCACAAATACCCAAGTTTTCAAACTAAACATCTTGCCCTCCACAATCAGTGTTAACTAATATAGTTATCAGCAAGGCCTTTTCTTTTAGTTTTAATGAAATTTTAATAGTCTCAAGGTACAAAACTGTGCATGATACAGACTTTGAAGATCATCACACACAAATAAAAGTTTGTTACAGTAATAGAAGGGACCGTATCTTCCAGCTTTGTTTTTGGTTTGTTACAATTCCCAACCCAGTGTGAAAGATTTATCAGTTTAATTCTTAAAATTTCATTTTACCAAGATCTAGCCACGGTCTAAATTCAGGTCAAAAAGTAATACTTTGTAAGGTACCTATCAGCTCACCAAAAGCATTACTAACCATCCCCAATAGTTAACATATGCTATAGTTTGATTTTGAAGTTGCTTATGTAGGAGATAGAAATTTCATGTAAAGTAATTTTCCACTTTAATGGATTTTCCTGCACTCATTTCAACAACTAAAGCTCATCATACGAATCATTAAAGTCTATTCATTATGTCTGGAAAAATTTAGTGTGAGAGAAGTTGGTTTGTTTACATTTTAACCCATGTGGTTATGAAAGCTAAAATTTAAGAATTGAAATAACTTTTAATCAAGTTACAGCTGATAATTTATCATCAGCTATAGTCAGCACTTTCTAGCATATTTTGAAAGTAAAATTAACTAATTAGGCCAAGTTTAATTACCACTTCTAATTAAGAGAAAAAAGTAGAGATTAACTAAAACAGATAAAATTGAAAAATTTATATATCAGGAGACAGCTTAAATTTAGAGGATTAAGAAAATACCTTGGTTTCTGTAAAAAATTTAAGCATTGGTAAGATAATTAAGATTCTGAAGATACATTGTCGTGAATTGTTGAGAAAGTGCGACATGTCACAGCAAGTCGATGACATAAGAGACTTCAAGGTTAGAAACCCTGTTGAAGGCTAAAATAAATTGGAATAGATAGAATACGAAATCAGGAAGTCCATGTATTAATTGCAAGTTAAACCGTCAAGTATATTTGGAAATAATTTTCGTAAGATTTTGCTGAAGTCATTGAAATTGAAAAGGTGATAAAAGTTGCTGCAGCCATATTGAAAATATTAAGGTACCGGAAGGCTACACAGGTCATGAACTTAATTGTTCACAGTTAAGGCAAAGCATTGCTAGCCCGAAGTACACACTTAGAGCCTAACAAGTTCTGTGGAAAATCCTCGGCACACTTTCTGGCAGCTTAAATACGTAAATTTCAGGCATTGTCAGAAATTTGTTCAATTACCATAGCTCCGAAACTATTCTACCTCCTTCCACAGAAAAAGAAATTTGCGACAGATTTGTTCCAAAAATTACTTTAAATTTGAAATGCATAAAATTCTACACTTCAAATAAATACATGGAAGTTTTACAATTTGTATCTGGAAGTTTTACAATTTGTATCTGGAAGTTTTACAATTTGTATCTGGAAGTTTTACAATTTGTATCTGGAAGTTTAGCAAACTAATATTGATGGAAATTAGTTTCATGATGAGGAAAAATGTTTTAGTATAGTTGTATCAATAAAATACAACTTCCAATTACAACTTCCAATCACAGTCTCCAATAATGTGAAATAATTTTGGATTTTTTGTTTTGACTGTAATGCCCTAACTCAGTAAACAAGGAATTCCTGTAAAAATGTGGGAAAATGTATATGCCAATGATTATTAAAAAATTTGTATAAGTAACAAGCATGGTGGGAACATTAACAGAAATAAAACATCTGTTATGTTCATTTGTGTAAAGTTTGTCATTTAGGAGTTACAAGGTTTGTTAATTAGTATGACATAATAAACCCGTAGTACAGAATTTACATCTATAACATGTTCAACCACTTTCAGACAGCACAATATTGACAATTTAGAATGGATAAAGCAGGCATTTTTCACATTTAACAATAGTTTTTTCCACAGTGTCAAATTGTTAGCAATACAGACAAGCATAATTAAGGGACAATTCTCAGACTCTTGCAACAAACATTCACTGAAAATTCAATGAACACTAATTTTATTGTATTTTTAAAGAAATACTAAGGTATTAACTCTTTCATAAAAAGTCTCATCTTCATGTACAACTAAGGAGGGGATGGAAATGAGCATTAAGTCACAGGAAACTCATTAGGATTGTGGACACTTTAGTATTTTAAACAAAGGACATGTAGCATTCAAAAGTCTGGGAACAACATTCATCTAACAGGAAAGTGCTGAAGAGGAAAGTGAAGGATGAACAGGTGGGTGAAAGTACAGGAAAAGAAAAACTAAAATGTGGCAGCAAAGGTTAAGGGGGAAAGAGATTTCTGATACTGCTGATTTAAAGAATATTTTGCTTCCATTCTGCTTCATCTTAAAAAAAATGACAAAAATGCAATTTTTTTCCATTGTCATCTCTACTAGTGGAGTATGAATCTCTCAAAGTTAGCAGTACCTAAACCACTTTACAGCATACGAAAAAGCTTAACTAAATGACCTAATTAGGCCCCAACTTTATTGAACACTAGCAAGCACACAGCACATAACTTGCATTACACAAACAGCTATGGTCAAACATTTTGAACTAATGTTCGACATTTCTTACACTAACCACGTGAAAGCAATACCATTCAACTGAAACACACATTAGAAGCGGTTACGAGATTTCAATGAAATCTCTTCAATACACTCACCGCAGTCCAAGATTGAGAAGAAATTTCTGGAATGGTCCTCGAACGTGTGGGCAATTCAATGATCTTTACAATAAACTGAAGCTAACTATTGTGACTTTAAATAATCCTAATGATCTGAGCAAATTACATGAGAAATTAAAAATGGTAACTTTTCAAGAATAATTTGGTTGATCATTGGGTTTGCATAATACCGAAGTTTCATAAGGAAATTTACAAAAGATCTAACTGTGTATTGACAAGCTGGGAAAAATCCTCATGCCAACCAATGAATGCCCATTGACTCATCTTCGATACTTACCAACCCTTGCACCTATTAAGTGTGGCAAGAAAGAAAATTAATAAAGTTTATAACTGATTCCATACCAAGAAAATGTAATGTTTAAATGATAGCAAAGTTATTTTTAGAACATTGAAAGCACTAAACCAGAAATGTTAATACAGTAGAATATTAATTATAGTATGGCTTAACCACAACTTCTTATTGTATATTTGTCATTACAGATAGAAGTGGAGCAAAATATTGTACCTTGGACTCCAGATTTATCCAAGAAATTGCTTAGTTGGAATGTGCTGTTACTAGACGCCAAATACTGCGTGAATCTCTGGAAAAAAAATTTAAACCCGATATATATTTCAAGATATTTATAAAATTATATTAAGAATTGTTTAACGAAGAAAAACACTTATTTGCAACTTTGCATTTTCCTTTGCTCTAATATGGAGACAGAACTACATACCTCATTTCCGTAGCACAACATGTGGTGAACTGTAATAAGAGCTTTGAAGACTACAACCCAATTCGTATTTTGTGAACGCTCGATGAGCAGATTTGCCAACTGCGGTATTGATACGTTAGGTTCATTTGTACAATGAATTAAATCTGAAACAGAATGAAACTATTTTCAAGACAATTGTGTAGCTTCTGAAGCACATTTAATATAACTTAGTCATTTAGTAGAATCTACAATGTAAATAAAGAATAAAACCAGCCTTGTCATATTGTGTACTGCTACAGCTTTTCTTAAAGAAATCTTTTTCAACTTTGTGCCAAAACATTTATTGCAATGCAGTCTCACCCTTTACTACAGATGTACTTATGTCTTCTCTGCTTGTGTTAGCTGCTGAATTTATTCACACAAAGTATTACAGCTTTTTTTATTGGGAAACTTATCTAGGATTCTGTACCGAAAAACAGTTGTCATACTGAATTATTCTCATTGTTGTAAGTCTGCCATTAAACTATTTAGGTAGCATTTTTGGGCTGCAGATGCTCCAAATGCGTGGCCACCTGCTGATGCCATCTTTAAGCATGTATTTTACTTCAATCATAGTGATAACCTACAGACAACATCAAGGAAAATGGAAACTACATGGACTCAAGAGAAACTCAGAATTCAGAAGAGCATTGAGGGCAGCCAAGTGAAAATCTGCCCTATGGCAGAAAACTGATGATAGTGATAATCAAATGAGGATAGGCAAATGTTGCCACCTATCTGAACTGTTTTGTGTTCTTCATGATAAATGCCATTTGTTTGGATGATTACTGTAATCAGTCTGGTGAAACTGGGATGGTTTGTAAACAGCCTAAAAACTACAAACAGAACAATTGGCACAGCAATCCTTTTGAACCTGATCTTATTGTACGTATGAGTACAATATTGCAGATTTTTAATATGGTCTCCAACACTGAATAAAGAGGAAGGCCAAGTTTGATAACTGGTTAGCTAGGACAAAATGAGAAATTTTATTTGTTAGGAATATTGTGGGATTAGAGTACTTTAGGCCTCTCATTATACAAAAATCTGAAGTAAAACGATAGTATAGGAAAATAATCATCTTTTAGCAACATCTGCACTCTAGGAAAAACAGAAGGCTCAAAGTTTGAACACATTGAAAAGTAATAAGTTTATCAATTGCCCCTGTATTATGTTTTGCAGCTCAACTACAAGAACAGCTAATAGAATAGTTTCATGCCGATGAAAAATTGAAACAAAATGTGCTAGTAAGAACAAACTAGAATGTGTACACAGAAGGAAGTCTCCTAGGAAACAAGATGCATAAAA
Source organism: Vandiemenella viatica (assembly GCA_031002005.1). Lineage (NCBI taxonomy): Eukaryota > Metazoa > Arthropoda > Insecta > Orthoptera > Morabidae > Vandiemenella > Vandiemenella viatica. Next base: position 373,062,642 of record CM061921.1, read on the forward strand.
TTTCATTAAATGTTATAGCTTGGCAGTTTAGTAGAATGTAACAAATGTGTCTCAACAGGGTGGTTCTGAGATAAAATGAGTATTTACTAAAAAAAAAAAAAAAAAAAAGGCTGATAACCGAGATTAGCAAAAGGAATTTTCACACTGATATAGGGGACTGGTATGTTAATAAAATTAAACTACTTTGTTAGATAAGCTTTTAATTATGCCAGAGTTAACAGAAGGTATTAAAAAGCAAAACTGAAAAACACTGTACACCTATATTTTTGAGGTGCTAAAAATTCTTCCAGCTATGACAACATTTCAAGTAAATTACTGAAAAGATGTTCAGACTGTATCAGTCATGTACTTGCTCACATTTGTAATGAATCCTTAATACAAGGTGTTTTTCCCGATAGACTAAAATATGCTGTTGTAAAACCATTATTTAAAAAAGGAGAAGTAACATGTGTAGACAACTATCGTCCCATTTCATTACTTTCAACATTCTCAAAGGTTTTTGAAAAAGTCATGTATAGTAGAGTAATAAAACATGTTACACACTATAATATCCTCACTAATTCACAATTTGGGTTCAAAAAAGGATCATCCATAGAAATGGCTATATATTCATTTTTAAATAACACATTTGAGGAACTGAATAGTAAAATGAATCCTGTAGGAATATTTTGTGATCTTGCAAAAGCATTTGACTGTGTAAATCATGAATTACTTTTGAAAAAAATGGAATACTATGGTATTTTTGGGACCGCAGGTAAATGGTTTAAATCATACATTGAAAGCCGAATGCAAAAAGTTTCCATTTTTGATTCTAAAATAAGTAAAGATGCTTCATCAGACTGGGAGAAAATAAAACATGGAATTCCACAAGGCTCTGTCTTAGGTCCCCTCCTCTTTCTGTTATACATCAATGACCTTCCTGGAAATTTATCCGACAAAGTTAAGAGTGTTTTATTTGCAGATGACACTAACCTGACTGTGCGTAAAACACCAAACAGTACTATAGAATTTAATGTAAATGAAGTACTTAGAGTAGTAGCAAATTGGTTTAAGGCAAATTCATTAAAATTAAATTTTGAAAAAACACATTATATTAGGTTTAAAACAAAAAACTATGCACAGCCAGATATATGTATAAACTATAAAAACAACACAATCTTAGAAACAAAGAGTATAAAATTTCTTGGTATTAAAATAGATCAGAAACTCTGTTGGCATGATCATATCACTACACTACTGACAAAGTTAAGTAGTGCCACCTTCGCAATACGAACACTTTCTCTAACAGCAGATCTAGAATTAATGAAACAGGTGTACTACTCATATTTTCATTCAGTAATGTCATATGGCATAATTTTTTGGGGAAACTCTTCACAAAGTAAAAAAGTTTTCATAGCACAGAAAAGAGCTATTAGGTTTCTGTGTAGGGTAAAACCAAGAACTTCTTGCAGACAACTCTTTAAGAAACTCAATATTCTTACAATGTATTCTCAGTATATATATTCTCTCATGAGCTTTGTCATAGAAAATTTTAACCTGTTTACACCTAATTCACAGGTACACAGTTTCAATACAAGAAACAGAAATAACTTGCATAAAACACAAACATCTCTGTCATTAGTACAAAGAGGAGTTAATTATTCTGGGATACATCTGTTTAATAAACTACCTAATCGTATAAAACAGCTTTCAGATAATAAAGATGTATTTAAACAAAAACTTTGAGATTATCTTATTGGCAACTCCTACTCCATTCAAGAATTTGAAGAAAATAATTAATTGTACTCATTATGACGTTTGCAAAACTCAGTTGCAAAAATATATGTTTATTATTATTTCTTGTATTTGTGAAATATGTATATATATATTTTTTTACTATGATATGACTCACATTATGTGTGTATGTATCAACAATGACATGTTTCACATCCCAGAGGTACTCCCTCAGCAGGGATCCATGGAACAAGATTGATAAATAAATAATAAATAAATAAATATATTTAAAACTGGCCAACTGAATTAGTCTATAATTAACTAAAAACTGAAATGTCTGAAGAAAACAAATGTGAAATCGACTTTACACCCCATACATTACAAGACAGAGGAATAAACTGTTGGCAAGAAAAATGGCAGGACAGGTAATGAAATAGAATAGTAAACTAACAAATTCATGAAACTTATTGTGACAAAAACATATATGGCAGCTTCATTTAAAAAGTGAAAATAAAGGAGTGAGAAAGTACAATTCCCATTCAAATTGTAAGTAGGGTAGGGAGAGTATAACAGGAAGATGAGAATGGTTATTGACAGCACTGCATTTAAGAGGTAACAGGTTATATCAAATCGGGAAAAATTGGGGAGTGAAAGCTGTACAGATAAAAATATGGGAAAATAAAGTGTCTTAAATATTAGTTAACATCACAGTTTACTAAGATAACATGGATTATTTTTTTCCATTCCCAGGAAGAAATGTGCCAAATAACTGTAGATTTGAGATTCACATTGGCTCCTAAGCACCACAATTTAAACCACTGAACGGTTTAGAGGGATATCATAATGGAGCTTACAAACAAAATCACCTTAAAAGCTATGTGTGTTATGGATAGTGTTCTTTTGAAAATGGTTAGTGAAGACTGGACAAGAAAAATTGACAAAAGTTGATTAGTGTGAATTCAAATGACTCCAAAATTTTGTCAGTAAGTACAAGGCTGACATGGATCTAGTGAAAAAGTACCTGGGTCAATTGGGAACTTCTGCCTTTTCAGGGGAGTGGATGATACACAGGGAGGAAGGAGCATAATTATCTATCGTCACTCTCATATTCCAGTTATAGACAATTCACACAATGAATTGTTACTTGCTTAGATTTCAGCAAGGCTTGATCAACAAAGAGAATAGATACCTAAATAGGTGAACAAAGTAAAATGCAAAAATAATTTAAACTAATAGTGATAAAGTTGATAAAGTAAAGCTGTATTTGATTTGACATGTACACCAGTTAATAGACAAGCAGTTATCATGGAATTTCAATTAATGACAAAGCTGTCCCATGCTAATTGGATAGATGTAATGAAAACTACACCTATTCAAAAAACTTACTGGATGTTTCAGCTGCTTTGTTAAAAAGCAGCAAGAACCAACCCTACACCTGTCTGGGCAAGTAATAAGATTATACAGATACCAAATAATGAATATTGAGATTAATGATGCAATATTTGCTAACAGAATCAGGTAGTGAAGGAACTAGTGCCAGAGTCCTGTGTACAACATGTTCCAAATTCATCAAGTTATGAACCGGTTGTTCAGTCGTGAAATAAAAGCACTATTGTGTGCATAGTGTCTAGTAACAGTTTTCCCAGTTACATGTCACATTGTTTATTGAACAGCTCTGGTCCATATTATTTAATCACAACTGAATCAGATTTTAGCAAATACTTTGTTCTTTTAATGATAGGATGAATGACAATATTCAAAAACATTTTTTTCAACTGCAGACTGAATGGTCATAATACCCAAATCCATTATTTCACTACCAGTTCTAATTTTTAAGAAAGTAGTTCTAAATGCAAGTCCATCATTGTCTGGAAAAATTTCTAGCTTTGCTTTTTATTACTTTTTATCACCTACGTGCACGCCACATCTGGAATCCGGCAGAGGCCTTTACTATGTACAACATACAATAAATTTATTTTCCATAGATCCTAATACAAGAGAATTACTGCTTTCCACATCCCACAGAACCAAACTACAGCAAAATAATTACAAAACAAAAAAGATATATACACACCAGAAGATGAACTGTCACAAAATAATGGGTCCACTAATTATATCAAATAAATTTGCACAAGATACTAGCAATTGTTTTGTAGATGCCTTTGAAATATGATTCTGCAGTAGGGGTTCCCAAAATTTATCACACCTCCCTTCTGTCAAGGAGTTTCCACACACCCCTTCGGTCAAAAGAAAGGATAAAAATTATTATAAACCTACTTTTCAGTGCCAGCAATGACATCTAGAGGCAACTAAGTATATGATGTTAGAATAAAGGTTTTCAACTCTTAAAGAGGTGGTGAAGGAAACTTAGTAGAGGAGAACAGGGATAGTTCAACTTTTCAGATAACACATGCAATATGGCTCTCACACCCCCATGCTGGGGATACATGAGATAGTGGTTTGAATTTTCTAAAATATATAATTTTTAAAAAAAAAAAAAACTTACAGCCATACTAAGTGCTTATATGAACACTATAGCTACTTACTGTTAAAGTCAACTTTCAATGACAAAGCCATAGGTGTATACCACACAATTACATTTAGGTAGAAAATTAAACCTTTGAACATTTACTATTATCACCAAATATAAATGAGTAACTTTTTTTAAAAAAAAACCTAATCTAATTGGTATAACATCAAAACAATATTATTCAAACTACCATATCCAATTTTAAAAATGAAACTGGTCTTGTGATCATTTTTTGACACCATAAAAGATGTCTTTGGCAACATTTCTACTTTTCTTCATCAATAGTTGCAACATTGTCTATTGTAGGCCTCAAAGTTATATCCATCAATTAGTCTTGTGAACATAACCACCAACCATCCTCCGATTTGTCCTATATCTGGTCAGCAAATCTCCTAATACATATCTTCATGTTTAATAAGCAGTCATTACTCTTGGGCTGTCTAATTTGTAAATCTTGCTCACAAACAATCAATGAGCCAGTCTAAAGCACTGAAACAGTTAACATGCCATGTAGTTCTTATTACTTGCAGTAGCAAATTCGTAAGTTAATTTACATACATCTTTGTGGACCACATGGTGAAGTTTAGAAACTTTCGCAAAACAGTCTTTAAGCAAGTTTTCTTCATGGCTTGTTCACATTCATCTTTGAAATCGGCTCATAAATTTTCATTTTCTGAACACGATTTATATTTTACTATGTACTTTGAAACAGTTGTTCAGTGTATGTTATACCTTTGTTTTGCTACTGCTATGATATAATTCCCTCTAATGGTTTTCCGCAGGCTTACTGCATTATGTTCGTAGAAACTTTTTTTCACCATCCTTCCATTTGTAATTTTTTTATGCAGTTAAAATTTATAAATATATTATTCCCTGCAGTTTTATGAAATTATATAGAAAATAAAAGTAAACACTAAAAATGTTGCTATTTATAATACAGGAGTACTTGAGACGTGTGTCAAGTATCCCCACATGCACCACAGATGTTTTTAGGCAATCTCTATTTTATGTTAGGCTTTATTTAATGTGTTGGTACCAAACAGAGCTAAAATAGCAGGCTTTGTAGTAATGTTCATACATTGGGTTTGAGGCAAGTAGTTTAAGAAAAATAATTGAGAGTTCACAGGACTAGGGTACCATCCACATGGGCAGCGAAGCTACCTCACATTTACCAGCTTTCATTATTTCAGTCTCCAGTGCATTCCAGTCGTCCTCAGTTGAGCTCCTTTCAGAGTTGCTTCTTAGAGCCAAGTCTACCATTTCTGCAAATTATTCTCTCGTATTAGACTGTTCCAGATTATTCAATTCCAGTCTGTTCTGCTTATGCTGCTTCCTTATACGCTTGAATTTCAGCTTGCACTTCTTTACTATCAAATTATGGTCAGAGTCTATGTTTGCACCTGGGTACACTTTACAGTCTAGAACTTGATTCCTGAATCTGTTTGACCATGATATAATTTAGCTGATATCTGCCTGTATCCCCTGGACATTTCCAGGTATATATCCTTCTAGCGCGATTCTTAAATTGTGTTCGCCACAACTAGTTTATATGTGTCACAAAATTCTAACAATCTGCTTCCTTGCCTGTTTCTTTCTCAACAACCAAAACTTCCAACAGTATTATCCTTTTTTCCTTCTACTGCCACATTCCAATCACCCATGATTAGATTTTCCTCTCCCTTCACATATTGGATTAATTCTTCAATTTCAGTAAATATTTTTTCTATTTCTTCATCTTCCTGTGACATTGGCATATACACTTTTACTAATGTGGTTGTGACGGGCTTAGTTTCTAACCTCATCAAAATAATCCTGTCACTAAACTGTTCATAATACCTCACCCGTTTAACTACATTCTTATTCATTACAAATACTACACCAGTGACTCCATTGACAGCTTCTGTGCTAATTATCCTGTGTTCCCCAGACCAGAAATAATAATAGCCTTTAATATATCTGACCCCTTCATCCGATAACTGCGTAACCCAAGTCACGAAGAAATGTAAACTAGTAACAGAGCAGGATTTAATTGCGGATGAGCTAGTTTTGAAGGCTTAACAAAATTTTTGGAGACTATACGAAAAAGTCGATGCTAACCTCACAATGAAAGCCTAATTCGCACCGTAATGTCTAACTAAGTATGAACCTGTCTTCCTTTATTCCACTTTTCCGCAGAATACTATCCTTACCTGTAGAGAATGTAGTGACGTATGTCACTTGACCATTTTGCTATCGCAAATTTGTTTCCAATTTTCAAAACAAACAAAAAAAAAGCTTTATTACACTCTACAGCATATTAAATGCACACGAACACGATTACCCTTTGCACCGCATACCTCGCATAATACCCCGTATAGAAACGCAGCCGGGTGAAAAATATTGTTCTACAATGTATACGATTTATACATTCGTCTGGTCATCGGACGATTACAGTAAATTCACATTTACAACCTAGTGACTCAAGACGCCGACTATTCCGCCTGTCGTAGCTGAGCCTACGGTTTAACATGGTATCGGAAACCTCGAATTCTAACGAACAAATTCCTGTACACAGCGAGATTTGAATCTTGGAACCTAGAACTTTCAAAGCAAGCGCCTTAATCACAAATACCAGACCGCTCACTCTCAGGTGAAATACCATTATTGTAATATCGACAAATCAAACGCGGAGGAGATAATTTTAATTGTCTACACCCCCGTGAGCCTCAACACACATTCAAGCTCTAATAATGCCACTGTACTGTCACAAATACAGCCACTTCAAACACAATAAAATAAATGTTCATTTATGTAACCCTTAAGCACAATGAAAGGTTATTTCAAAATTAAGAGGAAACTCGCTCTCTCCCTACAAATGCTTGTATGTCTTAGAAACCAGAATTTTTCCTACATACATTAACAAAATTACCATTGGAAGATTATAAATGTGGTACACCACGAAGGCCTAAGTCACAATGCTTCTTATGTATTATAAAATTTTATAAATTCTGTGAACAGATTGAAATATCAAACTTAAACAGTTTAATGCCTGTCTGATACATTACTCAAACTTTTATTTAACCGAACCCAAAGGGTACCAACAAAATTGTCCGTTACAAATTATATCATCACTGGAAAGGAACTATGTATTTTACTAAGCCTAAACACGTTGCATTGGTGTACGTACCAATAAAATTTAGCGTCCAACAGCAGCAAAAAGAAAGAAACTTTTAATTTTTGGCGCTACAATTTGACATCGCTCATAAAAACAGCTAAGAAATGAAACCAAAATTATTCCGTATTAAAAGGCTTCGCAGAGGAAAAGCTGAAAGGAAGAGGAGAGAGAAGATAGTATCTAAGACACTTGACAACGTTTAAGATCTACGTTACACGAGATGTGAAGGACGAGACAGGTAGTAATGAAGGAGCGACTTGCAAAAACTGGGATTGTGGCAATCCAAGACAGAATTTCTAGGCAGTGGCGTAGCTAGCGTGGGTGACACCCGGGGCGGATATCGTTGGTGTCACCCCTTGAAAACTTAAATCCAAAAATGAGTATATTATATCATCTTTTAGGTGTAAAATATGATAAAACAATTAAATAAAAATTTATTGTTATTTAAAAATAATATTTAATAAAATTATAAGATTAACAACATTTGAAAGATATACAAATAAAATAAAAACAATTGCTTTCACAATCCCCTCTTTCTAGCTTTAACAACTGCAAACCCGTAAATCACATTTTCGAAATTAAAAATTTGATTTACTTCATGTTCAATAATCAATAAGGCAAGATTTTAGCCACGTGTTGATCACTGGTGATCGAAAGTGGTTTTAGATTAATTTTAACTCCTTTGAAGATCGGGCCTCACTTGCCTGATACTGTTCCGCACCGACACGTTTCTTACTATTGGCGCTCACTCGGTCGAAGTTTGTCCAAAGGACACGGCATGTCGTCCGACACCCGGCCTTCATTGGATTGGTTTATGTTTTGACGGTGTGGACCAGTGTCGCTCTGCTGGATGTGGAGAACGCATAGAGAGAGTTCGGAAACTTCCCTTCCCTTACGACCAAATGTTTTCATGTTATTGTTGGTCTTAAAACAAGTGTCTTTTTTCGTCGATGTTCATAAGATGTTCTTAACATGTAGGAATTGTTCTAGCATCTTTGCATTAATAAATCAAAACATTGCCAGAGTTGAAGATCAATTTTAAGACCCACAAAAATTGCAGCCGAGATCTGCATTTGTAACGGGGACCTTCCACACCCGAATCGCACGCCGTAACCATACGCCAGACTAATCTAGAAGTACTGAAAAGTATGTATTCAAACACACAAAAGTTGATTCGTGTTTTTTGATAGCAAAAATAGATGGTATAGAAAAAAAGTATATTCATTGTATCATGTTTGCAAACTTATTTTTCATTACACCTACATTCGGACTGGTGACTCAAATGACTGCGTGCGGTTTGGATACTGAAGGTCCCGGTTCAAATCCCGCACTCGACTAATTTTTGCGGGCCTAAAAATTGACATTTACGTCTGGCAATGCTTTTATCTGTTAATAAGAGAATTCTAGGACGCTCCGTGTTCGAATTTCACGTTAACCTGTAGGTCTCCTTTCGAAGTTAGGTGACTACGATATAGGTGTACTGCGAGTTTCCTAATAAGAAACTCTAACTAGAACTTTGAGATAACATAAAATTATTATATTTATTATACAAAATCTTTACGACCTAAATTTAAATTAAAATATGTTATAACCTCATTCTTTGCTAAAAAAAAAAAAAAAAATACTGAATGAATCGAAAAGAACCTCAAGCAAAACAAACACGTCAAGTGCGAAGTGATTGACATTTCATTGCGACTGCGTTGAAATATGCGAGAATCTTTCATTCCGGTACAGTGTGGTAATGATTTGTTAATACTGCGCTGCAGGGCCGGTTTAAGACAGCGCGGGGCCCGTAGCAAATATGAAGAGAACCTTGATTTTTGCCGTCCTGGGGAAAATTGTGGAGCTAAAAACAAAAAAGGTCGCCCATCTAGCCTTGGTGCGGGGCCCCCCAAGGAGGCGCGAGGCCCCCCAGAAGGCACGAGGCCCATGGCATTTGCTACCTCCTGCTACGTGGTTAATCCGGTACTGCTGCACTGGGATACTATTTTTGTACATAGAAGATCAACCAGATAGGTGATTACACGAGTCAGATAAAACTATTTTAATGTACTTTCGTACCAAAACTGTGCAAAATAAAGTAAAGGTATCAAACCTACCTGTCATCCCCAACACTGATTCCCTGCAACAATCACTTGAAAACGTTAAAGGAGACTAAAGACCGGGTAGGAACATGGGCGAGCTATTGAAAATTGTGGACGCGAGGGGGCGAGCTGCCACTCGGCCGACTGTCGTTGCGGTGACGGTACAGACCAGTATTGGCAAAATAGAGCTCGACCTTTACACGTAGCAACTGATACACACACTGGCGCAAATTAAAATCCTAACACCCATACGATATTGTGATAAATGAATGAAATTTGGCCCCAAGTATGCCCACATGAACAGTATTAAATGATTTAAAATTGAAAGTTTTACATGTAATAATATGAGAATTACGGTGCTATCTATTATGTAAATTGCTATTTTTTATATTCTTTTAACGTACTAGTGGCGTACAGTGTGGTGTAACATGACACTTTGTTGTCCACGAGTTCTTGTTGGCTAAGTATGCTCAGGCGAAGAGTGACAACTCTCTACACCCAAATGTCTAACTGTGAGAGAGGTCGGAGAATTGACGTGTTTTAAAAAGGTGCATCATATCGTGAAATCTCCCAAAGGATTGGCCGTAGAGCATTGTCAGTATACAGACTTGTTACACAGTGATGAAAGAAAGCTCTAATACTCCAGGTCTATACTGATGGATAACAGCACGTGAAGACCGCCAAATTGTGTGGGCTGGCTGCTGCTGGCAAATGGTTGACTGCAGGCCAGATCCAAACAGTGGTTACAGAGAGAGTCACCCCCCTCCCCGGACGATTGAAAAGCCAATTGCTTGAAGCTGGAGTACGCTCTCTGAACCCTATGCAATGTGTCCCATTAATCTGATTTCATTGCCAGCATCATCTAACCTGGCGTAATGCAAAACATAAAAGGACATGTGAATGGCGTACATTTGTGTTTAGAGACGAGTCTCGATTCTGTCTGTGGCAAAGTGATAATTCACGACATGTTCGGAGGGGTATTGGAAAACGGCTTACCTGCTGTGATTTCAGAACATCACACAAGTGCAGTCACCGGTGTCATTTTTTGGCGGCAATCAGTTTCGACAGCATGACTGAGTCGGCTGTTGTTGAAGGCACAATGACAGCCCACCACTATGTGGACAGGGTACTGCATCTTATTGTGATACCCTTCATGTTCACCATTCAAATCGCATCTTACAACAAGATAATTGCCCGTCCTCATATTGCGGCCATCGTTACACAAGCCTTGCAAGGAGTTTCGATCACAATTTGAACAGCACAGTCCCCAGATTTGTCCCCAATAGAGCATGTCTGGGATACCAGGAGTAGACACATTTGATCACATGGTGACCCAGCACAAACTGCGCAACAACTGACTGCAAAAGACATGCAGGCGTAAAGAGAAATACCCCAAGAAGACATTCGAAACACTTGTTGATTCAATGTCGGCAAGAATCCACGAATGTATTGGTGCTCAAGTTGGACGCATTTCTTACTGAAAACTGTATCTAAAGGTAATAACTTATCCTGATCCATTTCCATTTGCTATCATTTCTTCTGGGTATGGCCCTGGATATATCTTCAAAGTTTCCTAAAATTCTACCATTCCTGTATGCATGGTGAGATTCTAATTTTGCCAGTGTAACTATAGGGCGACCATAATATTCGCTATAAATTTTTAAAAAATCGAAAACTACCCAATCATTTGTTGTTGAAACGTTAACATAGGTTGTATTTAAATGACTTCGCAAGGGATATCGAGAGGAAAGTTAACAGAAGTGGCTTGATCCAAGTAGAAGCAATTCCAGACCCAGATGGGGTTCCATCGGTGCAAAACCCAGAATCCGGGTCCCACAAGTCGTGAGACCCTGGGAGAGACTGTATAGTCAGAGAAGCAACTCTACATTAAGTTCCTTCATAAAAATAGAACAATAAATGCAATATAAAAACAACGAAATTAAAAAAAAATAAAAAAAAACCGGCTTAGGTAATATAAGAACATGCCTTTGCAATATCTGCCGTCTTTACATGAAGTACTTGACAAGTGAAGTATTTTACTATCCGCCTAAGATACACGTAGCTACAGACTTCTAAATATGACATTGTATGTACTGAAGACCGTCTTCAAGTGTTAATTTTACATTTCTAGCGCCGCTCTGTAGCATATAATAAATATGTTGTAAACGGCTTGAATGTTCGCTCAGTTTGTTCAGGAACAAAAGGAATACATTTAATTTCCTTTACAGTTTTAAATATATATAATTTACATTACAGTTCTATACACAACAGTTACGGTTCCGACTGTTTTAAACACATGCTTTACATAAACTGATTACCAACGACGGACGATACCATCAACGAACACTTGGACCCGTTCAGATTGATTTGAAACCTGACAGTATTGCTAGTTTAATGCACAGTTTTTAGTAGCATAAATTCGAACATGATACGATTTCATGTCGAATATAGGAGCACTGTCGATAATAGGCAGGTACGCAGAGTGTAAATCGGATAACGCGAAATGTATTCAGTTTGTACATCACGAATCTGTCAGATAATAAATTCAAAAATTACTAGAAAAACTTCAAAGCACTTGTAAATCTTAGCTTGAAAGCTAATGGAATTCTAAATAAGCAAAACAATTTTAAAACCTAGACTACGCGTATTCCGACATACGCTTGGTTTTCATTTCCAAATTTTCTCTAAATATTTAGATTACAATTGTCTAATTACTATGATTTTAGCAATTATATATAAACTTTAATTTTAAAACTTCCCTTTTTATACAAGAAAACTTACATTATATCCACCGCCGCTTCTAACAAACCAAACAACAGTGACGGACGGCAAGCACAACAATGAACGATTTCTTGTGATTGTTGGAGCTACAGAGCGAATGCTCTCTTTGTTTAAGCGCACGTTATTGCCAACAATTATATTCTACTATAACGAATGAGCACAGCCCCCTGGATCGCATTTGAAAAAGCGCTAGATCAACCTAAAAACAAATATTCATAACAATAAAAGTAGACGTGTTTCGACACCAAAGGATAAAAGAAGTTTATTATTATTATTTTTTTTTTTGTCACACTAATTTCGATTACTATTTTCGAAATGTGGGTGTCACCCCCAAACGGGTGCCACCCGGGGCGGACCTCCCCCACCGCCCCCCCCCCCCTAGCTACGCCACTGTTTCTAGGACTGAAAACCGGAAACAGATGGACATTAAAACAACGTGGAAGCATGTGTGAGTTAATGCCGTGTTCCAGCGCGCAGAAGGGGGTGGAGCACGTGAACAGGCATCGGCGGATCGTGTGTCGATAACACCTATCATATGCTCACCAACAAAACACCAGTCGGTGCCTCGAAACTACGTGTATTTCAGATACACAAAGCCAAGAAACACGCAACATTAAAAACGCTGTAGGGCTCACATCAAATGTCAAAATAAAAGGACAAAACAATTCTTAGAAAATAAAAAACCTAGAATTTGGTAACAAACTATTTTACACTTGTTGTAAAGAACGGAGACTTTCCCAGCGTATGTTTGAAATGAAATAATCTGTTGACCAAGAAACAAGTTATTTGTACAAATTTTGGGCTATCAAACGGGGCAGTGCTGGAGACTGCAACGATGTAACATTTAAAACAAAATTTCAATTTACATTTTTTCTAACATTTACTAAACACAGTAGAGATGGGTGTTCGCGAGTGAACCAGTTCTTTAGAACAGTTCTTTTTGAAAGAGCGAGTGAGCAGCTCGCTTACTAAAAACGAACGGTAGGTTCTTGGAAGGCCGTAAGGGAGCGTGCACAAACCACGTAGCTCCATTTTGGCCTACTGTGAACCCCCCTCCCCCCCCCCCACGTAGCCCTACGTGGCTTTTGCCTCTACCCCCCCCCCCCCCCCGCGTAGCACGTAGCTTTTTTCCCCTTTTGATTCTAGAAGATATTTTTTACTGTTTTCTCTTGTCAGACGATTGTAAATTATGTAAGGAGATAATTAACTGACGGAAATAAATATTCGCATGCTGTTGTGTGTTCTGTTCCTCATTTTAACTGTCAAAAATGTTATGAAAGGAAAGCTACGTGGCCTGGCTCGGAACCCCCCCCTCCCCCCACGTAGCCCAGCGTAGTCTTCCAGCCAACCCCTCCCCCCCCTGGACCGAGCCACGTGGTTTGTGCATGCTCCCTAATGACGGTGGTGTGTGTCTCGATTGAACTTAACTTCAATCGAGGGTGCGCCAACAAATGGGTTTCGGCTTTGCCATTCTCGCCCGCGGCCCGACCCATGTTTATTCTTAGTTCCACGTCATTATATTATTTATTTATTTATTTATTGGCTTTGCGTTTCATGACCCCACAGCCAAACCATGTATACTTTTAAATTTTGGACTTACAGATGTGGCTCTAATACTATACAGAGTTGTCTTTCCAAGTGAGCATATACAATTACAGACTTAGATACAAACTTGTCATGTAATATGTATTTATGATTCTTCTGCCATAACATACCGCCTTGCTTACAGATATACAATTCTTATACGAGGGTGAGTCAAATGAAAACCTTTAAATATTTTTTTAAATATTATTTATTGTGCAGAAGTGGTACAAAGCTGTATCACTTTTCAATATAATCTCCCCCACGCTCAATGCAAGTCCTCCAGCGCTTACAAAGTGCATAAATTCCTTTAGAAAAAAATTCTTTTGGTAGTCCGCGCAACCACTCATGCACCGCGTGGCGTACCTCTTCATCAGAACGGAACTTCTTTCCTCCCATTGCTTCTTTGAGTGGTCCAAACATATGGAAATCACTTGGGGGCAAGGTCTGGTGAGTATGGTGGATGAGGAAGACACTCAAAATGCAGGTCTGTGATTGTTGCAACTGTTGTACGGGCAGTGTGGGGCCTTGCATTGTCATGTTAAAAAGGACACCTGATGACAGCAATCCACGTCGCTTTGATTTTATTGCAGGCCGAAGATGATTTTTTAGGAGATCTGTGTTGATGCACTGGTGACAGTGGTCCCTCTAGGCATGTAATGCTCCAAAATGACGCCTTTTTCGTCCCAAAAGAGACTCAGCATAACCTTCCCTGCTGATGGTTCTGTATCGAAACTTCTTTGGTTTTGGTGATGAGGAATGGCGCCATTCCTTGCTCGCTCTCTTCGTTTCCGGTTGGTGGAAGTGAACCCAGGTTTCGTCCCCAGTAACGATTCTTGCAAGAAGCCATCACCTTCTCGTTCAAAGCGCCGAAGAAGTTCTTCACAAGCATCAACACGTCGTTCTCTCATTTCAGGAGTCAGCTGCCGTAGGCACCCATCTTGCAGACACTTTAGTGAAACTGGAGCACATCATGCACAATGTGGTGTGCTGAACCATGACTAATCTTTAAACATGCTGCAATGTCATTCAGTGTCACTCGGTGGTTTTCCATCACTATGGCTTCAACTGCTGCAATGTTCTGTGGAGTCACAACTCGTCGTGCCTGACCTGGACGAGGAGCATCTTCCACTTAAGTCACACCATTTGTGAACTTCCTACTCCATTCGTAGACTTGCTGCTGTGACAAACATGCATCACCGTACTGAACCTTCATTCTTCGATGAATTTCAATAGGTTTCACACCTACTACTCAAAAACCGAGTAACAGAACGCTGTTCTTCCTTGGTGCAAGTCTCAAGTGGGGCAGCCATCTTTCTACTGATACTGCGAAGGTATTTGTGCATCTGCACTATGCTGCCACCTACAGGCAATTCTGCACGCTGCTTGTAGCACGCTTACCAACTTACAGGATAACGGCGCGAAATTTCGATTTTTTATTACAAATTTAAGGTTTTCATTTGACTCACCCTCGTATATTAATTCTACAATCCAGTTTACATGTTCCATATTAAGTTTAGTAAAGGGAAAATTTGCAAATTAATGTCAAATCACTTTCTTGTAATAACCATCTTGTAACGGATTCATACATTTCAGATGTAATATAAATACTACATGGCTTGGGTATACAACATAGCATATACTATTACCGGATTTCAATACTTGTTTATCCACTCTGAAAAAATAAGAAATCCCGAAGATCGAGAAGAATTAATTCGCTCGCGTCGCTCTCCGATCCCAAGCGGTCGGCGCGGAAAAGAGCTAGTTCGTTCGCGTCGTTCACAGATTCAAGGTCGGGCCACACTAGACCGCACCGACACCGCGCCGCGTCCGAGCCAACACTCGGCCGTGTGTCGGCTCGCCCCCCTCACGTCTACACTGGTCCGTAGCACGGCTGTGTGACGGACGGGTTCCTTCGCGGCCTTCAGTCTCCTTTAACGTATACACTTGGTTGTTTCACGGAATTAATATTAAAAAAATTACCTTAAGAGTGATTTGGCGATCGTAGCTGTACTTTATAATCTACGAAAGTAATAAAGTACTATAATACAGTACTCTATAATAAAGTACGTTAAAATACTTTTTTTTTTTGTCTGTCTCCTGTTATCTCCTAATTGTTTGAACTCTTACGCACAAAAATAGTATTCCAAAGCTGTTTTAACAAATGATCGTCATATTGTATTGAAAGATTTTCGTGTATCTCTATATAGTCACGATTAAATGTCAAGCGTCACTCACTTCACATTTAACGTGTTTGTTTTGGTTGAGGTTCCCTTTCGAGTCAATATTTTTCAACAAAAAAGAATAAGATTATTATACATTTTTATTTTAATGGAGACTGCAAAGATTCCGTAAAATAATAATAATTTCATGTGATCTAAAAATTCCAGTCACGGAGTTACTTATCGGCTGCGCAGTACACCTCTATCGTTGTCACCTAATTTGAAAAGGAAAACTACAGATTAACATGAAATTCGAAACACAGAGCGTCCTAACATTTTAGCATTAACAAATCAAAGCTTTTCCAGAGGTGAATTTAAATTTTAAGACCCATAAAAATTACAGCTGAGACAGGGATTTGAACCAGAGACTTCCATTTCCCCAATCGTACGCCATAACCTTCCGAGTCAAGAGACAAATCTGATTATAATCAAAAATTATTATTCAAACATAACAAAATAAACGTACTTATAATTTATTTTTGCCACAAATGTACTTTTATATGATTGAATACATATTCTCCATTACTTCTAGATTCAGATGCTTGCGCCGAGTGATTTGGGTACGGAAGGTCCCCGGTTCAAAATCCAATCTCGGATGCAATTTTTACAGGCCTTAAAATCGACTTTCACCACTGGCAAACATTTGATTTGTTAATGCGAACATGCAAGGACTCTACCTAAATTTTACGAATATCTGATGAACCTGAAGTGAGGCTGAAAAAAAAACAAAAACAAATTTATCCGGGCCAACACACGGTCGAGTGTCGGCCGACACGCGGTGTCGTTTGAACTCACTTCAATCGAGTGAGCGACAACAATTAGAAAAGTGACGGTGCGGCGCAGGGCCGGGTGCGGTGCGGTCTAGTGTGGACCAACCTTCAAGCGCTCGGCGCGGAAAGAGCTAGTTCGTTCGCGTCGTTCTCCGATCCCAGGCGCTCAGTACAGCGCGGAGCAGTGCCTCTGGGGAGCTAGTTCTTTCGAATCTGACGCCCCGCACCGCTTCTCAATATGTATTCCGACTATAAGCGTGTCTTGTGAAAGATTATTTTCAAATGCTCGACAAATTAGCACTGAAAAATTAAGTAGGCTGCTGTATGCCAAATAAGTAAAATTTTATTTGTGAACCTTCATTTCATTTAATGCGAAAACTTCTTTAAAATTGAAATTAATGTAACTTTCCCCAAACTATCCCTCAAATATTCCCAGCAATCCGAATATTTCATTGACGCTTTGACATGGCCTTTTCTGCGTGAAAGTAATCTTGTAGTATTTTTTTTTTTTTAAAAAAAAAAAAAAAAAGTTTCAGAATAAATACAAAAAAAAAATGGGAATAACCAGTCAAATTAACCTAAGAAAAGAGTCTAAATGTAAATAAAAAGAACAGATTCTACACTCAAAATAGATGTAACTGCTCTTTTTGTTTAAACTGAGCTAGTGAACTGGTGAACCGTTGAAAAGAATGGGCGCCGCTCTTTTTAGTGAGTCACTTTGGCCACCTCTAAAACTTTTTTTTTTTTTTTTTTTGCCGTTTTCAGTCTTTCGACTGGTTTGATGCAATCCTCCATCCCTTCCTATCCTGTGCTAACCTCTTCATCTCTACATACCCCTTACAACCCACGTCCTCAATTATCTGCTTCATATAGTCTAATCTGTCTTCCTCTACAGTTCTTACCTTCGACTGTACCCTCCATCAGCAATTTAACCAATCCCGCAAGTCTCAAAATATGACCTATCAGCCTGTCTCCTTTCTGTAAGATTCTTCCACAAACTTATTTCCTCACCCAACATTTCCGAAACTCGTTCATTTCTTAACTTGTCTGTCCACTTAATTTTCAGCATTCTTCTGTAGCACCACATTCCAAATGCTTCAATTTTCTTTCTTTCCGGTATTCCTAAAGTCCATGTTTCGCTGTGCTCTACACAAAGAGTTTTAAAAAGTTCTTTCTAATTCCTAGATCGATATTTGAAACTAAAAGGTTTCTCTTTTTCATGAAGGCTCTTTTTGCTAGTGCTATTCTACTTTTATCATCATTCCTGCATCGGACATCGGTTGTAATTTTGCTTCCCAAGTAACAGAATTCACTCCTATTGCATCCGATCCTATTTGTATATTTAATATGCTAGTATTTGTATCATTTCTGCTACATTTAATCACCTTTGTCTTTGATTTGTATTCAGTTCAAAATCTTCCTTCGGTATTTTGTTCATGCCATTCAGTAACTTCTCAATATCCTCAGCCCTCTCTGCTAACAAGACACTGTCATCAGCAAAACGTAGCATACTGATTTTTTCTCCCTGAACACTTACGCCACGTGGAAATTTCTTTGACTTTCCTTATTGCTGCTTCTACATACAAGTTTAATATTAACGGGGATAAACTACAACCTTGTCTCTCACCCTTTTTAACTGATGCATGTCTCTCGTGATTCTCAACTTTTATTATAACCACTTGATTTTTATATAGTTTATAGAATATTCGTCTATCTCGGTACTTTAGACCTGGCTTCTTTAAATTTTTGAACATCTTATCCCACCTAACATTATCAAAAGCTTTTTCTAAATCAACAAACGCCATGAAAGTATCTGTTTTTCTTGATCCGCCCTTCAAGTATTAATCTTAAAGACATATTTGTTTCCCTTGTGCAGCGATTTTTCCTAAACCCAAACTGATCACCTATCTCTTCTACTATACATTCTTCTGTAATATATTCTGGTCAGTAATTTTGAAGCATGTGATATTAGATTAATGGTGCGATAATTCTCACATTTGTCGGCTTGTGCTTTCTTTGGAAGTTTGAAGATGATTATATATATATATATATATATATATATATATATATATATATATATATAAAGATGAATGTATGTTTGTTTTTTCTTCATACAAATCCAGTTTTCATCAGATCTCGATGAAACTTTCCACTCTTATCCTTTGAAACAAGGTGAAAAAAATACTGTCTACATTTGGTTGAAAAATTATTTGTATAAATAATACATGTCTTATAATTTCGAAAAATTACTTAACTGCGATAGACGCGTTGAATGTCTTGGTGTCTATTGCCTTTCGATACAGCGGTAGAGTAGCTCAGTGGTTAAAAAGCGCTTGCTTACTGGTGTTTGGATCGTGGTCTCCGGTTCAAATCTCGGTGGAGGCAAAGATTTAAAAAAATTTTTTTGATCGTGTCACGCCTGGACCGTCGGGTATTCGGATTGAATGTTAAACTGTACATATCACAAATTTTGGGGTGCAATGCGAGGCAAATCGTAGGTAGTCTTGCAATGCTGTAGGTGTATACTTTTTTACATTATGTTGATCCCTCAGGTGTGATTTGCAGTCAGTGTGTGTGTGTGTGTGTGTGTGTGTGTGTGTGTGTGTGTGTGTGTGTGTGTGTGTGTGTGTTCTGCAGTAATAATACTATAAATGCGGAAGTAAGTATCTTTGTTACGTTTTGACGACTAAATGCCTCTACAAATATTGACGGAGTTTGACAAGAAAATCTGTAGGGAGGGCGCAGGACTTTTTTTTCGGTATAATTAACTGTTATAGTCACGAAATTGAGAACTTATCGAATGGTGACAGAGACGGATGTGTGTGTTAGTCTGTAATGTTACGTCGGTTGCTCAAGGTGTGCTTATTGCGCATTATGTTAGCGTATAATTTGTAAATAAATTTCGTTAAAGAAAAATCGTATTATTTAGTGTAGATGTAGATATTCTCTGTCCTATTACTTTGCGTCTGCTTAAATGTTGCTGGCACCAGTTTATTTTGCCTCTTTTTATGACATGCCTTGCGGGCGTAAACTGGTCTAAGTTGTAGCTCTAGCAGAGCACGAGCAGCTAAAGTTATTGGAACCCAAGAATCGGATGCTCATGCTGACGAAAGAAGACCAAGCTGAAATAAACCTGCCCTTAGATAACACCCCCCGCCCCCCACATCTCACCTTTTGTTTTTCTGTTTTTAAATATATTGGAAATTGATTCCCTTCAAGAGACAGATTCGACGGTAGAATGATATAGTGATGGCTTTCCTGTCATATTATGCCGACTATGTTTGGAACCAATCCTGGTACCAACAACTTTCTATATTCAATTCTGGCAAAGAAATTCTTTATCCTCGCGTACGAAGTCGCGGGTATCAGCTAGTTTTTATTAAAATCAGTTGGAATTTCTCCCGTTTCATACCTTTTTGATATTAGCTTGAATAATTTTAATTCCTTCTTCTCCAAGGGATTTAAGAAGTTCTTCAAGGATCTCATCGATTCCAACTGCCTTATTTGTTTTCGAGTCATTCAGAGCTTCATTAAATTCTGTCCTCCAGTATAAGTTATGAACTATAAATTCAAGCGTTAGCTACACCAGAAAACAATGCAACTAGACGATACACTAGGCGGAAAGGTGTTTGGAATAGTAACAAGCATGTAAAAGTTTATTTAAACAATGAAGATTTAAGAATTAAGTCCGATAAAATATCTAGGAAAACAGACGAAATCTAGACATGACTGAATGAGAAAATTTTAACGCACACAAATTATGAAAAACCTTGGTGGTTGAGAATGATGCCCATTGATAGCGCTGTGTGGCGCAGTTTAACGAAAGGATTATCCCAAAACATTTAGCGCTTTCGGTGTCATTTCGTGTTGGTACTTCATGTAGAATTTTCTAGACCAACAGTTAATAGCCTCCTAAAATAGCTAAAAGTATTACTGGAGCCCCGAAGACCACACCTGGGAAATGCAGTACAGTCAAAGCTCTTTATTCGTGGTTTCTTTATTGGCCGTTTCAGTATTCGCGGACAAAATAATTGTGACAACTTTCTGTATTCGCCGTTTGAAATTTTTATGATTCGCGGATCCATTCGGTACATTCAGCGCATTCGGTATTCTTTACTAACGTGTCGGCATCGTTTGAGTGTAGCTGGCACGTGCCGAGTCACTAACCGAAACAAAACAAAACAAAACAAAAATTTAAGAAAAAAAATCAAATCGCCACTGAATCTATCAGTACTTCGTTGCAATAATTCTGGGTGAATAACACTTGCCCCCTCTGCTTTATTCGCAATTTATGTTATATATGACTTATGAAATGCTGAAAAAATTTTGAGATAGCATAATGCATTGTTACAGTACAAGAATTGCTGCGAGAACTGAAGCCATACACATTGAAATCATGCTCCAAAAAACTTGTGGTCTCGTTTCACTGTCGGAAATGGAGAATCCGTGCCAATTCAAACTGCAAACATTGCTCAAGTTGCGAATGGCATAGGACGACACGATTTTGAACCCAAATCACTCCAGGCGAATGCCGGGATGCTTCCTTCAAAAGGACATGGCCGAATTCCTTCGCGTACCTTGTCCCCAGTACCATCCCGCCTCTAATGACAGACTTCGTCGAGGGGTAAAGCCATAAGTAAAACAATAAGAGTAAGCAGATAGAATCAAGTGACATTCAAGAGTTGCTTGAATAGCAAGATGAAGGTTTGACATGAAAACGACTTGGAGGAAATGTTAAATCCTCAACCCATTGAAGAAGAGGCTTCAACGAGCACTGAAATTTGACATTTAATTTAAAAAACCTTTGTGAAGGTCTACGGATGACAAGTCAGCTTTGAGATTTCTTCCTGAAAATTGATCCGTCTATGGAAAGAAGGCTTTTTTTTTGTTGAGATTGTTAATACCACAGCTGAATATCAATCGGAATTGAAAGACCATTTGAAAGTAGCAAAACAAGAGAAAATTACGAAATTCTTTAAAACATTGCCTAAGCCTGACAACAATTAAAACATGTTGCTTAAAATCTCTTAATAAATTGATTTTAATTAGTTTTTTCGGAACCTTGGAACGTATCCCCTAGAATCACATACAAATTGCCATTCTATATTCGCGATTTCCATATTTGCAGAATTTTTACGGAACGTATCCCCCGCGGATAAGGAGCTTTTACAGTATATACATACAAAAATTGCTGAAGCCAGGTTAGGTACATATGATCACTGGATAAAAATCCTTGGAATAGGATTTAGAACTAAAAAATACGAACTGAATGTAACGAGACCTTTTAAAACAAAAATTTTACCACCAATTTTTATATATATATATTATGAACGATATGTGAAGAATAATTGGACAAAGCTTATGGAATTTGCTCTTGGAATCACCGAAAGTTTAAATAAATGGTTGAAATTTAAGTCAAACACTGTTCGTAATATTAATCTTGGCACCCGTTACATACTTCCAATTGAGAAAATTGGTTTGAAAAATTTTAAGCAGGTGAAGTAAGAATGGTTTTATCAAGGAAGTAATTACATTACTCCCGGCATAATCAAAAACTGTCTAACGTTAACAGTGGCAGAGGGATTCCTTTAAATAGGATGATAACCAACGGCGCATGGTTACGGTTCAAAATAAATTCAATGAATTACTGCAGTCATAAAGTGACGTTTACCGGATGAAACGCTCATTCACTGAGGTACAGGCTCTCACTCGCAGTTCTCAACAGTTGCAACACTACTTTCCCTGGGAACCTCCTTACCTTCAGACGCAATTTAACACACTTGGATGGGAGCAAACGTCGCTAGTACTTTCATCAAAAATGCCAAAGAACCTTATATCCTGTTTACTTCCTCTACTACAATGAATGACGTTACTGCAAGAAGTTAAGCTATGCATACTCAATATCTTAAACTATTTAAATAGCTGTGCCCACGACTTAGTTCAGTTTGAGATTTGTGTTGTTACTTCCAAACAAAGAAATGTTGGCTAGGTAGGAAAAATTCAAAGTAGTCCTTTTTTTCTTTAGATCTCTTCCATTTCACCTGAAATTAGGTTGCATGTGATTGTTTTAGGTACGTTTGTCCACATTTGTTTCAACCACGCCTTGAAATCGCCACTAATTCGGAAGATTTTTTTAGTTGATAACCCACAGGCAAACTCCAGTATTGTTCACACAGCTCCACAAGAAATTCTTATAAGTGGTTGGGTCTTGTTTGCATGTATGCTATCATATAATCCCTAATTGAATCGCCAGGTCAATCTTGTTTATAGTTTTCACGATGTAAATTCTTCGGCACTGTGTACAAAAAGCAAATGATGTCATCAATAAGTGAACCATTTCGGTACATTAAAACCAGACATCTACACGAAGGACAAAGCAGCCATATTTTTCTTTACTACATTGATTTTATCATAACGTACATGCTGATGAGTTCCCATAGTAAACTCTAGATGTACTACATTTAATTAAAACCCATCATTTTGAGGTACGTGGATTTTGTTTAAAGTTTTCTTAGGCAGGTATACAACTTATCGCCTGGACAGTATCCTGTATGTTAATTTAGGAAATAAATCACTGCAAAGTTTCATAGAAATCCGTTAGCTTCCGCTTGATTTGTACAGAAAAATTATAAAATTTACGGTTTTGACCTGTGTGTCATTGGAAACTTCGTAGCTTAACAGAATAAAAAAGAATCCAACAAGTAACTGATGCCACATGCTATCAGAGTTTAGTTTTAATGAATTCAGTGTGTGTTTTTGCTGGTTGTGAGTAGACAAAAAAAACAATTTATAGCGTCGTCACCAGTGTGATCGGGAATTAAGCTGGATAGAAGGTATTTTACATATGAACTGACGACATAAGCTTATGTTTTGTGCAGTCTCGTTGAAATCAATCCATTAGTTTTTGCTTGATGCGCGGTCAGAAATTCCAAATTTTAAAATTCTGGGCTTCTGTTATTAGCAATGGATATTGTAACTACTATTTTTTCAATAGTTTTTATGTACAGACAACTTTCCTACAATTTTATTATCTACTATAGATATCAACAAGTAGACATCTATATAGAATCACTGACTATGTTAATCTCAAACTCGGTGAAGCTACATCTGGTATATTTGATTCCATACACTGAATTACTTGAAAGCAAATAAGGCAGTTGGAATTGATGAGATCCCTGCAGAACTTCTTAAATCCCTAGGAGAGGAAGGAATCGAAAGATTATTCAAGCTGATATCAAAAAGTTATGAAACAGGAGATTCTCCAACAGATTTTAATAAAAGTATCATCTTCACACTTCCAAAGAGAGCACAAGCTGACAAATGTGAAAATTATCGCTCCACAAGTCTAACATCACATGCTTCAGAATTACTGACCAGAATAATATACAGAAGGATGGAAAGGGTAGTAGAAGAGATAGGTGAAGATCAGTTTGGGTTTAGGAAAAATCGCGGTACAAGGGAAGCAATTGTGTCTTTAAGATTAATACTTGAAGGGCGGATCAAGAAAAACAAAGATACTTTTATTGCATTTGTTGATTTAGAAAAAGCTTTTGATAATGTTAGGTGGGACAAGATGTTCAAAATTTTAAAGAAGTCAGGTATAAAGTATCGAGATAGAAGAATACTCTATACTATATAAGAATCAAGTAGCTATAATAAAAGCAGAGAATCACGAGAGACATGCATCAGTTAAAAAGGGTGTGAGGCAAGGTTGTAGTCTATCCCCGTTAATATTCAACTTGTATGTAGAAGAAGCAATGAAGAAAGTCAAAAGAAAAATTTTCATGTGGCATAAGTTTTCAGGGAGAAAAAAATCAGTATGCTACGATTTGTTGATGACATTGTCTTATTAGCAGAGAGGGCTGAGGATATTGAGAAGTTATTCCATGGCATGAACAAAATACTGAAGGAAGATTTTGGACTGAATATAAATCAAAGCAAGAAAAAAGTGATGAAAACTAGCAGAAATGATACCGATACTAGTAGATTAAATATAAAAACAGGATCGGATGCAATAGGAGAAGTAATTCTGTCACTTGGGAAATAAAATTACAACCGATGGCCGAAGCAGGAATGATGTTAAAAGCAGAATAGCAGTAGCAAAAAGAGCCTTCATGAAAAAGAGAAACCTTTTAGTGTCAAATATTGATCTAGGAATTAGAAAGAACTTTTTAAAACTGTGTGGAGCACAGCACTTTACGATAGCCAAACATGGACTTTAGGAATACTGGAAAGAAAAAAAACTGTAAGCATTTGAAATGTGGTGCTACAGAAGAATGCTGAAAATTAGGTGGACAGAAAGTAAGAAATGAACGAGTTTTGGAAATGATGGGTGAGAAAAGAAGTTTGTGGAAGAAGCTTACGGAAAGAAGAGACAGGCTGGTAGGTTGAGAGATGCTGGATTGGTTAATTTCTTAGTGGAGGGAACAGTCGAAGGTAAGAACTGTAGAGGAAGACAGATTAGAATAAATGAAACATAATTGAGGACGTGGGCTGTAATGGGTATGTAGAAATGAAGAGGTTAGCACAGGATAGGAAAGGATGGAGGATTGCATCAAACCAGTCGAAAGACTGACGACAGAAAAAAAAAAAACATACCACAAAGTACCTCAGAACTTGCCACACGTAAAACAATTGTGCCGCGAGACCTATAAAACATTCGGTGTGACAAATGTTTCCGGCATGTCTTTAAAAAAAAAATCTTCATACTTAAGCTTATATTTGCAACAGATTTTCTCGAGCGCTGTCGATTAAAATTTTGCGTACGAGTTGCACATACACGATTACCCATTAGTGCTGTGTACAATTCTACACAACATTCGGTCCACAAGAGCGCAGAATGAGGAACTGCCGTCTCAGATTTACCAGTTTACCAAGATGTACTGGTAACACACTGTGGTAGATGGACTCCTCAGGCCAAGACCGACCAGTCTACCTTCACCATGAAACCACCGAGTGCAAGTCCTGTTAGTAATTTTTTTTATATAACCACATCGACGATATGCAACAAATATCACTAAGCAGTTTGAAAGTTAAAACATTAATACTCCGTACTGTTCGGGAAAAAAAACCCATTTTTAAAGTAATTGGTCAGATACGCAAGTCACTATATTATCTTCAAGGATTTATATATTTCCATAAACTATGTGGCTCGGTCTAGGAGTTGGGTAGAAAGCTAAGTGGAGTTTCGTTCATATAATTGTATCAGTTAAAATAAGGTGCGGAACACACAACAGCATATGGATATTTATTTTCGTTCTTTATCTTCGTATGTAATTCAATACACAAATATTGACAGTGCCGCGCATGCGTGTGATTTAAAGTTACAGCTCTGAGTTGTACGCGACCGACGCATTTGAACTGACCGACACGCGACGGTGCATTACGGTTCGAAAAACATTAAGGCTCCTCCACACAATCGCCAATGATTGGCGACTATAGGCACGCACGATTGTGTAGACGGCATAATCGTCTGAGTGGTCATCGCTTATAATCGTGAGCGATCGGTTAGTTTTCGGTACATCAAAGGAATGCGCGCCGATGATTGTACGCGTGTCCAAACAATCGCCCATCATTCAGTTGCACGCAGAGGTCCAACATACAACTTTTTTCGCAACCAATGGAGATTTTTTGCACTAGATATTCGTCGCTTGATGACATGCGATCGAAGTTATTAAATTCTGACGATTCTGCCAAAAGTTCGGCTAGTTGTTTATTCAGAGTTTGTCTGGGGGGGGGGGGGGGGGGGGGGGGGGTGGGGGGGGGGGGGGGGGAGGAATCGTGTATGAACGGAGAAGTGAAAACTAATCGCATGCAGGAATTGCCTAATACCTAGCACAATAATAGGAGGCTCTGCACCTCTTTCACTTGCGGTGAATAGTCAACATCCACCATCTGCTCTTCATCTATTTTACATGACATTGTTTTTGATGCTCATTCCGGTAATGATTACAATTATGTGCTAAGCAAATAGATAGCTGCAGCCTATGTTATTTTTCTTTGTGCATCGTTTCTGCCTGGTACTTCTTTTTAACGTTTTCCAGTTATTTCTGGAAGTATATGGTAATCTCTTTAGTTACACGGTCGCCTTTTCATCTTTTTTAAATACGTTACAGAAATTATCTGATTAATGAAAGATTCGTTAGCCTTTCTTTGTCCTTATCATAACTTTAATTCGGTAAATTGTTTTCCAATGTTCCACCAACACTAGCCGAAACTACACAGGTAACATTTACATCGGACTTCCTTCTGAGGTTGCACGATTCGTAAATGGAAGTTGCAATGATTGAGTTCAATATCACGACTCTGCCATCAACCAAAACAAAACCTCAGGGAATCTATAAAATTATGATTGCGTAACAGAGTAACTTATTAATCAGTTATCACCACAAGCCGCTATCACTTTGACATCCATTTTCAACAGACAACAGTCAGTAAATGAAAATTCAGACAGCAATTCATGATCGCGACGATAATGGCCACTTTTTTAATCTCCCTTCATGGGCGATTGTGAAAAGGAGCCATCACGATTGTGTAGACAGCAATCCATGATCGCGACGATAATTTCCACTTTTTCAACCGCCCATCATGTACGATTATGTAGTGGAGCCTTGAAACACGTCGTACCTAGACTCAAATTCACTTGGGGAGCGTCCATAAACTACGTAGCTCGGTTTAGGGTGGGGCTGTTCCGAGCCAAGCCACGTAGCTTTTCATTCATACATGTCACAACTAAAATAAGGTACAGAACACACAACAGCATGTGAATATGTCCTTATGTAATTTACGATAGTTTGACAAGCGAAAACAATGTCTTCTGGAATCAGTTGGGAAGAATGCTACGTGCCACGCGGGAGGAGGGGGGTAGTGGTCACATCAGGGAGGTTCGCAGCAGTTCAAAATGGAGCTACGTAGTTTATGGACGCTCCCTTAAGGATGCCATCCGGGATTGTCCAAGGCAGAGACAGTTCGTACTGTTTCGATTGTTTGAAATAAATCCGTTTTGATTAGGATCGCTTGCGTGTGACCACACCGTTCGACGACAAAAAATTCTAAGTTTGTTCTGTCCAGTGAATTTCTGTGCAACTATAGAGCTCTCGCTGAAGTGTTATTTCAAATTCAAAGTGTGGCGTGAAATGGCGCTGTACGACTAACTTTACGAGACTTATCAAAAAATTTTATCCAACGAGTGTTCACTATCGAATGACTTATAGAAAATCTTTTAAGCAGATCAAATAGTCATTACCTGGTAATGTAGAAAGGTGACAGAAGTGCAGCAAATGAAAATAAAAATTGCCTCAGTTTTGTTAAGCAGCAGGTACAGTTCCATCAATCTATGAATGTTATGAATGAGATAAATGAGAAAAGAGAATGTTTATAATAACACCAAGAAAAAGGATCATTGACTATCTGAGAAAGAGGTTTTCCCAATAACTAATCATTTATAGGAGCAGCTAGTGTTAACAGTTCATTCATAATTTTATAATTATAGAAAACTACATAACGTAAATATCAGTTGTATTCATAATACAACGAATAATTTTAACGGTAGTCTTAAGAGAAAATTTTCTGGAATGAATGGGGGGGGGGAAAGCTAAGTGCCACACGGGGGGAAAAGGGGGGTTCAACAAAAGCCACGTATGGATACAAGGGAGGCCAAAATGGAGCCACGTAGTTTATGGAAGATTGTTACTGCTGCTGTTCAATATTGAGAACGAAATCAAGATTACAAGCCCCCCCCCCCCCATCCAACACCCCAAATTTCTTTCCCGAAAACATTCAGGATACCAGATGCGCACAGGTATTAAGCATATTGATTCTTTACTTTTAGTAACTTCCATCCATCCATCTGAAAAATAACTTTCATCTTCTTAAAGTGTTAGATTGTCAGCGGTTTGGAACTGAAAGAAATACACCGATGAGCCAAAACATTATGACCACTGCCCACTGCGAGATTTAATGCCATCCTGTGACGTCTTTGGTAAGTCATGCGGTAAGGTAAGCGGAGCAGAGATGCTTGAGGAGTCATTCTAGCAACCATGTCTGGCAAACGGAAGAATGTACTGACATAAGCTACTTTAACGAAGGTCAGAATGTTATGGCCCAGTGCGTGGTATACGAGCATCTCGGAAACGGCGAGGCTGGTCGGATGATCGTGTGCTACTGTAGTGAGAATCTACGGAAAGTGGTTGAAGGAAGGTGAAATCACGAGTAGGCGACAATGTGGAGGACGTCCACGCCTCATCACAGAACATGGAGGTCGGAGGCTTGACCACTCTAAAGCAGGATAGAATGCGATCTGTAGCAGATCTGAGGGCAGAGTACAATGCTGGTGAAGGCACAAGTGTTTCCGAACACACCGTTCAGCGCTCATTCTTTTACTTCGCGCTCCCCTACGTGCTCCCATGTTGAACCAACGATATCGTCAATTACGATTGAATTGGGCACGATATCATCGAGATTGGACCGTGGATCAATGGAAACGTGTTGCCTGGGCGGATGACTCACGTTTCTTGTTACATTCATCTGGACTTCTAGGTGACATGTGGTAGTGATCGAAGGCGCCATGATATCTGATCAAATAGGTCCCTTCATGTTTCATGTCTTCCAACTACAGCAATGGCCTCTTCCAGCTGGATAACTGCCCGTATCAGAATGCCAGAATCTTGTTTTATTGGTTCTAGGAGCATGTTAGTGAACTCTGGTCTCAATCCGATCACATCTGGAACGATATTGGGCGCAAACTGCGCACCCACAAACCAACTGCCCGCAATTTAAGGGAATTGCGTGATCTTTGCGTAGATATCTCCAGAAAACTACCATGGACTTGTCAAATCCTTTCCACACCAAACCGCTTCAGTATTGTGTTCCAAAGGTCGAACAACAAGCTATTAAGCAGGTGGTCAATGTTTTGGCTAATCATTGTAAGTGTTCTAAGTATTTTAAATGATTTCCTGACGTGCGAAAGTGATTTAGTTTCATATGTATGTTTAGCCGTGAAAACGCTTCAGCTTTACCACAAAGTTGAGTGAAATAGACAATCGCTCAAGGAAATAATCAACTTCCTAAAATTATTGCAGCTTGAAGAAACTGGCTCATTAAAAAAGTATTGTAAATTAGTCATTTCACATTTTAATTTTGTCTACACTATGTTCAATTCACAGCAACAACAAGCAGAAATAAAAAGCTAACTGGCGTAAATAGCCTTAAGAGTATATATAATTTTCACCCATTCCTCGTTTCGATCCTAAGTAGCTGATCAATTAATAAATGAAACCCGTATTTCAGTTTTGTGTCTGTTTGCATTTAAACTGTGTGCATGATTTCAACTACACATTCTGAAAAGCAACAACTGCGTTCTGAATTTGTACTTTTACACTAATAATTACACAAATCTCTTTCCCCATGGAGTATACATTCTCTTGA
The DNA here is from genome assembly GCA_031002005.1 of Vandiemenella viatica. Classification (NCBI taxonomy): domain Eukaryota; kingdom Metazoa; phylum Arthropoda; class Insecta; order Orthoptera; family Morabidae; genus Vandiemenella; species Vandiemenella viatica. The sequence goes on from CM061921.1 coordinate 373,092,902, forward strand.
ACTAACCAAGTTATGAGTTATCCAAGATACCACTATTTCAATTGTCTTCCTTTAACATACAATTTAGGGCAGCAAGAAATCAATAGAACTCTTGTGGCGCTTGTACAGGGTGTCCACGAAAGGAGTCCCTTAAACCTTGAAAACAGACAGACAAATTACTTTTACTGTGAAAGCTGTAAGAATTTCATACAGAAGTTACGAAATAAGTTGTAAAAGCTGTTAACAGATGGTGCGGTAATCGATATACATAGTGCCTGTAACTAGTGCTCCGTAGCCCAGAGTAAAAAGTAACACCGATTAATGAACCTGCAAAGGACTACCGAAATCACTGATCCGTGTGGCTCCTGAATCCATTTCCGTTGAGACATTGCGGGATGTAATGACAAATTTCATTCTGCGTTTACGACATCTCTGTACTTCCTGCGGCGGGCATTGAAAACATTGTGATGTGATTCATTCATTGCAAAGACTGCTTGCAGAGGAAGAGAGTATTTGTGCATTTTGATATGAGCTGTAGAGCATGCAGCGCCATCTGTTAATAGATTTTATAACATTGTTTAAACTTCTGTATGACATTCTTACAGCTTTCACAATACAAATACCGTTTGTTGCATTCTTCTGTCGATCTTTGTTTTAGAGTTTACATTTTGAAATCTGGGACCCACTCCTGTAGCACCCTGTATTAGAAATTTAAAAAATGTGGGATTTATAAACTGTAGCTAACCTATACAGAAATGTGTTATCCAGCAGATGACAGTGCAGACATTTAGCTGAAGCACACGAAACACTTCGATTTTCTCCGAGCTAGTTTAGCCCTATTTCCGCCAAGCAAATTTTTAAGTCGTTCGGACTATATTGATATGTACATACGATTGTGAAAAAGCCTTGATCGTAGGTACTGTGATGCGTGAAGTTAATTCTGCGCGATTTTTCCAAAGGAAACTGGAGTGGGATAATGTGAAGTTATATAACATTGAAAGGAAAGCACGAGTGATCATCGGAGCCTTATCACTGGGCCGCTGCAGTGCAGTGAACTGTTCTTCGCGAATCACTATCAACTTGTGTTGACCACAGCTCAGCATCTTCGTCGCAGTAAACATTCCCAGACGTTCGGTACAAAAAATTCGTAGAATTTTTTGTTGAGGGCTCTTTTGATAACGGTAATTTGAATTTGAGAATTTTACTTCGATCAGTTGCCCTTGATTGCGACATCATACGCCACATGAGTAAGTCTTGTCCTGCGCATCCAGGCGGGGCTCCAGTAGGCCGGAGTGACAGGATACGGGCGAAGTCGGCAGAGAAGGAGACCTTCAGAATGGCGAAAATGGGGGAAGCTGTCATCCATCCTCTCCGTGGGTAAAGTGGAAGGCCTTGTGGCGAAGAGGGACCTTCAAACAATAAGAGTGAACCCCGAAATAAAATCAACTGTTATGCCTACAAAGCCAACATTGCGAGTATGGATTGATTGCTTTCAAATATAAAGGAACAAGCTTCGTATTAAGATACCAATGTATACGACCTGGCAATCGAAAAGGACAACGAGAAGGATTATGTTTAGGAACATTAAACGTAAGAACGCTCTCGGGAATGATTCAAGAAAATCAGATTTAATGGAAAGATGGAAATTGGATATTCTGGGACTAGCAGGGAAGATGCAGAGGATAGGGCTTGAAGGAATTACGGAAGGGATACAAGCTGTACTGGATTGGAAATAGTAAGTAGTGGAAATAAATCACAGGCTAAGGGAGCATGCATAAACTACGTGGATATCTAGAGGGTAGGAGGGTTTGGGTAGAAAGCTACGCTGGGCTACGTGGGGTCGGGGGGTTTCGGAGCCAAGCCACGTAGCTTTGTCACAGTTAAAATAAGTTACAGAACACAGCAGCAAGCCGGCGTCGGTAGCGTAGGGGATAGAGTGCTAGCTCCACGTGTCCGGCCGAGGGCATGGGTGTTTAAGTGTTGTGTGTGTTGATGTCGTGTCCGTGTTGTAGTGTCCATCTGTCAATACTTGATAGCAACAAATCACATTGAGGTGGCTGTATGGCCTCAGTAGCCGAATGCAAAAAACAGCAGCATGTAAATATTTCCGCCATTTAATCATCGCCATATGTAATTTACGATAGTTTACTTTTGTCAAACAGTACAAAATTTCTTCTGGAATCAATAGGGGAGGGGGAGGGGGAGGGAAAGTTACGTGCCACGCGGGGGTGCAGAGGCAGAAGCCACGTCAGGCTACGTGGGGAGGATGGGGGGGGGGTGTTAGGAGGCCAAAATGGGGCTACGTAGATTATGGACGCTCCATAGAGGTTAAAGTGAAATAGACAAGCCAATTGACTTCACCTAAGTTTATGCACCCAAGTAGGATGTACTGAGAAGTAGTTAAGTTTTGAAGATTTAGAGCAACAGCTTGGCAAGAGCAATGGGAAACAATGCGTATTTTGGTAGTGCAAGGAAAGCATATGAAGAGGTTCTAGGAACACAAGGATGGGGCTGCAAAAATTCAGAAGGAAGAACGCTACTAGAGTTCTGCAAATGCAATGGTTTGACTGTGGGTAATTCCTGGTTTAAGAAGAGAGAAAGCCATAAGATAAAATGGAATAGTGCAAACTGGTCTCGGAATTCAATTGTTGATTACTTTCTAATCGAAGCAAATGTGACAAACGCTGTGGATATGAAGGTCATCCCATCAGAAGCCTTAGATAGCGACCACTGACTTCTGATAACCAGCCTGAAAGAGTAAAAGGGAACAAGATCAGACAACCAGGAGAAGAATAAAAGTGTGGGAACTGAAGAATTTAGAGTTCAGGAGAGTATGAAGAGCAGCTTGCACAGAAAATACCCAGGGACGACTTGCAGTCTGAGGAGGTACGGGAACGTTTTAAAACCACCTTGGTAGAAACAGCCGAAGCAGAATGTGGTAGGAGAAGAGGAAACCCCATGGTGGAATGACAGCGTAAAGAAGCATAAAGACTACAGAGAATGGCTCCAAAGGAGAACACAGGAAGGCAAAATAGTCGTAAAAAGCAAAAACAGTGGTACATGAAAAGAGTAAATTGATGCAATAATTGGACAGAAATGCTAGAAGAGGATGGCGAGAGAAGTAAGGTGCTGTATACCATGATAGAAGGAAGAGTAGAAATGAAGCAGGTGGTATAAAAGGATAGGATGGCGACTTAGTGGAAGGGAAGGAAGGGAAGGGAAGTTTAAATGGAGTATTTTGAGGAGTTATTGCAATAGGACCCAGCGATGAAAAACGTGGTACAGAGAAAAAAGTACCAGTGTACCATGCGGTAAAGGAAGATGTTACATGGAAGAAATTGGAGGACGCTGTAAAGAGAATGAAGGGAGGTAAAACGCACGGAGTGGATGAAGTGAACGTGAAGATACAAGCTGCTGGAGTAGTGGGCATACAGTGGCTCTACAAGGTGATGTGGGTTGTGTGGAATGAGGGAAAAATTCCAGATGACTGGAGGAAATAGGGGAATAATACCAATTTTCAAGAAAGGAGGACAGCAGACTGCCAAAACTACTGCTTTTCCCTGATGCGCCACTGTGCCAAGATATATGAGAAAGTTTTGGAGAGCCGAATAAAGAGTGGTTGAAAGGCAGCTAAGGGAAGAGCAATATGGATTTAGAATATAAAAATCTAGGTTACAGTGGTATGGGCATGTAAAGATAACTGGAGAGAAGATACCAATGAAGATGATGGGCATGGAGCCGAAAGGGAAGAGGCCCGAGGAAGACAGAGGGACAGATTGGTGAAAGAAGAGCACTGGCGAGGCTTTTGTTCTCAGCAGACCCGGCCAGCGGCTGGAAGCTGCTCTAAATGACCAAGTACTAGGAAAATTTTATCATCTCTTCAACTCGTGACTTCCTTCGATCAGTTTACTTATCTGTTTCAAATTCATTTGCCAATATACTTTTTAAGTCTCCTTATCACTCTACTCCCCTTTTATCAGCTTAACAGTTTAACAGTTTCAGAAAATTTTAGCATTTCGAAAATTTCTGCAGGAATTTTGATCAGTCAGTGTAATACCTTGTTCCTATCGCTCCATTAAAAAAGAAGACAATGGCACTACAACGTTGCTTCAACTTCTTTTTGTCGATTGTTAACGATGTAATTTCAAGAGTAAGATTTCAGGCTATATATTTTTTAATTGACAAATAATGAAGTTTGAATCGCTTTTAAAATACACAGCTGAACCAATTGTTTAAAATGTGCTACATGCGACCCTGTTTAGACGCTGGACATTATCGCTCATTTGCTGCAACAGTGACAACTCAAACACTGTCAATTTAGACAGAAGTGCCAATTCAAATGTTACATGTGTAATATTTTTACGCATTCACTATAAAATAACTTACCTGCGTGATTTATTGAAATACAATATAAAAGAAAGGAAAAGGTATGGTATCAGTTGCAGTATTTACGAAAATGGTCCATCCTAAGATTATAACTAAAGATAGCTCGTTTTTTCGTTACGTCATTGTTGCGAACATGTCTGGAGTCACTGCAGTCAATGCCCAAGATTTCGCAGTTGATCAACATTAGTCTGAATAGGAGGCAAATAAACAGTAATGTGCCACCACAAGGAAAATCTCTCGAGGTAGGGAGACCTATGAGGCACTGGAGCCGAATTATTACGAGTCCTCTGGACAACCTACTAGGCCGTAAACTGACGGATCCCATTAGTCAACGGTATTCGGCCGAATGCTAAGCACCCCTAGCTCTCCTAATAGACAGATCATTTTTATCTATATTTTGTTTATATTTTCAAATGCTATCATACATTGGGGGTGGCACACAGACACCATCTTAATAAAAATTTACGAAAAAGACAATTATTTCAAATGCTTCTACGTAGTTATAATTTTAATAGAAATAAGTACTGTAAAGAATTGTTTCAATTGCGTACCGGAATATTCTCCAAAGATCTAACGCCCGCGTGGAGACCACCGGCAGTGCTCTTCACATTTATGGTAAAACTGACCCACTAATAACAGACTGTGTCAAAAACAATTTAGCATATCTCATGGTGGCCAAAACGATATAGAAAAACGTCAGAAATGTAATGAACTCAAAAAAGAAACATCACAGAATATTTTTAACCACGATCAAATGAGCACTCAAGAAGAAAGTTACAGCTGCTGAAGTCACAAAGACATATCACTCGACCAAGCACACCATCATTCAATTCACTCGATTGTAAATCAAAATTCGATCGTACTTTGTGTGAAGATTCTTAAACTGCTGAGAAATCGTCACTTGGAAGAACAAAGGCCAGCGGGATTGCACATAATGTTTTGGGTCCGGAATCTACTTAAGAGGCTATCGAAACTCTTAAAAATGATACATTTTATGGTGTTGCTCTTCCAATCACGATGGAACAAAAAAAATTCGCTGATGGCAAGTTTTACAGTCCAACTACAAATTTACGAACTAACGTACTTGATTTTTGCGAAGCTGCAATCATATATAAAACTTTAGTGCCAAGACTGAAGGAGCGCAATACTGATAAACATCTTAGTTTCTATGCAGATAACACAAATGTGAATTTCTGGTGCTGCTATTCAGTTTTCCAGTTACTGCACGATGATAATGACAATTATATCAGCGGGATGTCCTGTGCACATTCTGCACAACAGTGAAGTATGCTCTGGGTTTGAGTAAATTTGATTTCGAGAATTTGAATGAAGTTGCACAGTCATTTCTCATACTATTCCAAACGAGCTCAAGCTTTAAAAGACTTATGACACGAATGAATGAATTTTCAGCACTTCCTGCGTCATGTAAAGGGGCGTGGCAATGTTGGCCGGGAGACAGTTTCGAATTGCCGCGCATGCGTCTGTCGTGGCTATCCTAGGGGACCTACAGTTTTACTTCACCTCTGGTAAAGCTCGCTTGGTTCACGTGAACACCGTAAAAACTCTCGAGACCGAGCTTCTGTTGCCCAGTCACGTTTCTTTAACCAACTGAGCTACCAGACCTATATACACAATGGTTGGCGCTTCTCGCCACTATTGATGGTGGTACGAATACTTTATATCTATTACAGCCCACCGTGCTCTGGATATTCTTTAATTCTGAGGAAACTGAACCCTGCCGGGCATTCTTCCAAAATGCACTGAAAGTCCAAGATGCTTTACTGAGCCTCGAGAACTAAACATTACTGCGTTTCAAAGGTTACGATATAATGGTCAGACTCGCTAAAAGATTTAAGCAGAGGATTGAATATAAATTTTTAGGCTACACGTGCGGCAGTTTATTCAAGCAGCTGCCTGATGAAACAGTTTCAAAAATCCTGTGCGTGGTATAAGACTTTTAGAAATGGGTGAACTTTATGAGGAAGTTTGTAACATTAAATACGTGGTGAAGGCAGCGCAGTGAAGTGCAGAACAAACGCCGCTACAACAATAGCACAATATATTTCAAATCATGATCTTGTTAATCCGCAAAAAATATTTGTTTTCATAGCATCAATACAGATTTGAAACGTGCTAACAAAGGATATTTTCTCAGGCTAATATAAGTTGGTCGAAACAGATTATCACTGCCAAGTTTTAATGCCATTAACAGTTTGTCAAAAGTAGGAGTGCTACAAAAATTGAAAAATTCAAATTTATGTTGGCAGGTAGCTCAATTCTTCCCTTATGAAACGACGTTCAGAAGGTAGTCACTTTTTTACATTGTTTAGAATTAACGAGCGATGACAGCACACTAATTTGAACGGAACGTAGTGGAAATACGTCGCCAACTGCCTCATTTATTCGTCACTGTATGGCGCTGGTGGTTGCGTAAAAATATTTCAATCGCCTTTTACACAGCACAGTTATCGAAACTGTAAATTCTTGCAGATTGTTTTACTAAGAGACATATGCATATAAAAATCATTTATGCGGGTGGATATGAAAGGAATGCTGCCAACTAATTAAACACGTTCCAATTAAAAACGACAAATTTGGCAGAACGATAAATCAAGTGCTTTGAGATATTACCATTTGAATTAGTGCAACTAATGCAATAAAATCTTTACACATGCCATTCGTAGGTAACATTTAACAAATTTAAGCCGTGTTGCACAGCTAGCAGTCACGTGGCTAACTCCTCAACGATTTAACCTTCCTACACAAATACTTTTAGATAAGAAATGTGTCAGGATAAAGACATGTATAAAAGAATTTAAGAAGCAAATATTACCATAGAAAACAGAAGTCTTAATTTTTAGAGGGCGAAAAACAAATTCATCTGCCAATTTTACAAGCAACTTGCAACAATTTTTTTTAAAAAAATTGAGTATTCGTATACAGAACTTCCAACAGATTGCCTTAAGGGTCTAAAAATTCAGGCCCAAACAATTTCAGTTTTCAAGTCAGGAACCTTCGAATGAGTTCGCGGACCGGTCAGTGTCACCAATCACATAATGCCGTATTTTGCTGCTTACTATGCGTCACTAAGCCTCTTGTGACACTGACAGTGTTCTCAATCCCGCGGGATCCGTGCGGGATTGGCGCAAACAGTTTTTTAATGCATATATTTAAAACATAAGTTACTTAAAACGTTAATAACTTAAATAATAATTAAATTAATAAATAATAATAAATTTTAATGTTAAATGATAAAAATTAACAGTTAACAATATTTTAATTGGCAAAATGACATTAAAACTTTTTAGCATGTCTTAAGTACATTTCGAGGTTTTACATTTTTGTTTTTTAATCTAAAACAATTTTTGAATAAATAATAAAAAAATATTCAGTGTTAGGTCATTATGTGCCTTACAAATCTGCAACTGAACATTCGGATTATTTTAGATATGTAGTTATATCGGAGACAAGCAAAGCTTTGTCGAATAAAAAAAGACGAGCCCAAGGTCTAGCTTGGAAAATGTGAACTACATCAGATTCTGTAAATTAGACGCGAGTAGTAATGCAAGTATTTATACGCCTGTCAATCTAAGCCAAACCAGAATGCCGGACCGGGAATCAAACAGCTCCTTCCGAACGTTGACTCCTTCCTTGAAGTCTACTGTACAAAGTATTAACTACCCACCCGTTTTTTTCCAGTATGAGGAGTTTTAAAATAGAACATTGCAATATCACATGCGTGTAACATGTCGTTCGAAAATTCAGTGCAACATTACGTTGATGTTAATTTTTATACAGTTTGCACGGAATGTTCGCAGGAGGCCGTGACCTAACCAGGGATTAAGAATATAACGGAACAATGTGACCGTCTGAGCGAGCGTGTATGTGTGGGGCCAGGTGTCGAACATTGACAAATCTCTGGCAGGATTATACGCGAGACATCGATTTAGATGGCAGAACGGATCGGGAAAACCGTCTATTCAGAGATTCATGAATCATGTTCGTACAAGTCAAAGAGAAACGAATTACTAACTGGAGTGAATGCTGATGTGACTAGCCAATTAAAAGATCAGCAGTATTATTAACTGGTGTAAGATTTTGTCGATTTTCAAGGCAAATCGCCGAGGCTTCCAGTTTCACTAGGATAAATAATGAGGAGACAGTTCTGTTAATGTCTGCGAGTAGTAAATTTCAGATCTACTGAAGGCAGACGAGCAGCAAAACTGCGTTGCATGCCGACGCCGCCTGTCACCGAAAGTCCTCCACCCACCTCAAACTATTGAATACCTTGTTACGCCTCGACTCTCTTCGCCTATGAAATCTTCAAACCTTGCCTGAATTCACCGAGTTAAAGCCAATTTTACATGTTCTAATTATCTGGTTGTGTTTAATATGTCGAATAATTTAAGCACTTTTTTTTCTTTAATTCACATTAATAAATCTTGCGAGACGTTGCATTAACTGCACAGGTATTTTGATTCGCTTAAACATTCACCTCGAGTGATTTCGGGAAACCATGAAACGCCGAAATTTGGAAGACCGGACAGGGATTTGAACCCGCGTCCTCCAAAATGTCAGGTCACAACGTTACCGCTCCTCCACAAGGATCGGTGCCATTCTAAAATTGTTACTTCTATAATGTTACTTTTAGCTAAAGGGGGTTTTATCTGTACAAACTTGAAGAAAAATTTGGTAACAGTATGGAATAGCCTCTTAAAATCCATACATCTCTGAAGCAAACCATCAGAAATTGCTGAAGACTGAACAAAATCAGACATGCAGATAGGTTATCCCAAATGTTCAGATACATAAATGTATTGATTTGAAACTTTCGTCACTTGATTAGAAATAATTATAAGTGTCGGTGTACCTGCTCATAGAGTATACCACTTCCCAGACTTGCGATCGAACCACTTGCGCCCAAGTATTTTGGGATTTCAATTTCTTAATACTGAAAATTTCAGAACGACCTTCACAACTTTTCAGTCACTCTTCACCTTGTCACAACAATAGCCCTCTCAACATTTTCAACTGCTCAAACATACCACAAATTGCAAGGAGCCAATCCAAGGAATGTTATTTTTGGTTATGAAAGCAAATTAGACACATCCAAGTTCATTACCCACAGGTCCAGTCGTTTATTTTTTTTTTTTTTTTTTTTTTTTTTTTTTTTTTTTGTAACAGTTTAACGTCCCTTTTTAACAACGTGGTCTTTAGAGACGGGAAAGGATGGGGGCAAGGAATGGGAAGGAATTCGGCCATGGCCTTTTGAAGGAAGCATCCCGGCATTTCGCCTGGAGTGATTTGGGGAAACCATGGAAAACCCAAATCTGGATGCCCGGACGGGGATTCGAACCGCCGTCCTCCCGAATGCGAGGCCAGAACGCTATCCGTTACACCACCACGCTCGGTCCCAGTCGTTTAATTCTTGCCTTTTTTTACAATGACGTAATCTATTAATCTTCAGCAAGTGTATTGGTAACATTCTGGACTTATAGTTGTGTACACCTGCTGCATTACAACAACTCGAAAAAGTGTCAACATGACTTGCTGCTTTCAGCTTCGTGGATGACTTCGCCTGTGCGCTGCTATCTGGAAGCCAACAATTCTTCACCAGTTATCGCGGTGTCTGCAGTTGGCGTGAGAGTCACAGCTGTTTCTGCTTAATCGTCTAGATGTCCTAACAATATTAAGGGTACAGTGCTTAAACCTTCGCCTGTTTCGACACTTGACATTCCGTCACAACGAAATAGTGCCGCTATTTCTGAAATAAGAGAGAAGTGTAATTTTTGTATCGCTAGGCTTTTAGTAAAATTACATATCACTGCTCGAACTGGTACGTAATTTTTAAGACAAATTAAATCCTGAAGTGTATTTACTATTCAAAAGCAAATTTCCAGATTGAAGTTACCTGCATGCGGAGAAAAATCTATTTGCTGGAGAAGCGCTCACCTGTTTCAGCAGGATAAATCCAGATCTTTTACTTCTGAACAGGCCTAGCTCGTATCAGAGTGTAAAACCCTAATTACAAAAAATTAAGACCAACCCAATCAAGAACTGCCAAGTCATATCAGAGTTTCAAGTCTAACAAAGGACCGAAAAAGAAATTTTGTTCGTGTGGGTATTTATGTTAATGCTTTTTACGGGTACCCATTTAAATACTACCATGAGCTCGTCTGGAAAAATAAATCTTACGATTGAAACTATTGACCGTGGGGAAATGCAGTTTCTACGTTACTGATAAATGTTCACACTTAGAAATAGGAAATACTTCGTTTAGGTACACGTCTACATACGATGAACATCGCACAAATCTAATGTCAGCACCATCACTGGTACAGTATTTCAAGGTGGCTTAAGTGAATAAGCACCAAGGCACTATCTTAAAACAAAATTTTATTTCGTTACTATAATACACTGCTCGATCTCGAGATCGGAACTGCCTCAGTCCAACGAAGTCATATCCCTTTAACACAATTTTCTGACGCATTACAAGGACCTTCACAGGAACAGAAAATAATGCTATATTAACTATTAATATAACAAAACTGGATTAATTAATTTTATACTTTCTTTCTGGACAATAGTTGTACAAAATTTAGTTTCTTAAAAATGATTGTACGGTGAAGTAAACAGTTGATGCGCCATGAACTTTAGCTGAAACTGCGGATTTGTTAAAACACGTCGTTACTCTGAAGCTTAGACCACTGCAACAAATTTTACGATTAAAAATGATTGTTAAAACGCTACTTGAAAAATCTTTACAAACTTCAAGCACTTGTATCGAATAGAAGAACGTCGCATAAGTTATAGTTTAAGTATGTCAAAATTCAAGCGAAGCTGACCAGCCGAATATAAACGCCCGCTCACATCGCAAATATGACTCACTGTAAAACGAAGGCTGAAATTGTACGTTCAGATTACTTTAAAGCCAATTCGCCATCAGTTCTCTGAACATGGATGCGGTATAGTACAGCAACGCATAAAATCAAGTATTTCCAAACTGAAAGAAGATCAGGCAAGATACGGAACGTAACGTTTTTGTTGGAGATACCTGTTGTGCGTACTGGACACTAAATATAGACAAAATTCACAGCGATGCCAGACGCAATCATTGCAAAAGCACTTTTAGCAGAAAATCCACAACCACATTAACGACGTGGCCGTGTCCAAGACGAAATTTAATTGTTATTAACGTTACGGGGCCTCTGCCATACATAACGAGAGGGACGAAGCGTACGACACGGGGCCAAGTATCGATCTCCTCGCAGAGTGGCGCTGTGACCTCCTGCGCATGTCGGCCGCTCGTCACGCACACCAAAAACCACGCTCACTAATCATTCATCCGATGTGCATTTTATTTCAAAGAGTTGTGGGCAAGATCCACAACCGAAATGCCGAATCCGAACGAGGTTAAGGTGGTAAGTTCTTTACCTGGCTGGACGACAATAAAAAAGAAGGTTGATATACGTTTCGCAATAATTATCAAGTTTGTGTTGAGCAGTTTAATATGACTTTTTAAAGCAGACGTACTGTGTCTCGTTGAAATGGATTGACTGGAATATCGAGCAGTCGTGATTCTTCGTTTTGGAAGATTTTTCACCAACTGAAATTGGCAAAAAGTTAGTGAACGTATATAGTGGGTCTGCTGAATTTAAACGTGGTCGTATAAGATCATCCACGTGGAGGGCGATTAACTGCAACCACGGATAAAAATATCGAAAATGTGCACACGATTGACGATTATAGGTGTGAAATAGCCGAGGCACTAGGTGTATCAGATCAGGAATTAAATGAGAAAGCTTTGTGCAACATGGGTGTCATTTGTTAAATGTTGCCAACAACCGAATGCAAAAACGAATCAACTTTTTCGGAAATTTTAAAAATGATACTACCAACTTTTTGCACAGATTTGTTACTATGAATGAGAATGCGCGCTAAAGAAACTTGATAGAAACAGTTAATGGATGGCAATGGCTCTGCACAGAAAAAGGAGGAAGTCTCATCTTCAATAGGTTATTGGCAATGTTTTCTCGAATTAAACATTTTTTTATTGACTGCCTTGAAAACGGCGAAATATTGATAAGACGCAATTCATATGGACCAAGAAAAAATATTGGCGAGAGGAGACCTGAAAAAAACAAAAATCCTATCTCACCGCGAAGGTGCTTTGTCAATGGGAAAACTGAGGGATCTGAAGTACGAATTGTTGGAACATACAACCTATTCATCAGCCCCCCCCCCCTTTCTCCTCCTTAGACTTCCACCAATTTCCAAACCAAAATAAATTTATAGTTTCAAAAAATTCGGAATTAAATGGAAATGTTTACGTTTCAGCCGGGAGAGGCCGACGACAAGTTCAGCTGTCAAGTGAGTTTATGGAGTTGTGACAGTAGCTGTAGACGGCCATTTCAAACCTTCCTAAACACACTCTAAAGACAATCGCTGAAAAGCTCTGGACCAAACGCATTTCACTATGGTGAACTGCGTAATAAAAATGAATTTTTGAACTAAAAAATTTGCTATACGCCTCGTCAACTTCGAGATAGAGACGGGACAGGATTACAGAATTTTACGAACTAATAGATCAGCAAGTCTGTTATTTAATAGCGACATACTTAACCAAATTGGAAGATTCAAGGAAAAATAGAAGAAAATTTCAAGCATTTGAAATATGACCATGTTTGACATTAAAAATAAAATTACACAATACAAGGCGAGCAGCAGTGTGCGGGAACAATCTTAAAAATTACATTATAACGAGTTAATGTTGAATAGACATATCCAGATCAATAGCAATGGACTCAGTCAAAATAGTCAAGTTTAGTTATTTGCAAAACTTGTGAAAAAGTACTCCGAATTAAACTAATGTTTGATCCTGCGCACCAACTTTCGTCAGGTGACAAGCGTTAATATTTGTGCATTCTATAAAGCTCCAGTATAACGAAACAATCAAAATTTTGCTATGTAATAAATCATAGTCTTAAATATCATTGCAGTAATGATGAACCTAATACATTTAACAAGCATTTAGAATTAGTAACAATTTGATTCGCTTCTTAATATACTGTATACTGTAGGAAATAATAGATAACACGGCTTTCCAAAGAAGACATTTTTTCAAGCTTTGTGCTGAGAATCAAATTTACTAACTCGTTTTAAAATGTGAAGGTGTAGGATTTTACTTAAGAAGCTTATCTCACCAAGCACAATTAGGACCAGTTATAGTGAAGTCTTTACTTTTACAAGGGGAACATAAAATTTAAGCACGAGGACGAGTCGTCTAGGGTCATGAGCACTCCTGGCCGGTATCGAGCAAGCTGATATTCACGAAGGAAAAATATCCAAGCCGACAGAAATAAGAAAAATCACTGTCGCAAGATGGTTAGCAAATGTTTACAAATAACTAAAACAGAATCTCATGCATATAACAAAGTTCTAATTCGGGCAATTATATTCGATAAATAGAATTATACAAAGACGACATATGCAACAGAAACATTACTGAAACCGTTAGGCTTATATCAGCCAGTTCAATCATTTACAGATGTGGCCTCTGGAAGTCATGAATTCAGGTAGAACTTCAGCAGTTTTCTCCAGATCGCACAATCTTGGGTGATCTTCTGCCAGTTAATTCCGAAAACCCTGCGAATGTCCTTGTCCCACCGGTCTTCCTCTCGATCCATGGTGATCTCTTGGGCTCCACTCAAACACTGTTGTTGTCCATCTTTGGTCTTTTCTCCGCGCAATATGGCCGGCCCATTGCCACTTCAAGGATGCTATCTTCAAGATGTCTGACCTTCGATAATTTTTCATGCATGTCCCTAGACTTTTAGAGGTCGATGTAAAGTTCCTACCAAGGACTGATTGAGATTTTGGCAGCTATTTGGGGAAAAAAGGATGAGGGGCAGTACTGTAGTTTCATATAGCAGTAGCAACTCAAATGGCTTGAGGCAAAATCGCAAAGCTGGATGAAATATCGTGAAATCCGTTTCTAATGAGACATTGATCCTATCAGGTAAGCTGCAAGGTGGCTGGTAGGTATCACAAGTACAAGGTTCCCATTCCGGCGCTTCAAGGGGGGGGGGGAGTCCATTAATGACATGAGGTGTTTTTTCCGGAATTCCGAACCCCCGCCCCTCCTTCGTTAGATCTGGTTGGACCCCTACCCTCTAAATTACGTGAGATTTTGACGGAGACACATTCCGTTGACCCACCCTTGGTTAGATTTCGCGAGATTACTCCGGACTCCCCACCCCCACCCCCCCCGCATTTCACATCACGTCATTAATGGACGCCCTATAATACTTAAGAGCGTAAATAAATATACGCAGTTTTAGTCCAAAACGTATAATATACAATCAAACATTTTTCTGTTATGTCAAACAGAAGGATTGTACAGCACTTTTGCTATGGTCCACACAAGTATTCGACTGGGCAAGAGTTGGCAGAAGAAAGTTCAACCTTCGCATAAATAAGGACGCTACGAGGAAAACCCATTTCCCTTATCAGAATGGAGAGAAATTGACTGCATCGTAAAGGCAGCTTCATCTTAACGAAATTCCCCATACTGCACTATCAAAACTCGCTTATTCAACGCTGGGGCAGTATTTCTCCGAATATTTAAGCGGACCATCGCTATATTAATAATACTATGGCACAATGCTACATCTTATCTTAACGACGGCATCAAGGTTTGGGTTCTACCTTACTTCTTATTAAGCACAGACTTCATAGCTAGAGGCTTGACTTATGTAGCAACTCAGATGTGCAATCATACATCTGCGTAAAAAACAAACGTGACTAGAATTTAAAAAAATATAGTGAGATCAAACTAGAAACAAAAACAACGACTATTGTGCCAAACTCAGCGAATTAGACTGGTTTGTTAAAAAGTACCTTTAAACTTCTGAAAGCAGTTTCTTGTATACGCGTTAGTTACAAAATTCGAAGACTACTAAGCGATATGGGTCCTTTAGTCAGCAAAGATATCTGACAGATGACAATCATCTGCAAGAAGATAAACCATGTCTCCGGCTGGAAGCGGTCGCTTCATTTGACTAGCCAACATTTGACGTGCCAAAATTTTCTGCAATTTCCTTTGGCCGACAAAAGAATTCTTAAAAGTATGAGGCACGATTTCGCGATTAGTGACCCTCAGTCTTGCTGCTTCGTATACGTTCATCCCCCGTACCCAGGTGATTTGGCCTGGAATAATACATCTTGAATATACTGGATAAAATGGTTGGATGCACACTTATTTAAGAGTAGAAGATGACATTTTAACGTGTACAAGTTAATTTGTCAAAGCGACGCCAGTATAGCTGTAAGTTTGTATCAAAAAGTTATCGTGTGGAACAAAACTTTAATTACCAAGATACGCTGGAATGAACCGGAATCCGGTGCGGATTCAATAAAATTAGTTTAAAAAATCTTGCAGTACATAGGTTAACCTGTCTCAAGACTCATAACAGCCTCCTGGAAGTCACCAGAGGCGAGAATGAGAATTCCCGCTAACACACCCAGCCTAGTACAACCAAGTTAGCATAACTGATTAATAAGAAGTACGTTAACTGTATTATATGACAGACGAATAAATATTAGACATTTTTCCGAAAATTGCATTAACACTTCACACCACGAGAGGTTATTAAAAAATTTACATTCTAGTTAGCAAAAAAAAATTAGAAATTTTAAGTAAAAATTAACATTAAAACTGGAAAAACTGAAAACTAAATGCCACGCCATGAACCGTACAGGTGAGCGCGTAGATCGGTAAACCACAAAGATGGAGTTGGTTGCACTTTTTTTTTTTTTACTTATTGCTTGCTTTACGCCTGGTCGACAGCTAAGGTCATTAGAGGCGGAATGGGACTGGGGGACAAGGAACTGGAAGGAATTCGGCAATGGTCTTTTTGAAGGAGTGATTTGGGGAAACCATGGAAAACCCAAATCCGGATGCCCGCAGGGGGATTCGAACCCGCGTCCTCCCGAATGCGAGGCCAGAACGTTAACCGTTCACCCACCACGCTCGGTGAGTTGGTTGCAAGGTTTTAGGTAAATTCCCCGGAAGTTAGACCAAATTATTAGAGAATTTTTTTGCTTCCAACTACTCTTTCATTCTGTAGTTCCTACCTGTTCCCCAAAGGCCTCACTGGCCATAACCTAAAATTATTTTTAAAAAATCTGACAATAACTCAAGTCATTTTTAGTTGTAAACTTTGACTGTATGATCTAAATCGTTGAGATTCATTTTTGATCCTCTTCTCATTAGATACGTTAGTAAAATCTGCGGTCAAAACTTTAGTACCAAAAAGTTAATTACAAATATTAAAACATTAAAACACGGAAACATGCTTGGTGGAATAATGAGTGTGATGAACTAATTGTAAAAAGACAACGGCATGGAACATGTGGAATGCAAATAAAAGCGAAAATGGGGAAAAATTTATAGAAGCCAGGAAACTAACATCCAAAGGTCTCCGAAGAGTCAAAACACAGCATATCAAAGACCAATTATCATCAATTGAATCAGATTTTAAGAAAAACAACATAAGAGACTTTTACAAAACATTTAAGAGTAACTTAAAGAAACTCACCAAGCTTACAACTTAAAGATCCAAAAACACAGAAAATCGCATATAACAATACTGAGAACTGTAGAATTCTTGCTGAATACTTTAAAGAACTACACAACTGTGATACTCCGAAAGAAAAATTTAATTTTGATAACATGATACCAAGGCAACCAGACTCAAAGCCACCAACAATAGAAGAAATTAAAGAAATCATAAAAGAGCTTAAGAATAACAAAGCAGCTGGAGAAGATAATGTTGCTGAATTATGGAAACACTAGTGATAACATGATCATATATTTAACAGAAATCAATGAAATTTGGAAGACAAACAGCTTACCACCAGAATGGGCATCGGCTTTAATACATCCCCTCCATAAGAAAGGAAACGAAACCAATCCTAACAACTATAGGGGTATCTCCCTCGTGGAAGTGACCTACAAGATATTGTCCAAGGCACTTTTAAAGAGAGCTGAATGTATACTAGACCCGCAATTAGGAGAATATCAGGCAGGATTTAGAAAGGACAGATCTTCCACAGAACAAATATTTAATTTAAAGAACACAATAGAAATGAGAAAAATCAGGAACTTGAAATATGTAATTACCTTTGTGGACTTTAAAAAGGCCTATGACTCAATTGACAAATGTACTAATAGATATTCTGAAAGAATTAGGACTCGATAATAAAACTGAAATAATTAAAGCAACACTAACAAATACTACGTCCAAAGTAAAATTTATGGAAGAAATTTCAGAGCCGTTTGAAATTAATTCAGGTGTGAGGCAGGGAGATGGTCTGTCTCCACTACTTTTCAACTGTGCATTAGATAAAGTAGTGAGGGAATGGAGGAAAGCCATCAACACAAAGGGTGTTCAGCTGGGAAGAAATCCAAATAAAATCACCATAGATTGTCTAGCTTTTGCAGATGACATGGCGGTAATTACTGATTTACTGGATAGTGCAAAAGAACAAATCGAAGAACTAGAGAAACAGGCAGCCAAAGTAGGATTACATATATCTTATGTAAAAACACAGTTCATGAGCATCAATGAAGCTCCTCAAAATCTTAAACTTCGCAATGGAACAATAGCTAAAACAACTTTTTTTAAATATTTAGGAGAATGGATAACGAGTGACAAAATAAAAGACTGCAATAGAAACTAGAATACATAAAATGGAAAGAGCATTTCATATGACAAAGAACGTATATAACAAAAAATCCTTATCATGGAACACAAAACTAAGGCACTATCAAACAGTGGTTAGACCAGAAACGCTGTATTCGGCAGAAACGCTTAAGCTAACAAGATATGGGGATCTTGAAAAACTGGAAAAAGTAGAAAGAAGAATCTTGAGAAAAATACTGGGACCCAAACCCAATAGTAAAGCTGAATACAAATTAAGACCAAACCGAGAACTATATTCGAAAATAGAAAAATTAACAGTTATAATGAGGAAAAGAAGACAAATTTTACGGGCACATATACAGAATGGATAGTAATAGACTAACAAAACAGATCTTCACCCTACTGAACAAATACAAATCCAAACCCACATGGTTCACTGAAACTGAAAAGGACATGAAAAATGCTGGAGTGAAAGCAGATATAATAGACAACAGAACACTTTTTAGAGAAGTAATTCACAAGGCAGTTTTTCAGGAGAGACAGAAATACATAAAGGGAAGGAAATTGATCCAGGAACAAAAGGAACAACACTCTCAAAGAATGAAGGAAGTTAAATACAAAGAAACATAGCCAAAGTTGATTTATCTTACCCTCCAAATGGGTTATTCGGAATAATAATAATAAAACATATGCCTCAATGTTTGGTAGTTATCTATGCTTCAAATGTCATATCTACATAGCTTTTCCCACTTCCCAAAAAATGTAAAGTAGCGACTTATCGTTCTCTGGAACTTGTAATTTCACGCATTAGGGTATACATACAAAGGGGCCACTAAGCGGAGTATATTTTCAAATTTTCACAATCTGAGAAAATTTCTAAAATCTGGCTCTAGGCTTCTCAAAATGTTCAGATGAGAACTTTTTTCTTAATAAAATAAATTTCGTCACCCAATTTCTTCTTTTTCTCTCAGTACAAACTATAGTACAGGTTAATATTGTTAGAACTATGCCTGCTTTGACAGAAAAGGAACCATTGTTAAGCACTTGCAACTAGCAGTCATACGATCATAATGGGCTCGTTTGTAGCCGCTTTGAAGGCGGTTTCTCCACTATCACTTCCAATACGGATGTAACGGATATCCGCATTCGCAAGTACGGAACTTTCGCGTGAAATCCTAAATCCGCTTTCGAATCCGCAATTTTTAATGCGGATGTATAGCGGATGTTTTGTTTACATCGCAATATATATTATTCTTTTCTCTTTATTCGAGATTCTGCCCATCGTCACTTAGCTAACAAAAGTGGTTTTTTTCTGATGATCTTGCAATATAAGTAACAATGAACTGTACTTAATCAACGAATTTACAAGTTTGAACTTGCATGTAAAGTTAAGGTCGGACCACACTAGATCGCACCCACCGACCATCACTTATTGTTGTCGCTCACTCGATTGAAGCGAGTTCAAACGACTTCGCACCGAGTGTCTGCCGTCATTAGCTCGCGCCCTCAAAAAATAAACCAGTGTCGGGCTGGTCGATATGGAGAAGCGTATACAAAGGGCCTTAGGGCCTTATTACACTAGGCGACTTGGCGGCGCAACCAGCCGCGGCTCTGGTGTCTCTGTTGGCGACGCAACCAGGATTCTGGTGGCGCAGACAGCCAGCCACTCGCACAACCGAGCAGTCTCTTTGCTGTTATCCTCGCATTGTACGCGAATTGTGTAGTTGAATATGTCCAGTGAACTACAGAATGTCACTGTGGAAATGACGGGAAGTGAAAGTGTAGAGAAGACAAAGGGGTAAAACAAGAAGAATTTCTCATTTTCGTATCTTTCCCGGTAATATCAACCTTTACTAAGTACAATGATTAAATGAAAGACGATTTAGACATTCTTAAGTAATTAAAAAACTTGTTGTCTGAATACAGTTCATCAAAAAGATTATAGATTCTCTTAGCAATAGAATATGATGTACATACATCTTTCTCTCCATTGGCCTTCCTTTTTCATTTTAATTATTTTTAATTAATTTAATTGCGATGGAGCTAACACTCCGGTAGCAATTTCCCTAGTCATCAATTTCCCTATTCATCTAATTTCCCTAGTCATCTAATTTCCCCTTTATGTATATATTTAAATTTTCTTTTATAGCTGGAATATTAAATTCCTCCCCCATTTACTTTTCCGATTTTTAAATTTTAATTTTAAAATCCTTAAGCTTTTTTTTTTTTTTAATATATGTATTCATCACTACACTTGGTAATTTGTTCCAATTCCTGACGCGCTCAACAACAAAGAAAATTTTTTCCACTCCCTTATGCAAGAAATCGATCCAAAGCTTATGGTCATGGTCGCCTTTCTCCTTCCATGCACTATTCCTAATTCTTTTACCAATTTCCCTCCAAGTCCCATCACCACCATGTGCCCTGCACATTTACAGCACTCTCTTCACCCTCCTCCTTTCCTCCAATGAGTCCCAATCCAGCTTCTGTATCATATCAGTTACTGACTGGGTCCTGCGACAATTTCCACAAACAAATCTAGCTGCTCTTCTTTGCACACCTTCCAACTCCTGTATTTGATCTCCAAAATGTGGTCCCAAACTACACCACCATATTCAACAAATGATCTGACCAAAGTTTTGTAACCCAGCTCCCTAACTTCTCTGTTACATCCTCTCATCAACCCTCTTCAGCAAATGAAGGATTTTGTAACCTTTTTCTACCACCTGCCCAATTGAGTTTATCAAACGTTATGCAAAGAATTTACACTTCATCAAGCAAATCTGACCCCACTCTGTAATCATAATTAACCTTTAGATCTATTTATCTGTGTATCTTATAAGCCGACTCTTCTTGGCATTTATCTTCATTCCATGCTGACCTACCCATTTAGATATTCTATCCAGATCATCCTGCAACTGTTCAGTCTTCACCTGTTTTTATCCTATTGTATACCATTGTATCATTTGCAATATACCTAGATTCTGACCGTAACACAGTTATTCATTAGAATAATGAACAGCAACTCCCATATTTACTTCCACTTCTCTTGATATTGTATTTCCTACTCTAACCATTTGCTTTCTGACTTTAAGAATTCCTGTGCCCAGCAAGTAACTTTTTCATCCAATTCAATACATTTCAGTTTATTTAAAACCATTTTATCGCTCACTCTGTCAAATGCCTTAAAAAGATCTAGTGCCACACTATCAACTTGGCCTCCCATTTCCAATTCATTTGGAATATCTTGCATATAGCCCACTATCTGAGATTCAAATGAATATCCTTTTAAAGCCATGTTGTCGATCTGAAAACTAGTTTCTTTCTTCACAGACATTTCTGATATAGTTGCAAATCAATCTCTCCATCATTCTGCCTATCATTGATGACAAACTAATTGGACAGGAATTTTCACCATATTTTTAACCCTTCCTTTATGAACTGGTACTACTATCGGTCTTTTCCAATCCTCTGGTAAGCAGCAAGTCTCCAAACTCATTTTAAACAAAATTTTAAGCTAAGGTACAATATCGTATCCCACAATCTTTAATAAATCTGTAGTAATATTACCTACACCAGTTTTAGCTTTCTGAGTTACTTCGCAATTTCCTGAGAATTTATTTCAAATTTTGTAGGTTCGCCATTTATACTCTCCTCTGATTCATTCCCTCCCATCAGAGGATGACTGTCCCTAGTTGTCTCACCAAACCTGTCACTCAGTATCTCTGCAATTTTAAAATTGTAAAGTAGGAAGGAGTATATGAACAGTAGACTGAACGCGTGGTGGCGAGTCTGGCGGCGCCGCTTGGTGGCCTAGTGTAATAAGCTAGGTAAGATACAATGCCCCGCTACGACTCTCGGCCACCAGTGGTTGCCGGTCTGGTGGCCGGGCCCGGCAACCAGTCGGCCGCCAGTTTCTGGCGGCGCCACTGGCTGCCCTAGTGTAATAAGCCCCATAACACTCTATGCCCAGCGACGAGCAGAGCCACCAGTTGCCCGGCTGGTTGCGCCGCCAAGTCGCCTAGTGTAATAAGGCCCTTATTACACTAGGCGACTTGGCGGCGCCACCAGCCGGGCAACTGGTGGCTCTGCTCGTCGCTGGGCATAGAGTGTTATGGGGCTTATTACACTAGGGCAGCCAGTGGCGCCGCCAGAAACTGGCGGCCGGCTGGCTGCCCTGCCCGGCGACCAGGCGGGCAACCACTGGTGGCCGAGAGCCGTGGCGGGGCATTGTATCTTACGTAGCTTATTACACTAGGCCACCTGGCGGCGCCGCCAGACTCGCCACCACGCGTTCAGTCTACTGTTCATATGCCCCTTCCTACTTTACAATTTTAAAATTGCAGAGATACTGAGTGTCAGGTTTGGTGAGACAACTGGGGACAGTCATCCTGTGATGGGAGGGAATGAATGACGAACCTACAAAATTTGAAATAAATTTTCAGGAAATTGCGAAGTAACTCAGAAAGTTAAAACTGGTGTAACTGGTGTATGTAATATGACTACAGATTTATTAAAGATTGTGGGATAGGATATTGTACCTTACCTTAAAATTTTGTTTAAAATGAGTTTGGAGACTTGCTGCTTACCAAAGGATTGGAAAAGACCGATAGTAGTACCAGTTCATAAAGGAAGGGTTAAAAATATGGTGAAAATTCCTGGCCAATTAGTTTGTCATCAGTGATGGGCAGAATGATTGAGAGATTGATATGCAACTATTTCAGAAATGTCTGTGAAGAACGAAACTAGTTTTCAGATCGACAATATAGCTTTAGGCAAGGATACTCATTTGAATCTCAGATAGTGGGCTATATGCAAGATATTTCAAATGAATTTGAAATGGGAGGCCAAGTTGATAGTGTGGCACTAGATCTTTCTAAGGCATTTGACAGAGTGAGCCATAAAATGGTTATAATAAACTGAAATGTATTGAATTGAATGAAAAAGTTACTTGCTGGGCACAGGAATTCTTAAAAGTCAGAAAGCAAAGGGTTAGAGTAGGAAATACATTATCAAGAGAAGTGGAAGTAAATATGGGAGTTGCTGTTCATTATTCTAATGAATGACTGTGTTACGGTCAGAATCTAGGTATTTTTCAAATGATACAATGGTATACAACAGGATAAAAACAGGTGAAGACTGAACAGTTGCAGGATGATCTGGATAGAATATCTAAATGGGTAGGTCAGCATGGAATGAAGATAAATGCCAAGAAGAGTCGGCTTATAAGATACAAAGATAAATAGATCTAAAGGTTAATTATTATTACAGAGTGGGGTCAGATTTGCTTGATGAAGTGTAAATTCTTTGCATAACGTTTGATAAACTCAATTGGGCAGGTGGTAGAAAAAGGTTACAAAATCCTTCATTTGCTGAAGAGGGTGATGAGAGGATGTAACAGAGAAGTTAGGGAGTTGGGTTACAAAACTTTGGTCAGATCATTTGTTGAATATGGTGGCGTAGTTTGGGACCACATTTTGGAGATCAAATACAGGAGTTGGAAGGTGTGCAAAGAAGAGCAGCTAGATTTGTTTGTGGAAATTATCGCAGGACCCAGTCAGTAACTGATTTGATACAGGAGCTGGATTGGGACTCATTGGAGGAAAGGAGGAGAGTGAAGAGAGTGCTGTAAATGTGCAAATTGCTACCATCGCAATTAAACTGTATTCAGACAACAAGTTTTTTAATTACTTAAGGATGTCTAAATCGTCTTTCTTTTAATCATTGTACTTAGTAAACGTTGATATTACCGGGAAAGATACGAAAATGAGAAATTCTTCTTGCTTTACCCCTTTGTCTTCTCTACACTTTCACTTCCACTCATTTCCACAGTGACATTCTGTAGTTCACTGGACATATTCAACTACACAATTCGCATACAATGCGATGACAACAGCAAAGTGAGTGCTCGGTTGTGCGAGTGGCTGGCTGGCGGCGCCACCAGAATCCTGGTTGCGTCGCCAACAGAGACACCAGTGCCGCGGCTGGTTGCGCCGCCAAGTCGCCTAGTGTAATAAGGTCCAAAGAGTTCAGAAATTTCTGGTCCTTTACAACTAAATGTTTTGCGAATTACCCAGGAAGCGGAAGCCGTTAGTCATTCTATATGATATACCAGTCTCCATCGATACAGAGAAATTGAGAGATATTGTTTATGAGCAAAATTTTGAAGACAAAGCAGCCAGAACTGATTTCGTAGGTTTCAAACCAAGATTTAAAACAGGTCCGAGAAATAAGGCTACCGTCCATCATGTAGTGGAAGTTAGTGGAAAAGTTAGAAATGTGTTGTTGGAACAGAAAAAAATATTCATTGAATTTTCAGCTGTGACGGCTAAGGATTACATTACAGTACCGAACTATGTAAGGTGCTGTGATTGGGGTCATGTCAGCTAGCACTTTCAGCAAGCTGACTCAACATGCGGCCACTGCGGTGCGACTGGACACAAGAAAGACCAATGCGAAAAGAAAAACATTGCTCCTGTATGCATCCCATGTGCGAAGAGAGGTAAAACGTGCAAAAAGAAAGGGAAGGAGTGTCTAACCTATCAGATGCTCCTTCAGCGTATGATCAGCCGAATAGATTATGGATAAGCCAGTTAAAACAGCAAAAGGGATTGAAAAAACCCTTATGTATGATAAACATGGGATAGTAATAACAAACAAGAGAAAAAATAAAAATCCGTCACGGAAGCGCAGGGATGCAGAACGAGCGGCAAACTTTAGAAGTAAAAAACAAGGCCGAGACTTAGCACCAAAAATGATAGACTCAGCAGTACAGACGGAAGAATTCGCAGAGAGACAAAACACAACGAAAGATGCTACAGTTCAGACTGAAGAATACGTAGAGACGAAACATATAGCGAAAGACACTGCAGTTCAGACCGAAGAATACGCAAAAATAAAAACCAGACTGAAGGATACAATCAAACTGTTACCACCCCTCCTTACCCAGGAAGAAGGGCAGGACTTGGTTGGTGTACTGGGCCTAACTTGGTCGATGCAAGTCCGACGGCAGCGCAATCTACACACCCTAAAATATCACTGCAAACAAAGTTTGAAAAAAGAACTGCGGTAGATCCCACAAAAATATACATAGACCTTGAGAACACGGTAAAAATTAGCAGATTAGAACAAGAGCATGTGTTGGCAATGACGCTTAGGCACCTCACTAGGATGCTGCACCCAGCAGGGAAAACAGTCACCTTTCCCCAACTTGAAGCAGTGGACAGAATACAACTCAAGGCCAGCAACTTACCCACGGATCCAGCCCAGTTGTTGACGCTAGTTAAAAAATTATTCAACAACAGAAATGAGATTTTTGACCCGGACCAAATATATAAACAATTTGTGATGACTCATGGAAGGATAGTTTTCGACGCGAAACTTCCATGGCCTCAGAGTAATGTTTACACTAAACACCCATAGATGAAAGGTACAATCAAAGTTGCACAAATTAATGCAAGACGGACAAATATGGTCCTGCATGAGCTAAGGAATCTTGCTGCGCAACATGACTGGGATGTTATCTGTGTGCAAGAGCCTTACTCTAAGGGCGGACAAATACCACACATGCCAGTATCCTCACAAACCATTAGTAAGTGGACCTAAACCTATGGCAGGAATCATTGTACTAAACAAAGAACTAACTGTAACCAAAATATCGCAATACTGTGATGAGCACACAGCATGTGCAGAGATCGATACCGGGTGGTGTAGCGTTACTTTGGTATCGATGTACTGCCAATATAAGGACCCTATAGATGCTTATCTAAATAAAATAAGAAAAATTTGCACTGAGTTACAAGATCAAAGGATAATTATAACAGCAGATATAAATGCACACTCCCCACTCTGGTACAGTGATACAACGTATGAACGAGGCTTAATGGTAGAGGAACTGTTAAATGAGTTATGCCTGGAAGTCAAGAACTGCCCTAATAATGCTCCAACGTTTAGTAATAGAGCCGGTGCAAAATCGAATATCGATGTAACGCTGACCAATCAGCTGGCAGGAAACCTAGCCAGAAACTGGAGGGTGGTTGAAAACGAAACTACAAGTGACCACAACTTGATTCTGTTTGATCTGGCCAAAGGTAGGTTGCAAATCAATGAAATTAACGACACAAGGAAAAAATATAACTTACGTAGGGCAGATTGGGCAAAACTAAGAGATGAATTCCGTCTACCAGTGGATCTATTGGAAGGTAATGATGTAGATGTCATAGCAAGAGGGATCACGCGTGAAATTCAGCGCGTAATGAAAATGGCCATTCCCCTCAAAAGACCAGCGAATACTACAGACATACCGTGGAGCGACCGACTGCAAAAACTACGATCGGAGATGAGGAAGGCGAGAAAAGAGTACCAACGGTGCATGATTGCTGCCGATAGGTGCTTGCTTCTCGATAGATACAGGGAACGGAAGACTGCCTTTAAAGAGCTGCTAATAAAAACAAAGCAGCAGAGTTGGGAGGCTTATGTAAACGCTAATTTAAAGTCAGATCCCTGGGGCGTCCCCTACAAGATCGCATGCTATCAAATTGAGACCACCGACTACACTATCAACCGTAAGAAGGGCAGACGGGACCATGACGGCCAATTGGAGCTGCAACAGCTGAGGAACTGTTAAAAGTACTATTACCCGACGATGAGGCAGTAGGTGAAAGTTTAGAGCAAGAAAATCTCCGTAAAGGTCACAATGAAATTTATACCTCAGCTACTTTAGCGGATGATGTGACACCAGACGAAGTAATTAAAGCGATTAACGCCATGTCGCAGAAAAAGACACCTGGACCGGACGGAATCGCTGCTGAAGTGCTCCAGGCATTAGTGGTCCAGTTGACTTCACCACTCTGCATACTGTTTAATAAATGCCTTCAGCAAGGCAGGGTTCCAAATATCTGGAAGCAGAGTGAAGTGGTGATCCTAAAGAAGGGGAACGACAAGGATCCATTAAATCCTAAATCCTATCGGCCGATCTGTCTGCTAAATGTGCTTGGAAAAGTGCAGGAAAAATTTTAGTATGGAAACTACAGGAACACAGGAAAAAGTATGGTATGAGTGTACATCAGTTTGGTTTCAGAGCGGGTAGGTCGACCGACGATGCCATAAATAAGGCCGTACATCTAGTGAAAAGCAGTAAGAGCAAGTATGTAATAGCTATCGCCGTCGACATTGCTGGAGCATTCGATAACTTATGGTGGCCGGCTCTTTTTAGCCGCCTGCGAGAAATAGGAATCCCTAGTAACCTCTATGGAACGTTACGCGACTACTGTAAAAACCGATTTGCCAAACTGAGATGTCAACGAGTGACTATAGAGAAAAAATTAACTAAAGGCTGTCCGCAAGGATCGGTGTGTGGACCAGTGTTCTGGGACGTAACATTCGAAATGGCCATAGAAAGCATGATTGGGCAAGAAGGACTCCTGGGGCTTGTTGCCTTCGCGGATGACCTACTGCTGATACAAGGCGGAACAAGGGACGAAGTAGAGACTAGAAGCAGAATGGCATTAAGACATTTACAAAACTGGTGCTCCAAAGTGAAATTAACCCTTGCACCACACAAGACTCAATTCATGGTTCCCAGTGGCCGCCCCAAGCGAAATCCAATAATAAAAGTTAACGTCTCCATAAAAAGAGTTAGAACTTGTAAATACCTGGGAGTCACGCTAGACGAGCGACTAAATTTTACTGACCATATAACGGAGGTGTGCAGTCGTGCCAAAATAGTGATTAACAAACTGATCAGTATTGGGCAAAGAAGATTTCATCTTCCAACGTCCATAATAAGGAGGTATCACGACAGTATATTATCCTCGATTGTGGGATATGCTGCTAGCAGTTGGGCGCATAAGTTACGACAAGTTAAACCTCACCAGGCACTAAGAAGCGTACAAAGAAGCATACTGATAAGATTAAGTGGTGCATATAGCACAACAGCGACCGACTCTCTGCTGGTTGCGTTGGGCGTTTGGCCACTTGACCTAGAAGTTAGAAAGAGAGGGGCACACTATTGGCTACGAACCGGTGACGCCGACAAAGTAGAACAAATTTTAGGAAGACGGGTTACAGAAGCACGGGAGATAAAAACAGTCTTGATGGAAGAATGGCAACAACAGTGGTCGCGTAGTACAACTGGCAGGAGAACCTACAATATTTGGCCAACAATTCAAGAGAGATTAAACCTTCGCCACCTAGATCCGTCAACCGGACTTGTTCATTACATCACTGGACACGGGCCATATCCCAGCCTTACTACATAAAAGAGGACTAAAAGACAAGCTTGTGTGAGTGCGGGGAAGAAGGTACACCCGAACACATCGTCTGGGATTGCACACAAATGGCAGAAGCCAGAAACGAAGGATTTCATGAACTAAGAAACATGAAAACGGAAGACATACTAAAAAATGAGCAACTTTGGCGCAAACTAGACGAAGTGACGCAGAATATATCCAAACTGCAAAAGGAGAGATTCATGCAAAGTTTAGCGACAGCAAGAGGAAGGCCAAGTCAAGCCGACTATGACGTCACAAAGTAACACCCGAGAGCTGCCACAAGCGAATGCGTGTCTAAGCACTCAATCAGCGAATCATATATCGTGCTGAAAACGCAACCAGCTGGTCTGCGGAGAGGAGTGTTTAAACCATATTAAAGACTTTAAATGGACCATTTCGCAGCAACACCACTGGAGATTCTACCTACAAATAAGAACTTGCTGAAGCAACACGTATAAAAGTATATGGTGTATGTATAAGTTCTTTACTAGTGCTCACATGAACTATAGTCCGATGCATAAAATGTGGTCTGACATTGCAATAACACAAATAATAGATAATAGTTGCAGTCTCGAGCCGCTTCTGAAGTAAAACATTGTTAGCTCTTAAAATATGTAAAAATGTTAATAGTTAGTTAAGAGTAAAAGTTGTAAATTATGTAGCCAATAATCTTAAAATAGGAATTTGTTCAAATATTGAAAATAACAAATACCGGCAGTAGATGTTAAACTAATCTAGTTCACCTGTGAAACGAACAACCTACTAGCCGAATATTAAAGACTCCTTACTTCTGCAATTACATATATATCATTGAAAATTAGTTCTCACAACCAGTATTGGAGGTGGCCAGTCTCCCGATGGGCGGCCTTCTCGGTCACTTTGGCTGCCAGAGATACTGAGAACGTGCGCTATTCCGGGAGATTTGGAATTCGGATTACCGCACCGATACCAATGCTGGAAAATGCTTTCTTAGATGGTAGAGTAGTAGATAGTAGTAATAGTTTAGTAATAGTAGTAGTGGTAGACGTACGAAGTGAGGAAGTGAAATATTAAAAATTCTAACCATAAAGTGGACAGAAAACTGCAGACATCATACAAAACTAGAACATCTATATATTAATACGCTAAGCGAAAACTTTGGAAACATTTTTCAGAATATTGCGCGCACGGAGAAATGTGAGATTTGGCATAGTTAAAGTTTATATGGGGAAGAAGTGCATAAAGCCAAAATGTACATATAATATGTGTTAAAAATACATTAAATTAAATAAAATAAATCATTCGTTGTATACATTCAATTGTTTTTAAGAGGCAACGACACTAAGCAATGTCTGAGATCTTTGGTCAACAGTAAAAAAAAAATAATTATAAGCATAGTTAAAACATGTTACAGATACATTATTAAATGAAAAATAAATTCGGGAACGTGTGTGTGAGTGAAATCGGATCGGAGCCAACTATATGACGTGTATTTCCAGCATTGAGATACTCTGTGGTCTTTGGTGAAACCAAAGAGTCGAGCTTAATCTCTGTATTTACATAGAAGCAACATTTCGAAACGGAGTATATTCGGAATTCATTAAATCGTGATTTAGATATACGATGTTACAAATTGATGTAGCTGTAATATGATGGTGAGCCACCATTTGAACGAAATCTGGTAGTTAAAAAAAAAAAAGTGATTACATGAATGGCAGCAAAGTCTTTATATACTGAGTTTAGCATTACGTCGGAACCTACAAATATTGTCCTGCCGGTCTGAAATTTGGTACACACATTCCTTCGGCGATAATAGTGCTTCGAATATGTTGAAATAAGGAAAAATGTGGGTAGATGCACACATGTTATTACGCAAGAAATACACGTTCATAGCTGTTGACATTTATTCCACATGTTTTTAAGTCTACAGTATTGAATAAAAACTGCTTTCCACATACAAATAGAAAATCATGTAACAGTTACGATTTCTCTGTGCGGGATGACATTGTTTTTCAGTGCTAAGATATATGGCGTCTACCGTAACTAATAGCAGTTGTGGTTAGGTTGAAATGCAGCCTGGACCAAAAATTAAGAGTAAGAAACACACAGAAATAATATCGACATGTAATAACGTGTATTTCTTGCTTAATAACATGTGTGCATCTACTCACATTTGAAGTGATTTTTCCTCATTTTCACGCATTCGAAGCTTACGTTGGAATGTATGTACTAAACTTGATACCGATATGACAATTTTTCAAACGCAATAGAATAAATTCAAGAAACTATTTGCAATAGTTATTACTGTGTTACAAACAAAAAATACTAATTAACTTAATGAATTATGGTCGAATTTCGACCACTGGGCCATCTCTAGTTATAATAAATCAATTATGACAAAATGCAGCAAGTTTAGAAAGTTATAATATATGTTAACAGCGGAACAATCGTATGTATCGTGCCAACAAGAAAAGACTGTACAGATATTGCCAAAGCCATACATAACAAAAATTGAAATTATTCATTGTGAAATTATCTGTTGAAATATCAAATGTAAAACTGTTGTGTTAAATTAAGGCCTATTTTAGTTTCTAGATACTAGGCTGTAAAAATGTGTGCTAAATAAAAAAAAAAAAAAAAATGTTTTAGCGTTAGTAATTGCTTTAGAAAAGTGTCCTTTCCTTCAGCCTTACTTTGCGTTCATCAGATGTTCGTAAAATGTAGGTAGAGTCCTTGCATGTTCGCATTAACACACAAATTATATCGGAATAAGTTTGTTGAGTTTACTATGTTTGAATATTTGCCATTACGTCCAGATTTGTCTTGACTCAGATGGTTATGGCGTACGATTGGGGTACTGAAAGTCCCTTGTTCAAATCCCCGTCTCAGCTGCGATTTTCATGGGTCTTGAAATTGACAGTCACCTCTGGCAAAGCTTTGATTTGTTAATGTTAACACTAAAGAATTCCTTCATTAGCTATGTTACCAGTGTCAGTAAGCTTTTTAAACACTAATTTCCATCACAGATCTGCGTCTGTTGTATTCCCATACTAATGCGGCCAAGCTAGAACAATTAGTGTTTAGGCTCTTGGCACAGATG
The DNA here is from genome assembly GCA_031002005.1 of Vandiemenella viatica. Lineage (NCBI taxonomy): Eukaryota > Metazoa > Arthropoda > Insecta > Orthoptera > Morabidae > Vandiemenella > Vandiemenella viatica. The sequence continues at coordinate 373,124,323 of CM061921.1, forward strand.
ATCGTAGAGCGCAAGTTTCTTTAAAGGCAGAACGATGCTCATTCAATAGACAATCGTTCGGCATGGGCTTCGATAAATCAGGGGCTGGTGCATCAGTTGAATAAATTTACACCTTCTGATAGTTTCGATGTTCTGCTCAACTGACCTTTTTGATTATGCACTTAGTTTTCTTCCGGTCCTTTTCGCACCTCCTACTTACCTGGACAATGGTCGCCAACAGAAGCCGACGACGAACAATAGTTCCTGCGAGACTAGATGAGGGAAAATGTATGTTTCAGAGGACGTATCAATAGTGCCAGCAACTTCTACAGTGTTCAGTAAAACTGAACTATCTGGTCGCCTGGGCAACAGTGTCTTCGTTGGAAAATGTCATCGCGGTGCTCTACAAAGTACGAGGGAGCTTGCACACAAGATCAGAAAAAGTCCAGCTGACTAATTTATCGATAGTAATTTAACAGGCCCAGATACTTCGCCACCTTCTCCCAGGACGCTTCGAGGAACACTGACAATGTTACGAGCAAACATGCGATTCTCCTGTTAGCAAGTTCAGATATTTTTATTCCTGTGTAGGTATCCATAGCACAGAGAACTGAAGCTATTTTTTTTTTAGTCTTAACCAGAGGTAATAGATCTTTTTTCCTTATGGCTATGCGCCTCGTCGTTATCTAGATCAGTGGTTCCCAATTAGTGGTAAGCGTACCCCCAGGGGTACGTGAGGTTTCTTCAGGGGGTACGCGCGGTAGTCTCTTGGCTAAGGGGATCACTAAAATAATTGAAAAAATCCACTTTTATCAGCCAAAAGAAAAATTACTATCACCCAAATGTATTTTAAGATAAACTGTGTTTGTGTCAATTATGTTATTGTAATCCTGTGGTTGTGAGAAGCACTCCTAATTCATTTATTTATCATTTCAGCTGTAAGGGGTACGTGCCGTTGAGCTCCTTCTTGCAGTGGTACTTCGGAAAAAATAATTGGGAACCACTGATCTAGATCATTAGCTGGGGGAAGGAGTGCGGGCAACGTACGGGAAGGAACTCAGCTATGCGGCTATGGCTTTTTGTTGGAGCCATCCTGGCACTCGCCTCTAATGATTTCGGGAAACCGTGGAAACCGAAATCTAAATAGCCAGACGGGGATTCGAATCCGCTTTCTCTCGAAGGCAAGGTCAGAGCGTTACCGCTCACCCATCACGCTCCGTGTATTCAGCTTAAGGTAAGCAACATGCCTACTAATTCGACCCAGTTACTCACTTAAGCAAGTCTTTGACAGACTAAAATCAATCTTGAATCCAGATCTAATTTATCGACAATTTGCGAGGACTCGTGGCAGAATAATGCTAGACTTGAGACAGCAGTGTTCATAGTACAATATCCACACTCATCATCCATAAACTGATCCGGGCAACTAAAATCTCACAATGAATGCAGAAGCAATCTGGTTTTAGATGAAGTGAGAAAAATGAAAAAGGAAAATTTAAGTAGATGTCATTTGTTTACAAGTCCCAGTCGCGTCGCGCCAATGAAAAATCCCACACAAGTCCGTGACGTCACTGATCTCGGCAGTGCCATCAGTCAGCAAGAAATCAAAGTCTTAAAAATGATACAGTTCTGCGATGAACATACGGTGTGCGTGAAGAGTGATACGGAAATGGGATAAATGTGGTTTTCATAAACAGTACTTTCAACATGGCGGTGATTAAGAACCCTATCTTCGTAACATTAGGAAAGTATGTGCCCCATTGGCGACAGCCCAGCGGTGATAGTTGCAGATGCAAAAGCTGAATCTGTACTTTGGCACAGTGAGCTTACAGACGCAACAGGAGAAAAGCTACAAAACTGTTTGGAGAAATGCAGCTGGATATCAAACGAGCAAGACAATCCATAAAAAATTTTGTCCGAGCAGATGCGAAATCAAACAGATATAACATCAACAAATGGAAAAGCAGGAAACCTGCTAAAGGGGTGGAAGGTGATAGAAAACCAAAGCACCAGAGACAACTATATTCGAAATGGCAAGTTTGCAAGGCGAAACTTGATTATTGGATCACCATCAAACTGAAATTTTACATCGGCAAACTGGTTGGCTGGTAATTGCATCAATCCTCCCAGCGACAGGAAAAAAGATTTTTAACTTTGACAAGGCTGCGAAAGAAATTCAATCCAACACGCAATGAGAACTGAAATTCCACTTATGAAATAACGAATAAAAGCAAAACCATGGTCCGAAAGACTGCGGAAACTACGAACTATCCTACGGAAGTATAGCGTATCAGGGGCAGGACAGGCAGGAATCCAAGAGGAACAATAACACTCCGGAAACCAGGGGCTCCTTTACCAAGCCTTTTGATTCTAAAAGGAAATCAGATGTGGGATGGGAGGATCCATGGACAACACAGAACGTGAAGCTGTCAGACGGCGCTTTGTGGTAAATCAGCAGTCACTCTGTAGCATCAGCAGATTGGCGTCAGCATAGTTAACAGTGGTGCGGAAAATCTGTTTCACGATGGGAAGTGAATCTTATACAGACAATTCATTGTTTATTGATGTGAAGATAGACATTCAGTTTTGGTTATGGGGATGGGGATGTTAGTGTAAATAGATTGAATAGTATAATACTTTAGAACTGTTAAATCCTTTCAAATAATTATCTAGCTCAACTATACAAACAGGTTAGTGAAATTTTAACAAATAGTAGAAAACTAAGGGTCTACTTAGGTAACAAGATAGGCTCTGTAGAACCAGAAAATGATTTAGATATGAGGTATGTGCTTCCGAAAATAACTATTTTTCCAAGATTTCTGAGAATACAAGGAAATTTTCCCGAATTTGTTTACCGATTTTACATTTTCAAGTTGGCAACCCTTCTCGTTTGTTTTACTGGAATTCCTCGATCAATTGTGAGATAAGTAGTTTTCTATTGCAGAATGTTCCCCATATTTTTTGGGGAATACTCTCGTGCCCGAGCTAATTAGCTTGACTATATAAACGAGAATTCGGATTTTATTTGTTCATTAGTTTTCATCACTTAGAAGAGAAACTCAAGAGCTAGTCAAAATTTCAGACGAAGAAACTAGTACAAGCGCGAGGGTAAAAAGAAATATACCTATAATTCCATATAAAAGAATGGAAAGAATTTTCAGTTTGGCTGCAAAAAGTCGTAAAAGCGCAAACTATGCCTATTGTAAGAGCTGTAGGCCTAATAAGGATATTATCACATCAGGGAAAGAAACAGTTCACAAGCACATTCGGTATCAAATAGTATAAAATCAAAGATACCGTCATTTACTGTGAGAAACTCAAAAACCTGATATACTAGCTAAAAATATTTCATTATTCTTTACTTAAGTACCAGTACTTATTTTATTATTTTGTATTCTACTACCGTAATTTTATAATTTCAAGGTGAAATAAGATTATCCTCAATCGTTGCGAAATATATACCATTTACAATTATGGAGCTCGTACCGAATCTGATACAGTGTCCAGATTCAAAAATTGCAGGAAAAATAAAATGTTCGACAACGGAAACTCGCACCATAATCAGACTATAGGTAAAGAGACTTTTGATAATTTATACGAAGATCTCCGGCAAACTAAATTTTCGCTTATTGTCGATAAGTCGATCTTAGCACATCCGAACACTTTTGCTTAGTCGTGAGATATGCGAGAAAGCATCGCATCAAAGAAGGTTTTTAGCTCTTATTCCATTAGCAGCTGCTGATGCGGTATCCTCTAACACATTGTAAACTGTAGAAGCAATGACATTCCGCGTAAAAATAATCTAGTGGTTTTTGCATCTGATGTGGCAAACTTAATGATGGGGTGTAATAATTTTGTTGCAACATTCCCAATATTATACTCAAGTGTAAATGCCATTTATATCACCTTTATGCATCATATGCTTGTGCTAAACTGCCACACAAATCTTAGTTATTGTTTTTTACACACATACACGTGTAACAGATTTTGGATACAAATATACGGACATTAGTGGGCAACTCTACCGATTTCGTATTTTGACGTTCGGGATCACTGGTGGCAATGTCTTAAACACTACGCCCTCTTCGTAGACTGCCGCATCCCGTCTGCAGTGGGTAGGTTTGCATTTATACGCAATCTTTGCACCACCAAGCTTCTGGCACTGCTTACATGCACTGTCAATGCTAACCAGCTTTCAAATATTTCGACTGTAATGTGTTTCAGATACTTCATACAAATGGGTGCTGATGAATTACAGAAAATGGGTAGAAAGACGGCTGCATGTTATAACCCACTTTATCTCCATTTGGCGGCGGAAACTAGCCGTGCCTACTGCATTTATGTGGGAAGAGCCATTTGCCGTTAGTTGCGGTTTTAGGGCGCGTCGACAGCGAGGTCATTAGCGCCCCCGTTCATTTGTAGCAGAGTCGTCCCTGTGAACATTCGACTTAACGGAGCTTTAATGGGAATCCTAATGTGGAAAATGCATACTTTATTAAAAGGATCCCAGTTTCCTCTTCATTATTAATTATCACTCTCCTAACGCGAATGCGGTGAACCTTGAGCCAATTATGGACCATATCACCTTTCACCCATTACGACCCATTAGGAGACAAAGCAAACCAAAGTGCAGTATAATGCATGAAAGGTCTGTTTATTAATACCAGAAATGCAGTCTGCATTGGTTTTGCATCATGATATTTTTCCTTTGTCATTTGATGTTTACCGTATTTCTATGTGCTTCCCACGTTTCTATCGTGAGCTTATTTTTGGACGTTTATTAACCTAATCCGTAAGGAACCTGTGCACTCGCTCCAACGCGCAGAAATTACTCACAGGACCCAGCAGCATGGAAAGCAGACTTTTTCAACTCCTCGGCAGTTAATGTCATATTTTAGTGTTTCAGAAGCGCAAAATCGGCCGGAAGAAACTGCCATCTAGCAGAACCAAACGCCGCGCAACGACGACAGCCCAGAGGAGAGCAAATCCTAATTACTGACCCACGAGATGCGACAAACACAGGCAGATTAGATAGAGTGAAAGGGGTAATCACATCGCAAAACCACCTCCAGACGCCATACGAGATAAGGTTCAGGCAACCCTAGCGCACCAAGCACAAACCGCGCCGCCGAACGAAAACGCCAACGAGAACTAACAAATTTATCACCACTCAAGACTGTTCCTTCAAGGACCGCAACAGTGCCAGATCAACCTGAAAATTCAGTTTAACCAAAGGAAAAATAAAATTGCTTACGGCGTCCATTGGTGGCATTCAGGACCATAGGTTCAGTTGGACGATACTACCCACCGTACAACATAGCCGCTTATAAACCACCTTGACTGTCTCTACCATCGAATTTAATAACTGGCAACAAAGGTGGGGAGAAAACTTGCCTGGTAAGTGCACCGGCGTCAGGTGCCCTTTCACATCCAACCGCTAATCTGCCAACTAAATGCGTTCGGAAACTCCCCGTCTGCCATCTCTGATCAGCAGACGATACTGTTACTAGGAGTTCCCAACCGAGCGTGGTAGGTTTTAATCTCTGTCCAGCCATCCAGATTTCGGTTTTCTACGGTTTCTCGAAATCATTCCAGGTGAATGCTGGGATGGTTCCTTCAAAGGACCATGGCCATATTCCTTCCCGCATCTTGCACCCCCCCCCTGCCCCCCTGCTCTAATCTTGACGTCGAGGAGACATAAAACAATAAGCAAAAAAAGTAAGAAGTTCCTCCAAAACTACACACTGCCGACTGATTTTAAACATTTTGTAGCATGCATAAAAACAAAATATAATAGCGGACTACCCCCCAAAACCATGTACCGCCAGTTTGGAATCCTACAGGACGGAAAGACATTCACAACAGATAACATGATGGAACTAATGTTTTCCAGTCTTAGTTCTGTTATGGCAGGTGCATCAGACCTGTACTGCACCACTACAAACCTGCTCCCCGGTACGTCCGAAAGATTTTACTTACGAAAAGGATAATCTTAACACTATCGTATTAAATAGGATCTGACGAGATTAATTCCCATATGATAATGATTGTAGTCAAGGAAAGGTGACCAACTTATCAAGTGCGTAGTATATTTCGGAATGAGTAACGTCTAAGTGGGCACTGAATGATACACGCCTCAACAGAATTCAATCAAATACAACGCTAATTCTTGTACCCAAGGGAACTCTTCAGAAATAAAATTACGTTAATTAGCACCAAATCACAAAGGAAAGAGCAACTTCAAAAACCAAAATTTTAACACTAAAGCGTAGCTGATCCATAAGAGGACAAAGCTTATTGAGGAGACATTCCGAGATGGTTCCTTTAAAAGCACCAACGAGTGGTCTTCTAGCTCATCCCCATCGTAGAACCACTTTTGACGAAGTGATGCAAATGCAAATTAGACTGGAGGAGTGAATTAGCAGCAATAACAGTTATCGAATGCGAACTCCCCATTGTTCAGAAGCTTGATACAGTATCGATTTTATTACCAGTAGCAAATGAGTCTAGCTCCCAACCTGAAGAGCCATGTATGCAACCCACCAACTTTCCCTTCTAACCTCTCATTTCGGGCTTATATTTTTATGTCCCCTTTCAAACAAATTAATGTTAGTTGAATGACGCAATACTCTAACCACCACCTACGAAGTATCACATGGAAGCTATGGTTACATGCGATAATACAGGGCGTTCGCCGGAAAACGCTACCCTCCCAGTCTGTTGCCGTCGGCAACTTGCTCGGTCAGTCGTGCCAGCAGTTTCCGCCACACGGCACCGTGAATCACCGCACTGTTTAACACCTCCGCTGTCCCAACAGTGCAGTGCAGTGCAGTGACCCTTACATTGTTAAGAACGGTTTCTTTGCATTGTAGATAGTTTGTGACTTCAGTCTCTTATTAATCAGTGTTGTCAATAAACGTTTCTTTGCGGTTTGGCTGGTTTGGGGCTTCATACTCTTACTAATCTGTACCGTGTTTGAGTGTGAGTAAAATTATGGTACGTTACAGTTTGCAACAAAGAATATTTCTCTACGATACATATGTGAAGAAGAAGTCGTTTAAAAAGTGTCGCAGTAAATTTCGTCGCGAATTTCCTGGCGCTTTACTGCCAGCTAAATCAACAATTCTGCGTCTGGTTAAAAAAGTAAGAGAAACGGGTTCATTTTTTAACAAAAAGAGACTGTCGGTCAACCGTATTCTCACAGAGGAGAAAATTGACGATATCGCTTTTCGACTAGAACAGTCACCCAAAAAATCATTAAGTCAGTTAGGGCAGCGTGTGTCTCGAAATATGTTCAGAAGATGTGAAATGTGCATTACACAAGAGGGTCAACACTTCCAGCATCTTTTATAAGGTAAGCTAATGAATTACGTCACATTTAAATGCTTAGCACACAAGTTTATGAAGTTTATGAAGCGTAATTATTATGAAATAGTCCGCGGCCGACGGTCGAACAATGCCGGAAACTGAGCGCTCGCTCGCCGGGAGCAGTTTCTTCCTTGTAGCGCTAACAGTGGGTTGCGTTTCCCGGCGAACGCCCTGTACATCAAGACTGCATGCTGAACTTTACAGCGTGGCTCTTCAACTCCTGAAGACGTGAAAAAGGTGGTGCTTCACATTCACATTTAAAAAAGGGTACCATCCCACACAACTGCTTATTTAGAGACTGCCATCGCGGTTAAAAGCAGCAGCAAGAAAGTTTTCTGCGAGGAACAATAATTCACTCAGACAACTTTAAACTTAACTCTGATGTCGCCGTAGATTTAACAGACCGTCGGAGGAGAAAATAGTGGTATTGACAGGTGAGAAACTTTTATTATTCGTGCCGAACGGAAGCATAAGAGGGAAGAAGGCAGCCGTTTAAATTTATTGTCCAGTTGAAAATTTGTAGGAAGGGATTTACTGTGCTAGATTTCCCCTCTGCCGTAACTTAATATACCAAACAAGACAAAATACAAAATTGTAAACAATCATTAAGAATATCGAAATGCAGACGGGCTTTAAATTTGATTAAAATTTCGCGAATGTGTACAAATCATAAAACTACCAGCTCTTTTCAACGATCAAAATTACTTTGTCATGAACGGCAGGCATAGCAGTGGACTGGTATTATCGTTCAGTATTTTGATTTCCCAAATCTTTAAAACAATTACTTGCAACGAAGGGAGGAAGGTATTGGAAGGAGTTATATGAACTAACCGTTTATAACTATTTATAATGAACAGTGATGCAACAACTTAACGTTTTCGCGATCTTTTAGTTATTTCCATGAAGACTTGTTCCAGTGCTGTTACAATGTCACTGTTCAATCCAAGAAGAGGTTTTACATGAAGTTTGCGAAATACTCTACAGCACAGGTTCTCAACCCTTTTATGGTCTGCCACCCCTTTTTCGGAAAAAAATACTCACCGCACCCTATTGGAACAAAAATGACTCCACCCCCTTCCCAGAAAAAAAAACACTCCCTGTAATAAATAATTTAAGTAATAGAGCTCCAACTCTTTTGGCTCGTAATTCACTTTTTGAAACCGATTCGATGGCGTCTTTAAGTGTGCAATATCATATGCAGGGAAAAAAAAAAAAAAAAAAAAAAAAAAAAAAAAAAAAAAAAAAAAAAACGAGGATAGACTGCTAAAATTATTTTATTAACAGATATTCACACTTTTGCTGTATTGTTAACAATATGATTAACAAATTCATATTACAAAAAAATATATATATTACAGGGCTGATCTCTGTGTAATGGCAGTACTTTTTCTAGATGCCTGTGTGCCGACCAACCTGTTCAACTTCTTTAGGCGATTTTCTTTAGTCGCCCAATTCGTCCAAAAAAAATATATCCTCCGACGTCAAATGGTCTTTCACGACCTGAATAGGACTAAATTCTAAGAAAATCGTTTGGAAGTAGTCTAAGCTGGAGAACATGGTGGATGTTCCAACAATTCACCTCAATTTTCCCATTCGTGAAAGCTTTTATAATCTAGTACATTCAAAAATTAAACAGTATTCTCTAGTTTTATTCTCCAATCCCTTCACACACCGAAAGACAGAAGCAATTACTATTTAAGCTGAACAACAGTTTTATCCAATTTCAAGCGATCAGATTCTTTTTAATGATTAATCCAAATGTACTTCATAGTTATAAATTGACGTACAAAACCAGTTTCATTCTAATCGGAACGCTCCAAACATTTTAAGACTGCACTTTTGATAAGTTTGATGTTTATGGCTTTACGCCTCGCCAAAGATCAAGTTTATTAGAGGCAGAAAGGACTGAAGCAAGGAATGGGAAGGAATTTGGCCATGGTCTTTTGAAGGAACCATCCCGGCATTCGCCTGGAGTGATTTGGGGAATCCATGGAAAACCCAAATCTGGATTCCCGGGCGAGGATTAGAACCCACCTCCTACCGAATGCGAGGCCAGAAGGTTAACGGCTCACCTACCACGCTCGGTCAGTGCATTCAGCTCTAAGATCTTTCTCATGCGCAATTCTCATTTAAAAAATTTCATGTTATTTTGAAATAACCAGTATGAAACTTTAAGCACTAGCTCGCCGGTAATCTTGCATCATATCACACTGGTTCTCTTAGCGTGGACAATCTTCGACGATGGTACAGCCCTGTCTGAATTTTTTTGATTCTTGAAGATTTTGTTCCCAAAATTTGTCGTCTTGACTAAACTTGCAAATTTTTAGTACAGTGCGATATTCAGTTTCATCCATTTGAAGGAATGCACCACTCCTCCGATTCGGACAGTTGTATTACAGAAATCGCAATGTAATGATAAACTCGACAGATACACCAACAAAAACAAAAAAGTAGCTAATATGTTGGCAGCATCGCCTTCTATGGTCGCAACCTTTTCGAGTTCAATACCATTAATACGCCGTCTGGATTTCAAATCTCGCTATCAACCACTTCGTTACCGAGCGTGGTGGGTGCTGGCCCTCACTCGGAAGAACGTGGCATCCAGATTTGGGTTTTCCATGGTTTCCCCAAATCACTCCAGGCGAATTCCGGGATGCTTCCTTCAAAAGGCCATGGCCGAATTCCTTCCTGTTCCTTGCCCCCATTCCTTTCCCGCCTCTAATGACCTCTACTAGGCGTAAAGCCGTAAGGAAAAAACCGCAACTTCACGATAACAATTCTTCCAAAATTTGGCGCTTTAGATGGAGGATTGTCAGCACAGAGGGCATCTTGCTTTAAAGTAATTCATGGTTACAGCAACTTTTACTACAGTTCAGAGTTCTCTCACCATCTGGCAATCTCCTTCCAGAAGTGTCCCAACCCATAGACTTGCTTTTGAAGCAAGCAATCGAGCCACCATGTGAAAATATTTCATACACTCCCAAACATCTGCTCTAATAAATTTCAAATCTCTGCGGTGATTTTGTCTTTAAATAATATGAATTTCAGTTGGCTATGAACAGAGTAAGATTGAGGAAGTCTTTCAATAGTGGTATGTGCATTACTGATTAAGGAAACATACGAACCATGGAAACGTTTACGCCGTACGAATCTAGAAAGCTATGATTTATTACAGAAATTTACTGTTATAATCTGTGTGCAAGCAGGACCGCTATTAAAAAAACCGATGTTTACAGTGTTGCAAGCCACTTGGCTTTGAATATCCTTAGATGTCCGATACAATTTCAGTAGATTAGGTACAAACATCCTGAGACTCGCTAACTGAAAAAAAAAGTCAAAATTAACTTTTTTATTTCCAGGTCTTTAAAATTCCAAATACAAAATAATATTGAACAATGAAAGTAAGAAATATCCCTGAACATGTTTTATACATAGTCACTTTCATCACTGCTGCTGCTGCACCTACCTTTTTTGGGTGGGGGTTTTACAACTGGAACAGTAGCAGACGATTAATCACCACACTATCGAGAGCCCGATTTAACCACGGTAACTTCCCCAGCCACCTACACCGAATAGGGTTGAGATTCCCCATATTGCGAGATCTCAGACCAGGCAATATGAGACATCAATCATATAATATTCTCATGCAATAAATACCAACATCTCCACGACCAAATGATGAAAGATCTTGCCACGAACGGCTTCCCCCTGCTGACAAACGTAACCCTCCTTACCAGCAACAACAAAGTAGTACTTAGCATCCTCGCCAGATACTTAGAAGATGGAGGGATAGAATTCTAACCAATCTTGGAAGTTAAAATAGGAAATCTCTAAACTCAAAGCCCAAACCACAGCACAACCCCATTTCCGCGCAAGCACAACAACTAGCATGGCAAAATTAACAGATAGAGGCTGACGCCAGATAGATCAACCCACTACAATTGACTTGTCAAAGAAAAACTGCGATTTAGACTAATCCATAAATACTAATGGAACTATACGTTAAAACAGAACCGATGATTACTAAGTCTAGTTCATGTATTGTCTAGCAACGCTTTTTCGGATTACGGTCCACAAGATGGCACTTGAAATTTGTAAATAGCATCACTTACATTATATCCTCACTATGTTCTAATTTAGTGACCATTATTCAATCAACAAGATTGTAATTAGTTAACCTAATATAGATAAGGAAATGTGCAAATAGATATGTTTGATGGATGTAAGAAGCTTTGTAATAATGTTCAATGGCTGTATGGTCTCAAACCGAATGCCAATAAAATAAAAATCAAATTTAGCAACTGCAACGGAAAATGTTAAACTGCGACCCCTTTGATTCTCGGATATTCGTTAAGCCTTCTCGGAAGGCTCCGCTTTGTAAGTCGTGCCAACGAGCGTGTCACCGTGCATAAAGAGTGCGCCGATAGTTCTGTATTACGGTCTTTTAAGATCTATAATCAAACATATGAGCTTTATTTCAATTGTTTCACACGACTGGTTGTAAGGAAACGATTCACTATTTTTGATAATTCTGTCATGCATTAATACTATACGCTCAAAGTTTAACAAAACACCAATATAAGGAAAAAAATCGACAAATAGTAAAAAGCTAGCAAAAATCCGTAGATATTTCAACAAAATCCTAAATTTTTATAAAAATCCGTAGATCTACAGATAAATCCGTAGAATTGGCTGTAGACCCTGCTCATTCGATTTTCATCCTCTTTTCTACACTGTAGTCATTCAATAGTTTTAGATCAAATGCTGCGACATTTGTAGAGTATTTGTGAAGGATCAGGACAGCCATTATGGTGGCAAGAATGACTTCGCAATGGATCCGCCAACATCAAGAGATTCGATAAAAAAAAAAAAAAAACATGGAACTCCGACATAAAATTTACTGGAGCCTATTGTGGGTTTTTAGGGTTCGAACCCAGATAGTGGAAGGAACTCGTTCCTGATGAACGGGTAGTCGTGGATTACAGCCAATTAATCTTCGTTGTGCGTACGAAGTAATGTATACGGCACTTTTTTTATTCCTTAAATTATTCTATACGGTCTTGATGCTTTTCGGTAGAGTGGGGATGAACATGCTAGTACCGCGTTTCACCCTCTCTTCCTTCATTTAACAGGCGTCTACAGACATGAAATACTCAGGCACACTGAGGAAAGTAACCGACTGTCCTAACTTCCCAAATCAACCATAGTGGTTTGTATTAAGCAATTCAAGTGCAGCAATTTTTTTTTTCTTACTGCTTTACGCCTAGCCTAAGTAAACCGAAATCTGGATGGCCGGGTGGAGATTCGAACCCACGTACTCCCGGATGCAAGATCAGACTGATAGTATTGTTGCACATGTAGCTGTACAACAGATACCTGCACGTTATTGCTAACTCCTGCTTTGAAAGAAATTTTACGATATAACTATCATAGTAAATATGTAGGCCTAATGTGCCAAATTAAGGAATGCTTTAAAATCTAAGGTGGATATTCCTGTAACCTTTAAAGGCGGCCATACACGATTGCTCCATACGTCCAAATGGAACGACCCCACTCGATTATCGTGTCTTTTTTTTATCTGCTTAGCGTTTCTAACAGCGAGGTCTATAGGGACAGGAAAGGATGGGGGGCAAGGAATGGGAAGGAATTCGGCCATGTCCTTTTTGAAGGAAGCATCCCGGCATTTGCCTGGAGTGATTTGGGAAACCATGGAAAACCCAAATCTGGATGCCCGGACGGGGATTCGAACCGCCGTCCCCCCGAATGCGAGGCCAGAACGCTAGCCGTTACACCACCACGCTCGGTATTATCGTGTCGTCTGTGTGGAAGTTTCTGTGGATGATTGTCAGGATTATTTGGATATCCGGTCATTCCAATATCCATCAGTTCCGTCCATCATGCCATCAAGCCGACTGACGGTGTGTGGGGAAAACCAGGTGGAATGACATCAAGCCGTCACTCCAGTCGGCTCGTGTATGGTGAAACCGCGGTCCAAACAGTTCTCATTCTGCCGCCGACCGCTGAGCTGGCAACATCAGTATCTTGAGTGGACTACACTATTGTGAGTGAAGGAATGTCCTTTTCTTAAATCTGGACGAAAAGCAGTTTTTGCTCCTAGGAAACGATGTCCTTTAATCGCCTACAGGCATACCTCGTATACCAAGTCAGTAGATAATGCCTATATTTATTTTTCAGTACTGAAAATTCAGGCTAATACTGAATGGTATAAACCAGCTGGAAAGAGCATGTGGTGAATCGTATGTCATCCAGGGTTGGAAGTTAGAATTGCATCTGATTAGTGGATAGGGAGCGTGCATAAACCACGTAGCTCCATTTTGGCCTCCTGTGAACCCTCCCTCCCCCCCACGTAGCCCTACGTGGCTTTTGCCTGTACCCCCCCCCCCCCCCCACGTAGCACGTAGCTTTTTTCCCTTTTGATTCCAGAAGACATTTTGTACTATTTTCTCTTTTCAGACTATTGTAAATTACATACCAAGATCATTAACTGAGGGAAATAAATATTCACATGCTGTTCTGAGTTCTGTTCCTGATTTTAACTGTGAAAAATGTTTTGAAAGGAAAGCTACGTGGCCTGGTTCGGAACCCCCTCCCCCCACGTAGCTTTGGTGCTGAGCACCCTCTGCCACCCACAATTTTGTGAATTGCAGAGTATATATGTAGATGTAGATTGTACCATTTCTTTTTTGTTTTGAATCTGGTACAGAAATATTCGTTTTGCAACCAGTTAAATATTTTGAATGTAGAATTTAAAATACAGTTTTAAATATTATTAATTAGAAATTAGGACGATATCTTTTTACTTAAAAAAAAAGGGTCGTCTCAGCAAGACTTTGTGCTGGAGATTTAGTATAGAGACTTACCATGCCTGTGGCAGATCTCTAATCCTGACTACCATGGCAAATATAAATGTGTCAATAGATAAATTGCTAATATTATTTAAAAATAAAGACAAACTCCAACAGAGAAAACTGTTGAAAAAAAAATTCATTGCAGTATTTTTAAAAAGAACGTAGTAAAATAAGATTAAATTTATGTGAGCTTACTTGTTTAAACATGTTTTGCACCATGTGAGGTACCCGTCACTATTTTGGGCCTGCTAAACTACTTAATCTGTTTTATAATCATTTTTTAGTATTTCTAAGTCTTAGCAATATCAGAGCTTTTTTCATAATTTCGCAGCGTTTTGGATATTTATTGTATTCAGTATTCGAAAGTTTGAATCTCCTTTAAAATAATTCGAACTCATTTTATTTAATACTTGGCTTAACTAGATCGTGTATGGCCATCTTTAGACTGTCCCCGCTCTGTGTCATTATTACAGATGATTTATTGCTTCAATACTGTACTAACTGAATTGTGGAATAATGGATATATGCCGTAAACCTTAGTTCTAGAATTCGCGGAGCAGATTGCTGATGATTTTATTGCATTAAGTCTAAACCAAACTGTTACTAAATAGAGGTATGGTAGTTCTCTTGATAGACGAGTAATACAAAAGTAGAACCCCCAATGCTTCCTATAACGTGTCTCACGGATGCGTAAACTTTAGGTTTCTACCAACTATCCAGAATATTCTCATAGGCTGACTGTATGGGGAGTAATATAGTGCACTGCATGTTCCATACGCTTACTACGATCTAAACGTTCAGCTGGTAATTTGGTCAATAAAATGCACCACTACGACCAAAAGTAATCTCTTATCTGATTTACCAACCAAAAATTTTAACGCTGCCTTTGTAAAGCAATACATAAAAAATTAAAAACGAAACTTGGAATTTCTTATTGATATCGAATCCGCATCACTACTTTTGGGTTATCAATCAACTGGATATTTTTTTTCTTTACCTAAAATTTTTCTACACTAGTTTTATGTAGTTTAGCATTTAAGGAAATTTCCAACTGGTTGGCTAGTCAAAGAAATTTAATCTCATCTTGACAGCAGTCAAAGACTATTAAGCTAGCACCAGCCATTTAGAATCGTTTTAAACCATAAACATTTGTTGCAGCCATTGTGCAATTTAAGCCAAAAATCAGAATTACCAAGCTGCCATATCCTGGAAATAGTATCATAATACAAAATTGATATGCTGCACTAAGAATTTTCCCCTCATTGGTCAAACTCCCAATAACAGTACAACTGGCAATATATACGAAGGAATTACACATTTCGGAACTAGTCTAGAAATAAACCTGGACAATAACTGGCAGTACACCTATGAAGCATCCCTTTAAATGACAATTGAAATGTACAATAAAAAAGCTAACAAGGAAATTATTACAAATCATACCGTAAAAAATATAGGAAGAGCCATTTTCTGTTTCTTTTGCAAAGACCCATTTCTCCGTTAAGATTAATTTTGGAGATCAAAAATGCAATAGGACCACTATTCCAAACTTAAGGTCGAATAGTTAAACATTAACGAAGATATTACTCATGTCTTCCTCTACATGAATCTGGACTTACCGGTTTGGTAACAGCGTGATTGTAACAATTGCAACAGTCCCAACTGTGGGAAATTAAAATACAGCACACTACACTACCTAAAACGCAACGTCATTTACCACCTACTTTTGAATGAAAAGGATTTTTCACCTGGTAAATCAGAGCTGTCACTTTATGATTTAGAGTAATTTCGCGGATCTTTCTGTAGACGAAAGTAGACCAGCTACAATATGCCTTCTTTATTATACCATACCTTATGAGATTTTGCTCGTGCACAAAATATGATTTTATTTTTATTTTTTGCTTAGAGCTTTAAGGCTTGTCGCGAGAGGACTCAACAAGAAACGGGAAGGAATTCGTCCTTGGCCTTTTTGAAGTAGCTATCCCGGTATTCACCTGGAATGATTTCGGGAAACTATGAACAAATCTGGATGGCCTAACATTTGAACCAGCGTCCGTCCGAATGGTCGGCCCAGACCAGACTAACCAGACTAACTAGGTTTTATTAATATGCCTGAAACGTTCCGTTTCAAGTCGAAAAAACGTGTTTCAATATTTTATTCATGTAGGGCAGATGCTGTTTTGTATTTAATTGGCTAGAACATACGTTTGCTTTCAATCACATTTGGTGCGTATCACAAGATTTCAAAAATGACTACAAAATAGAAGTATGCAGTCATCATTTAAACAAGCTCCCCTTCAAAAAATTAGAACAGCTATGTAACAAAGAATTGCAGACAATATTCGTTCGCTATACATTAAATACCTTTAAATAGAAATACTCTTAATACTACCACTAGTGCTAGAAAATAAAACTACTAATATGCAACATGCTAACGGAACTAATAAAGACATTTATGAAGACCACAGCTGCAAATGTTTAAGAATCCATGTGCCTAAAAAATAACAGGAGTTTGTTAGAGCTGTAATTTATAATTACTAAGAAGTGGAGACCACCTACTGGCTGGTAGTGCTTTAAGGAGTGGTAGCATTGCAATGAATTTAATCACAGTCCCCCCCCCCCCAAAAAAAGGGGTGGCGATTAAAAGCAATCAACCACTTGTTGCTAACGGAGGATACTATTGCCCGTTTCAATGTGCATAGAGAACAACCGTCATAATTTTCTGTATGACATGCCGATTTACAGTACGTTGAAAGCATAACAAGCACACTTGTGCCAGAATGCCAACATTGTTATCAAAACTGTACAAGCAGACATGCCGGCAACGTTAACTTGTCAACCGACATGGTAAACGATTTCGCAACATGTTACTAACAACTCTGCGCAGTCAAAACAAGTCTCTGAAAGCTTTCTCGGAAGAATAAGACCGACCAAATTCCGTATGATTATAAAAGCAATATTAAAATCACTATATGGCCATCCAGTGATCGCCTGTGGTATCTTTCAACCACAATTTTAAACATGCCAGTCGTGACAAGAATTGGTGAGGAATTAATACCTTTTTAGTTATCTTTCGTATCACCCAAGTATTAACTCAATGTCTAAGTATATTTGAAAACCTCCAGGATGAGAGATTCACCGTATGTCATGCTCATGACAAACTTAAAGCTTTCTCTATGAAAAAATGATAGCTTAGTAAATTCACTGCAAGCCGAGATTTTAAAAGGATCAGTTATTCCATTGAATCCAAGTAGACTAAAGTTTATAAATGAGGTGGAATTTCATAAAAGACGAGTTTTCAGATTATCTTCTAATCACAATAATGAACTTTCGTTTCATACACTCTAAACTATTGCGCCATGCAATTCCTGTACGCGCTAGAAGCGCTCCAGACGCCGTATGCAATATTAAGCTATTCCGATTTGTATGAAAGGCAAATTGAAATTTGTATGGGCATTATTAGTGGTGGGTCCTGGAGTCCACAGGAAGTGGCACAGTGTGGCCTTGCCTTCTGCTTGGTGCATCCAGAAATAACTGCTAAAACCAAGAGCTGAGCCAAGGCCTTAAACAGTTAGTCCGAAATCAAATTTAACTTGGCTTTACTACAATGGTTGCTTCTATGGACCTTTTATCTGCATATTAACGCCCGCCTTTAGACCTACAATTACGTTCAAATTCGCCGACCTATCGACTGTACTATACTGGTCACGGTCGTTAAGTCACAAAACAAACCTTAACAATAAGTTCTCAAGGCGAAGAGGGAACTGGTTATTTTTCTAATCTACTGCGCGAGTAGACCACTCTTATCTTATTGAAGGAAGGGCGCAGAAATCTTAACATGAACAGTTAAAATTGAAGTTAAATTCAAAGTAAAATACGCTTTACAGTGTTCACGAAATTTAATGTCTAAGGTTATTGTTTAAAATGTAGGAAAGTTTGATGCTTTACACGCCAGGAGTCTAATTCGTAGAATCTTGTTTGAATTGCAAGAACAGATAACTGTAATAAGAGAAAATTTGTTTTTAAACATAAAATAGGATATAATCAAGTGTTACATAGCTGAATCTATTACAACAGCACCCTCCAATTTGCAAGCTCGCGTTATTCTAGAGCAAACTGCGGAGATTCATTTCTCGCGCCTAGCAGGTTTTGTTTTGTTAGGGCCTTAATGTTCAACGTCGAAGAGAGAGGATTGGAAGCAACACCAAGGCCTTTCGAAGATGAATCCTGGTATTCGCATGGAGCGATCTGGTAACTCGTGTAAAACCGAAAGCACGATGTCTGAAACGGATCGAATGTCACGCTCGAGCGTTAACAGTTCATGTACTAAGCTCGGTCCTAATATACAGCTTTAGGTTTTCCACCAAAAATTTGCACGATCACAATTACACAAATTAACTTACAACAGCGACATAGTAAAACTAACTTATTCCACTAACTGATAAGTTTTTGGAGGATACAGACGGGAAACAAATCCGGGTATTCATTCCTTGGACATCAAGTGGGCGCTAACGGCAGAGGAACAAGCTAGGTTGCACGCGTCGAAATGCCACCGTACTAGAACAGAGGTGGAACAATTAAATCAGTGTTAGAAACCCACGCCTTGGAGGAGGGGGGAGGGGGCGTATGGGCAATTCTTTTGACGGAATGGTGAGGGGTGCGTGGAAAGAAATAGGTTTGGGAACCCTAGGCTAGACTCTTCAGACAGTTCAGTCACCTGGGGCGAATAGGACCGTACCCAGTTTTCATTCTAAAAATTAAACATTTTTTTCCATGCTCAAGACAACACCGCTTACACACGGGTAGATTGCTACACTTAGCCCCCCTCCCTTTCCCCTTACAATATATTTAACAACGAAATCAGACAGACTAACAGTGAGAATTAACAGTTAACAACCACTTCCGACGATAGATGGTAAAGTTATTTGCTCCACAAGAGCCCCAAACTGGCCAAGAGGGAGAAGAAAACACAAGCAACTTATTTTTTCACTACACTGATTTTATTCAGCTCAATTCCGAAGTGTAGTACACAGCAAAACCTACATCTATCACTAATCCGCGCGGCCGGGTGTGTCTACGGATCAGAAGCTAGTGGAAGATCAAGTAGACCTATTATGAAGATAATCTAATATGCACCATAAGATATATCTGAAAAAAGTGAGAAATTGCATCTAGGTAGCAGATCTCTGCAACTTCAATGGGAACCCACTTAATTTAACTTAATAAAACTTTCTTTAAAAGAAAACTAAGAAAATGCTCTGCCATAATGTTTGCAATAGAATCATTTGGAAAATTTATACCTTTTCAATAGAGCTGCTGTCCAATTAAATACATAAGATACTCTATATCCAGAAACTGTCGCCTGCATCGAATAATTATTAATACTATGCAATTTTCACACAAAATACTGTAATGAGTCTTAACCGACAGTAAACAAACTATGCCAGTCACAGGATGAAATCAACAGCGTAGAGCTGGCAGCGAGTGTACCAGTATCTTATCCACTAAAGACCTCACAGCGAGGAACTTAACGGGCAGATAACTTCGACCAAACAGTATGAAAACAAGCACGACGCAGATTTTGCCCTACTTCCACAGATTATCTCAATTCGTAATGGCAGCTCAGATAAAACTGATATCTGGTCATAAAAGAACAAGAATTATGGAAGCAGTAGGGGAATGTTTTCCGCCACAATCCTTACTTCTGTTTAAGCAGTTCCTGGATATAGCAAGTTCCAAGTATGTCATACTTTGAACATCCTATTAGATTTTCAGAGCAACAACAAACCAAGATTTTGGCAAAAATGTTAACATGACATGCTTAATATTCAAGTATATTAAAGTATGTCTAATGCAACCTTATTAAATGAATTATACATTTTCTTCGGGATTGGTATACATCTAAATAACTTGTTAAAAATGGATTTATAAGAGTTTGACTAGGAAGTTTCGAGATATGACAGGCATTCTACAAACGCATACTCCGTAGTAAAAATGCGCACTGCTTTTACTTATTTGCAGCTTTAAATTAGAATTTTGAACTTTAAAAGTTACCAGTGCTTTAATAAAAAAACGTTAAACTCAAATTTCAAGCAAGTAAAATTTTGCTCATCCTGTATAACCACGCAATGTGCAGATGCTTTCTAGCTCCAAGTAAATCGCGTACTTTATACTTTTAACGTTTCAAAGTAATTGAGAAAAGTAGAATAAATCTGAACAATCTAGCATCAAAATGTATACCAACAATACGAAGAAAGTAGAAACAGCAAATGTTACACTACAGACAGCCAGAGTTAGGTAGCCGAAAACATCCAAACTTCCTTTAAGCCCGAATTTGCCTAGTCCCTGAACAATAAGACTCTTCGTGAAACTTGCACTCTCCAAATAAACTGCAGAGCGCGTTTTCTGTGCAAAACAGCGTTGGCACAATGTAGTAGGGAAAATTGCTTTGGAAGATTTGTAACGAAATGTATTGGCCAGTACCAGTACACATGTAAAAAAGGAAAACTGCGATGGATCACACCCTCCATCATCGGAATCGATTTCGTGGTGGTTTCTAACATGACCAAACGTGCTTTAATGGCCAGTCATAGTAGTTAACTGAGACCTTAGTCTAAAAACATTCGTCTGAAAAAAAAAAAAAAAAACAATTATTTCGATCCTAAACAATCAATTTGTATCAAGCCGATAATGCAGGTATGGGACCGTGCACAAACTACGTGGCTCGGTCCAGGGGGGGAGGGGTTGGCTGGAAGGCTACGCTGTGCTACATCTACATCTCATCTACATATATACTCTGCAATTCACAAAATTGTGGGTGGCAGAGGGTGTTCAGCACCAAAGCTACGTGGGGGGAGGGGGTTCCGAACCAGGCCACGTAGCTTTCCTTTCAAAACATTTTTTACAGTTACAATCAGGAACAGAATTCACAACAGCATGTGAATATTTCCCTCAGTTAATGATCTTGGTATGTAATTTACAATAGTCTGAAAAGAGAAAATAGTACAAAATGTCTTCTGGAATCAAAAGGGGAAAAAAGCTACGTGCTACGTGGGGGGAGGGGGGGTAGAGGCAAAAGCCACGTAGGGCTACGTGGGGGGGAGGGAGGGTTCACAGGAGGCCAAAATGGAGCTACGTGGTTTATGCACGCTCCCTATCCACTAATCAGATAACCTAGATGCAATTCTAACTTCCAACCCTGGATGACATACGATTCACCACATGCTCTTTCTTCCCAGCTGGTTTATACCATTCAGTATTAGCCTGAATTTTCAGTACTGAAAAATAAATATAGGCATTATCTACTGACTTGGTATACGAGGTATGCCTGTAGGCGATTAAAGGACATCGTTTCCTAGGAGCAAAAACTGCTTTTCGTCCAGATTTAAGAAAAGGGCGTTCCTTCACTCACAATAGTGAACACTACACAAGATTATCTCTGACAGCATAAACGCTGCTGCAGATTAACATCTATTAAGAGACCTAACGGTGTGAGGAGCTCGTGGGACAAACTTGTTTCAAGCAACTTTACGTAACGCAGAGAGAAAGTAGGAGTACTAACATAAGGAACGGCCACTACTGCAGAGACAACGATGGAAACGACTAACAATTAGAACAGGTGGCGCTGCTAACCACCTCCGCAACAATGCAAAAGCCCTATATAAACGTGCTGCAACAATATAAGAATCGGCATTTATTTTGAGGGTATTTCGAAAATACATCCGCAGGGAGCAGTATCAAGATAAAGGAACTCAAACTTACTTCAACACTTAATTTGCAGTATTCGCAGCTTAATGGGGGGCATAAGGCAGTCAAACTAAACAGTTCAATCTGGCACACATTTAAATAAGATGTTCCACAACCGTTGTAAACTCAGCTTAATCTGCCAAACGAATAGGCATTTAATTGGTAGGGGCATAGCTACCTGCTTTTAAAAAGTTGACTGAAAACATTTTAAAGTATTTTACCTAGTTTCAGAAACATCAGTGGATTAAAATATTCAGTTTCTGTGACCCAGGAATGAAGACATTGTACCGTGAATCTCTTGTTATTGCAAACACAAGTGCAAAAGAGTATAAATTCATTTACGAATATACTGCTCTACCAATATGGTTGAAGGCCATATTCCGCAGTTGCCGATAGATCTAATTTTATGAATAAAATCTATTTGCTTAGTTAGCTACAGGGTTGTTTACTACATCCTCAATATATCCCGGAGCAGCTCGTATCAATTTTCAGTGCGCTGGTACAACACAGAGGGAACAGCGCACAATCTTTATGACGCCGGCTAATGCCAAGAAATCGGCGTCATTCTTATGCAGTCACTAAAGTATTTTAGTAAAATTTTCAATAATTCATTAAGCGCTTAGGAACACAGAATAATAATTCTGAGCTGGAGCATCGAAAAAGCTCATTAGGAGGAGGTAAAACAGTTCAGTCTAAGAAAAAACCTTAGATTTTTTTTTTACATAAAACTTGTAGAAAATAAACTTTAAAAGCTGATACTCTAATCCACATATTCCACGCAGCATTATCTGCAACAATTATAAACTATACTACAAAGTTGACATGCCAAAAAGACGTCCCTGAAATTGGGCAGACAGAACATGGGACGAACACGCATCTTCCCCGAATGGGTAGAGAAACTGATCACCTATTTCATACATTCAATTTTTCTCCTAAAAAGGCAATGTATTTAATTTAAACCTGCCTCTAGATTTCTGCTCTTGTCTGTACCACAGCGTTTATATATATTTTTAAAAAAGTAAAGTTTCCATCCGCATTGGATGCCCTGAACTTGTGTATTCCATCACTTTTAAAAAGTCATCTGAAAAAGAGGAACACTATTTGAAACGCTTATTTTAGTTTCATAATATACTTTAAGCAGATTACGGGCGGATTGTGCAGCCAATAAAAACTCCGTCACCAAGTCATTAAAACAAGAGCAATCATACAACGATAAAACTTAGATGTAATGCTGTTTCAGTCAACTTCACATTTGCCTTGTTTCGCATAAAGTCTAATACAATTGAGCGTGGCGGGTGAGTGGTAAAGTTAGGGTCCCGCATTCGAGAAATCACTCCAGCCGATAGCCGGGATGGTTCCTTCAAAATGCCATGTCCTGTCTTTTCCAGCCTACAATGATTTCCAAAAGTCGCAAAGATATATATTGTAACACATAAAACAGTACAATTAGCACGTTCTAATCACGCCTTTCAACATGAGCCGAACTATCTTGAAGAAACTGAGTAGAGGACGCAGTGGAACACTCCCCAAGCAATTTACCCGCACTAGAACCATAGTTTAACAGGGTCTACTAGAGATCGCGATTCCACTACAGCAAAATTCACTAATGTTATGTAGTCAATGACGAGGCAAATGTTCAAGCAGTAATTCCGTTGCAAAACAGGCTAGACCATTATTTTCAAGCAGAAATTAGGTAGTAATACGTCCTGGACAAGCATGACACCACTAAATGTACTTCGGAAAGTATTTCTAACAGTATCTTGCATTTGACTACTGCAGTATTATGACGCCAATTCCTTGCGGAATCGCGATCTCCAGTAATACCAAGTAACATTTGTATCTGCCCTTTTAAAATAGCTCGATTGAAGAAGAAATCACGATTAGCACATGGCACCCTCAGTTTACCATTTTTTCACATTTCCAGATCAGGAAACATGTTACTTCCTGCGCCGTTTTCCCCTTAAACTTAATATTAGACCACCTGTTAGGCAGAAAATTTAAAGGTAACTTCATAATTATAAACTAATTCTTTAGTTATTGGGTCAGCTTTGAAGTTAATTTTAACAGAAGTCAGTACATCAACATTTTTTAGTTCTATTTCTGTAAACATCAAAAATAAAAATGCAATTTTTTAAATTCATGAACAAATTATGAACAAGCATCCAGCTGCAGACAAAAGAGCAGCTTTCTCAAAGTTTATTTGGTAATTTTATTGTAATAGTGTGTAGGTGAAAAGTAATAAAAACATTGTTGCAGATATTAATCATAGGGCACCATAGGTTAAAATCTTACTCATTTTTCAATTGCCCAAGTCTACTCACTTCGTACAACATTAACACACATTTTACATCAAAATACTCTTATTAAAGAAAAACTGACTAGGCAAAAAAACTTACTAATTATAACTAATGACAAACTATTCTTTATACTCAAGAGGAATTTTAATATAGAGCTTGAAAAAGGTTATAACTAAAAACCATCAATGTCCCTATCACTCTCCTGCTGCACAAGTTACAACTGGCCAGCTCTATTCGATCAGGCAAAATTTTTTAACCACATAAACCGCGAATCAAGATACCATGAAATAAGGTCATCAAGAAAAATTACTTCCTTGGGTAAAAACTAAGGCTCGAATGAACGGATACTGTGATTTACAGTAACATGCTTCTGAATATACTACTAGAATTTTTTTTCCCCAAGACATATTCATTACATCCAAAACAGATGCCTGCTGCAAAAAAAAAATTGAAAAGAAAAATGACCCAAGGTATTCGATACAAAAAACTACCCGTTTCACCACAATTGAAAACTTCTTACCTACTAATTTTCTTTAAAATTTTAAAGAGTCATAGGTAAATATATTTCCTTATACCTACACAACTTGAACCTATTAATATTCACCGCGTATATATAAATATTCCAAAATCTGGATAGCGCATGGGTAAAAGAATGAAGACCGGAATTTACAACAGTGAGGGGAAAAAAAGCAAAAATCACGCTGCTCGTTTACGACAGTTAAATATCTTCTCTCAAACTCTTCAGATCGGAAATGTAAAATGCATTAAAAACGTGTTGATTTTGACAAGCTTTTTCAGAATGTCAGTGAGCACCTTGATAATTCCTACTATATTAAAAGGTTACCGACCGCAAAAAAAATTAAACTTATCTACCACCAAAATAAAACTTCGAAGATTTCAGCAGAATGTTAACCAAAACACCTGACCATACCAGTTACACGTTGAGCTTGAAATACGCGGCCCCATTTTATCCAGCGCCAAGTCAAATGTCAAATTTTAAACGCAAGAAATAAGATTTTAGGAGATAAAGACCCAGGAAAATAAAAACTCATGGCAAGAATTTGCACAGAAGTAGAAACGAGACTCTACACTTCAAAACCATTTTAGCTAACACATCAGAAATAAATTTTAGCAACTAAAATGTACTTACAGTCGAGATGTTTCTTTTTAGGACCAATCATTTCTTCTGTCGTTGCTTTGCATACCGACTTGGCAAGGCCCTGACCGGCTAAACTATGTCGGGCAGCAAGTAACCTATCGTTAATCGTTTGCCCTGCCATCTTAACACTCATAATAGACACAGCTCGTCAATAACACACCAGGGCACAAACACCCCAAACCACCACTTATCACCGTCAATTTCAGTTCTGCAATGACAGCTCAGCTGTACAGCCACCACTACAACATTCTAAGATGGCGACTTCAGCTTGATGACGTCAGAGTCATAATGTTTTCAACACTAATTCAATAACATTGGTCCAATATCAAAAGAGTTACAAGGCTCGTATTTTCAGCACACTTTTTCTGTGATCTGTATTTTTCAATATATTTGTGATCTAAACTTTTATAAAGAATATAATAAAAAATGACAAATATTTTGAAACATATTATCTCTGACGAGCCATTCGATCGACCGGTTATACGAACGATCTTACATTAACTTTGAAAATGTAATCGATACGAACTCTACCGGGAAAATAAAACTCCTGACATTTGTCGTATTTCGAATATTTGTTGCCGTTTTGTGAAACCAGAATTTAAAAACAGTTTTCTCAGTATGGGTATAAGATCAACTTGCATTTTACTGCTGATATAATAGCAATGCGATAGTTATCCTCACCGCTCCTAGATGTCTCCGACTTACAATGACGATAATGAAAGGTGGAAAAAGTGGAAGAAAACAGGCATTTAGAAAAATTCGCGTACGATATTGAACGCACAGTGTGGTATTAAAAATATCCTTAAATCTTCTACGTTTCTTATTATTAGTTTTCAAATGTAGAAAATCTGGGACGTGCAGTTTTGTTAAAACTGCTTTGCCACAAAAATAAAGAAACAAATCAGCGAATGACAATAAGATTATTTAAATTATTTCTGTAAAATTAATTGGTGGAAATGGAATAAATTAAGTCAAAATAAATTTTAAAAAAAATCTTGTTAATTGTTTATATAAGGCGTCAAAAAGAATGAAACCAATTATTTACAAAGTTTTTGTTAAGCACGGCACTGTGAGGCCATGAACAGTGGCGATTTATTCAGTAGTGTTAAATACATATTGATTTTTTATTTTTTACTTTAGAAGAATTTTTTAAAACAGAAATAGCATTTAATAAAATATATATTTTCTAAAAACGTCATAGTTCTTAAAATTTTAAATTGTTCAAAAGAATTTTCACATCTAAACACCTAAGCAGACGCGCTAAGAAAGGGAAGGCTAAGTAAGAATCTACAAAATAATTAATGGTATCTTCTATAAACACAGTTGTTATAGTTTGTGTACATATTATTCTGTGACAGTGAATCTTCTGGTAAATAATTTTTTTGTTATATAATCATTTTGTTGTAAACTGAGACTCCTTTCCGCAGCCTCTTTTACTGGGATGTATGGACAATGGTTTTCGTGACAGTGCAAATAACTTCTTACGTTCTAGGCTACTAAAAAGTATTTGGAACTTCTATTTTTATGTCACGTGTCACTGAATGATGACATTGGATGGTACTTTTACCAAGAATGGGACGGAATCTAATATCATGTCAACGCTGAATTCATTTGCCTGATTACGGAAAATGGCCTAATGTATTCAAGATAGGCTATTTAAATCGTGCAATCAACAGCTACCAAAGTGCGCTATGGTGGCACATTCATAAGCTCAGATACTGAAATCTTAATACACTTAACAATGCTTTCCTGACAGTTTCGAAAAAGTTATAGAAGGAAATAGGCAACAACCAAATGCAATATAGAATCTTTTCACAGGTGACAAACAATATTAATCGCTAATATCTCAGATATTTTAAGAGAATTCTGGAATAAGATCTTTATGCCCTTATCACATACCGATGTACTTACTACATGATACACGATTATTGGACAACTAGTGATTAGATTTACTAAAAAATTTGTGTTAAGTACACAGATTTGCAATTTTATATCAGAAATGATGAGGCGATGGTAAATGGCTGCTTTGAAAATGCAGTTTTCCCAGAACAGCTGAGGGTATCTAAGGTGATACCAGTTTATAAAAAGGGCGATAAAAAATTCTTCCATAATTATATGCCAACATTCCTTGCCCCGATTATGTCAAAGGTTATTGAAAAGCTCGTCAGTCTCCAAATCTACAAATACCTTGAACTAAATAATTTTTTCTCTAAAAAAACATTTTGGTTTTAGGAAAAATATGTGTGATGCAGTTGTAACTTTTATGGAGGTCTTGATGACCTTGAAAATAAACTTAATGTTGGTGCAAAGTTTTTTGATCTGTCCAAGGCATTTGATACAATGTCTCATGAAATTTTGCTATTGAAACTTAAGCACTTAGGTTTTGATGATAAGGCAGTCAAGTTAATTAAGTCATATTCAAGTAATAGGTCGCAAGTGGTCTCATTCAATAACAATATGTCTAATCTTACGGATGTGGGACATGGTGTTCCTCAGGGATCCATTCTTGGCCCAATGACCTTTCATATATTATTGAAAATGGGAACTCCAAATGCTATAAGTATGATGACGATCTGTGTGTAAAAGTAAGTTCTGCTATAACTTCGAATGATGAGATATTCTCATCAAAGTTAAATCTGCTTATAGATCGGTGTAATGCCAACAAGCTATCTCTTAACTTAGAAAAAACACACCACCTTGATGTATGCTTAAAAAGCAACTCTACCTGTAATACTGTGAAATTATTGGGAATAATTATACAGTCAAATTTAAAATGGCAGTGGCGTGTTGAACCAATATCATATAAAGTCGTTAAAGGAATTTTCATGATTAGGAGACTTAAAGGTACAACGACAACTGATGTACTACTCTCTATTTGTTATGGTTATGTTCACTCCTACCTGTCTTATAGTACTATCCTTTGGAGAAATAGTCCATACTCACAGTGTCTACTTGTTTTACAAAAAAAAAAAAAAAAAAAAAAAAAAAAAAAAAAAAAGCAGGTCGCCTAACATGTGGAGCATTACCCAGAACCCATTGTAAGGAATTATTCTTAGCGTTAGGAATTATGACAGTACCTAGCTTATATATCTATCAATGTTTACTTTTTGTCGGGAAAAATCCTCATCTGTTTAAAAGCAATACCGATTTACATGATTACAACACTAGAATACAAGAACTGAATATTGCTCGCTTAGCATAGCTGAAAATAGTTTTAACTCAATGAAAATCAGATTTTTCAACCATCCGCCTAAGAATCTGGAAATAATGCCTCTAAATAAATTCAGAATTAGCACTAAGGAATTTATCACTGCAATATGTCCTTATAAAACTAAGGAATTTGATATAATCTAAATTCCTA
Organism: Vandiemenella viatica; assembly: GCA_031002005.1. Classification (NCBI taxonomy): domain Eukaryota; kingdom Metazoa; phylum Arthropoda; class Insecta; order Orthoptera; family Morabidae; genus Vandiemenella; species Vandiemenella viatica. The sequence continues at coordinate 373,153,099 of CM061921.1, forward strand.
ACATTATTAATATTATATGATTAATTGTATTAACTTATATATAAATTGTAATGTGTGTACGGCGAAGCCTATTTCAATGCTGTATTGATTAATACAGCATCTTGTTTCTGTTAATGTCAGCTATCATAAAATGTGTCTGATTTTAATGAAAGTGGACAAAATACATGTCTAAATAACATAGGAGTCTCATAAAACTTAATCAAATGAAGACTATCAGTTGCTTTAAACTGTTGAACGAAAGAAAATGCCTATATTTATTAAACATTTAAAATCACGTCAATGTGATTCAGCTTTAATAAATTTTTGATAAGCAATTTTGTCTCGGTATTTAATCTGTTTTACATTAGTCTATTTGCTGTTTTAAAAATATGTAAATGAGATAAAATTTAATTGATATGTTGGTTTTGGAGTTTAAGAATGTAGAATTGTTAGCACAGCGAGATTTCAGATAAAGGCAGAACATCTACTCGATCTTTGATAAAACCTCATTAAAACAGTGGTTTGGAAGACTGAGAAACGAGTTGGCCACGTAATTGATCCTGCACAACCAATCGACTGGTCTGGTAAATGGACATCAGGAAAACTCTGAACTGCTGTGATATAATTATGTGGTGCACCATCTTGCTGGTAGTGAATGGTACATTTTATTTACCTCCGTACCCCCTACTCAGTACGAAATGTTGTCGACGAATTCGTATAATGAAACCAAAAACACAGTGGGACTTTTATTACTACACTACATTCAAGGAGATACTGTTATTGGTATTATAGTTAGAAGAGTCAGCTTATTAGATACACAAATAAAAAACAAAAGGTTAATTATGAATATAAGGTGGGGAAAGAATTGCTTGCTGATGACTTGAAATGTAAATATCTTGGAATTACTTTTCATAACAAACTTAACTGGGCAGGACACATAGGACAGGTGGTAGGAAATGGTTTCAAAGTTCTGCACTTGTTGGAGAGAAGTCAAGGAATTGGGTTACAAAACTTTGGTCAGACCATTGCTCGAATATGGTAGTGTAGTATGGGACCCTCATTTTACATATCAAATACAGGAGTTGGAGAGGGTGCAAAGAAGGGCTGCTAGATTTGTTTCTGGAAATTATCGCAGAATGCAATCAGTAACGGATATGATAAAGGAGCTGGAATTGGATTCATTGCAAGACAGGAGGAGAATGAGGAGGGTCATGGGAGTGTACAGGGCATATACTGGCGATGAGGCATGGAAAGATATTGCAATAGGTATGAAAAGTAGTGGAAGGGAAAAGATGACCATGACCACAAGCTGGCACTCGATTTCAGGCACAAGGGTGTGGGAAGATTCTCTTTTTTAGGTAAGGGTGTCAGGGATTGGTAATGAGTTACCAAGAGAAATGATGAATAATTTACCGAAAACTTTGAAAGAATTTAAAGATAAAATTTGTAGAGGGCAAATGTAGGTAGGTGCAGGATAGGGGGAAGATGGGTGTGTAGGGAAATTGCCACCGGAGCCTGTGCTCCATTGCAATTAAATTAAATTAAATTAAGTTATATGTATAATATTAAGGGCATGAGAGAGAAAATGGGAGACTGGAAAGTACAGCAGACCGACATTGAGCTATGCTGGTTAATGAGTGTCCTTGCAGTCAGGAGGAGGATGAGGAGGGTAATGGGAGTGTACAGGGCGTATACTGGCGATGAGGCATGGAAAGATATTGCAATAGGTATGAAAAGTAGTTCATGGAAGGGAAAAGATGACCATGACCATAAGCTGGTATTCGATTTCAGGCACAAGGGTGTGGGAAGATTTTCTTTTTTAGGTAAGGGTGTCAGGGATTGGAATGAGTTACCAAGGGGAATGATGAATAACCTACCGAAAACGTTAAAAGAATTTAAAGTTAAAATTTGTAGAGGGCAAATGTAGGTGAGTGTAGGATAGGGGAAAGTTGGGTGTGTAGGGAAATTGCCACCTGAGCGTGTGCTCCATTGCAAATAAATTAAATTAAATTAAATGAAACTCGCACTAGGAAGCGAGCGAAGTTATCGCTATTCAATAAATTCCCCATAGGAGCGTCCATAAGGCACGATATTGTTTGGGACTCTCTCGAGTCGCAACTTAAGAATTGGTAATAGGTAAGCTAACTGAACTAAGGAAGAAAGCCACTATTGGACGGTAAAGTTGAGGTCCAGTTAACTTTGTAACTATATAAAACCCCATGAGGGACCAGAGTCTATTTTCTTTTCTTGAAGTGTAAGTATTCACATTAGATCAGTGCTCCACCATGTTACAACACATGGAGGCAGTCGCGTGGGGAGGCAGCTGCCATTACCGGTACTTCAGAAAATCCCGAAGTAACTTAAGTAAGTAATATAATCTCTCTCTTTCTCATGTAATAGATAAAATAATATTTCAAGAGCAATATCATTTGTAGTTACTGCACCGTTAATATGTGTGCGAGGAAGGTGTTTAACAGTGGACTTGTACTTCTTTGATATTAGAGACATAGTACCCTTCAGGTATAATGTATTGTGTACGCCGATAAAAGTCATGATTTACCTGGGAAGAAATATTCTGTGTACTACTTTGTAACACGGACTAACGAGCTGCCTCAAGATATAAAATAAATACAATTTAATTTTATCAAGTAAATTTTAAGATACGACTATCTGAATGAATGCAGACGATCTTTGGTGAATTCCGATGGTTCATAATTAAAAATCTCAGTAAAGGTGGTCATACACGATTGCTCCATTTTGATGTCATCCATAAGGATGGCATCCATTAGGATCACATCCAAAGGCGTAGCACATACACCATCATTCCATCACTCCAGTCAGCCACGACAATGAAAAATTATTCAAAACAAACAACAATAAGTTGTCAATTTGTTATACAACAATCTAGTTATGCCAAGTACTGAATAAAATGAGCCCAAATTAATTTTAAAGGATATTCAAACTATGTAATACTGACTACAAATGCTGAGAATTAAATAAACATTAAAAAAGTGAGAAATTATGAAAAATAAGCTATGCGATATTACGAAAACTTTTAAAAATACTACAGAATGATTATAAAACAGATTTATTAAATGTAAGTAGTTTAGCAGGCCGAAAATAGTGAGAGGTACGTCACATGTTGTAAAACAACATATTTGAACAAGTAGGCTCATATAAAATTAATCGAATCATACCACAATCTTTTCAAAAAGAAGACTGCAAAGAATTATCTTTTTTATTCAACACGGTTTCTCTGTTGACGTTTATGTCTTTATTTTTAAATAATATTAGCGATTGATCTATTGCCGTATTTATTTATATTTTGTCATGGTAGTCAGGATTAGAGATCATACAAGCATGGTTAGTCCTTATACTTCTCAATAATCTCGAGCACAAGGTCTTATTGAGACAACATTTATAATAATAATAATAATAATATCGTTCTAATTATTATTTAATACTATTTAAAACTTTATTATTTTCAATTCTACATTCAAAATAATATTTAACTAGTAGTAAACCAAATATTTCTGTAACAGATTCAAAACAAAAAAGAAATGCTACAATGTTAGCTCCACTCAAAGCATTGATGTTGTCTGCTCGGTGGTCGGCGACAGAATGAGAACTGTTTGGACTGCTGTTTCACCATACACGAGCCGACTGGAGTGATGGCTTGATGTCGCTCCGCGTGGTTTTCCCCACACACCGTCAGTCGGCGTGATGGCACGATGGACGAAACTGATGGATATTGGACTGACAGGATATCCAAATAATCCTGTCAGTCCACGTCATCCACATCAGTTTCCCCACAGACGACACGACAATGGAGTGGCGTTGCTCCATTTGGAAGGATGGGGCGATCGTGTATGGCCACCTTTAATAGACTAGTAGCTTGGCCAGGTTAAAGTTGGCGACTCAGGAGTTTAAAATACTAGTTAAAAAAATTGTTACAAACATTTAGTTTAGGAAGAATAATAAGAAATTACAATTTGGCGATCTTTTGACAAGACGAATTCGTTCAGTTAATAATAAAAGTAAGTTAAAATCTATCATCAGCGGGAGAGGGTGGAAAATGACAGCTAAAAAACGAGCTGCGAAATGGCGTAATGTCTAGGTGGACGACGCAGGCGGACAGATGTGAGTTCCAGGTATAATATTTGGATCTCCCAGTTCCGTCAGACAATGAGCAGGCAAGAGTCGATCACTAACTGACATGTACCTAGACGGACGAGGCTACTGTGTCCAATATAGAGTGCGAGGAGAGAAATATTTCGGACTGACAAGAAGATTTTATACACCTCCAAGAATCACCAGTCGACTGAAGGGACCGCTGCCTGAGGATACCCGCTGCCATTGAACACCAGAGGAGAAGAAGTGAAGACGTTATCTGGGAAACGGCAGCGACTAGAAACCACGTTGTCGAGAAGCTAACCCGTGCAGGTCAGAAAAATACTGTTGAAGTCAACAACAAAGACATGGATGCAACGCAGACACCCCATCAAAGATAAAGACAGATATGTTCTATTTCCTGCAGTATAAGCATTCACGTTGGATCAGTACTTCTTATTTATCGGGATTTACACCTAGTCGACGTCGAACTAATTAGAGGTGACAGTAGTTGGGACAAGAAACTGGAAGCAATTTGGTCATGGCCTCCTGAAGGAACCACTTCAGCATTTTCCTGGAGCGATTTCAGGAAAACATGTAACACTGAAATTTGGATGCCTGGACAGTGATTTGAACCTACGTTGTCTCGAAAAACACACTAGAGCATTATGATGTTGCAACCCATGAAGGCAGTTTGAGTGTACGATGGCTGCCATTACTTCAAAAAATTCTGTAATAAGTAATTTATTCCGGTATCTGACCCTCTTAAACACGAAAGGAAATCTTCCCACACCCTCATGCCTGAAATCGAGTGCCAGCTGGTGGTCATGGTCATCTTTTCCTTTCCATGCCCCTCTCTTAATTCTTCCACCAATTTCTTTCCACACCTCATCACCAATATACGCCTTGTACACTCCCATTACTCTCTTTCCCCTCTCTCTGTCTTCAAATGAATCCCATTCCAGTTTCTTTATCATATCAGTTACTGATTGTGTTCTGCGGTAATTTCCAGAAACAGATTTGGCAGGCCTTCTTTGCAACCCCTTCAACTTCTGTATTTGATACCAAAAATACTACATCACCAGCAATGGTTTGACCAAAGTTTTGTAATACAATTATCTTACTTCTCTGGTACATCCTCTCATCACTCTTTCCAACAAGTGAAGTATTTTGAAACCTTTTCTACTACCTGTCCAATGTGTCCTGCCCATTTGAATTTGTTATCAAATGTTATGCTAAGATATTCATATATCAAATCTTCAACAAGCAGTTCATTCTCCACTTTATAATCACAATCAACCTTTAGTTTCTTCATCTGTTTACCTAATAAGTTGACTTCCTAACATTTATCGTCATCCCACGTTGACCCACCCAGTTAAATATACTGTCCTGATCTCCCTAACTTTGGCTGTGGGTGAACTGTCAATTCATGTAGAGCAATAGTATTATGCTTGTGGAATGCCAGGCCATGGATTGCTCCTCCAAGAACTTATGTACCTGTATCCCATGACATGCCAGCCACTTACTTTGCAAGGTTCACACTGGTCATTACTATAACTGCTGTCAAAATGTGACGGCACGGTCCATGGTAACGTCCAGATATTTTGGGTGGTCTTTGTTCTCTACTCTCAGGCCCGCCGCTAGCTGTTTGAGCGCCCGCGTGCAATACCGATTATGTCGCCCCCTGTCCAACTACAGCTAGTGGTGGATCTAGGAATTATCCGAACCGGGTCAAAAGACTGTGAGATTGCCGCCCCTTCAAACATTATTTGCCGCCCCCATTGTTGCATTGTTACCGCTCGAAGCAGCAGTTGAGCTAAAAAAAAGGTCGCCCTCTACATAATACACTGCAAATTTCGTCGCGGTGACAATGGAATGGCACCTATCGCGGGGCGGCGACTGTCGATCACTCGATTTGCCGCCCTCCTCGACGTGCCGCCCGTGTGCGCTGCACGCCTTAACGCCCGCTTACGGCGGCCCTGTCTACACTTCAAAGAAACCCGATGTTAGGTCTTATTCCTACATTGGCAAGCTGGATTGAGAGGTGGAAGCATCAAGACTGTGAGATTGGGTTTCAGTCTCCAGTTAGAGAAGAATGCGTAGACTAAGATTCTCAAAGAGTGCATCTTCACAAATCAGGAAGTTTGTACTCAATTAGATAATTGTCAGGTCATCAGCATACTGGTATTTCTTGCAATTTAAGTGAGGTGAATTAACAGTGCATATACTAAAAAGCACAGATTCCTGGCGCAGTCCGTTCTTTAGAGTTTACCTATTTTTTTTATTTATTTTTTAATTCTTCTTCTTCGATTATTCCCTTTAAAGAGAGCGACTCAACTTGAGTAGTCATGATGTTTTTTTCTTCTTCCTTTCTTCCCAAATTCTCTTCATACGCTCGCTGTGTTCTTTCTTGTGCCCTTCTGACCATTTGTTTCCTGTTCTTTTTTTGGTTTGTGTTTGTTTAAGTGTATGTTTCTTTATGATGTTTCTAAACTGTTCTCGGTTGTTTATGTTGTCTTGTGTGATCTCCAATTCTTTAAGGTCCTCTTCTGTTTCAGATATCCATTTAATCTTGTTTTTACTGGTGTTTACTATCTCGAAGATTTGCCTTGTGAGCCTGTTCTTGTTCATCCTGCTAATATGTCCATAAAATTTCATCCTTCTTTTTCTAAAGTTGTCAGTTATTGTTTCTATCTGTTTGTAGAGCTCTTTTGATGGCCTCTTTATCCAAATTCCTTCACGAAAAACTGGTCCGAATATTTTCCTCAGAATTTTCCTTTCCTGCTTTTCAATGTCTCTTATTTTTGTATGACCATGAATCACTGTAGTTTCTGCAGCATAAAGTGCTTCCGGCAGAACTACTGCACTGTAATGCCTTAGTTTGGCGTTGACAGAAATAGATTTTGTATTGTAGTGATTCCAAGTAAGCTTATACGCTTTTTGTAATTTTGATATTCTTTCTTGGTTGGCTATTGTGTTCAGTCCTGATGGTTGGATGATCTGTCCCAAATATTTAAAGTGCATTACCTGTGTCACTTTCCCATACCGAGTTGTAATCGGAAGATTATCTGCAGGCTTGCTTTCCATGTATTGAGTTTTTTCGTAGGAAATTCGTAGGCCAGTTTTCTGTGAAATTTCGTGAAGCTTCTCCAGTACAAGTTTGGCTTCTTCTCTATTGCTGGTTAAAATGGCAAGGTCATCTGCCAAAGCCAAACACTTTACATTGATTCCCTGCTCTTTTTTAATCCCGAGTTGAATTCCCTTTATTTCCTTTTCCCATGTCCTCACAATTTTTTCCAGAACCATGTTAAATAGAAGTTGTGACAGTCCATCTCTTTGGCGAACACCGGTATGGATGTGAAATGCCTCTGATATTTCTCCCATGAATTTAACTTTGGAAGTTGTACCTGTTAATGTCTGTTGGATAATCGACCTTGTTTTTCTGTCGATTTTGAATTCCTCTAAAATATGGAATAATGGTTGCCTATCTATTGAATCATAGGCCTTTTTAAAGTCGACAAAAGTTATCACAGTATTTGTACACCTTTTTTTTATTATTATTATTATTTTTTTTTTTTTTTTTTTTTTTTACATGATACTTTATGTAGGAGCTTGTGAAGGAGCCCTTAACACCAAACAGTACCATAGGCTTCTGATAGTCCGAATTAAAAAAAAAAAAAAAAAATGCAATGGAGTGCACGCTCCGGTGGAAATTTCTCCTACACACCCATTTTCCTCTTTTCCTGCAGCCACCTACATTTTCCCTCTACAAATTTCAACTTTAAATTCTTTCAATGTTTTTGATAAATTATTCATCATTTCTCTTGGAAACTTATACCAATCCCTGACCCCCTTACCTACACGCAAGTCATGAACACAACTCATGTCTCCAGAATACTTTGGAATCCGGTCTCTATATGGGTTATGAGCATGAGAATCTGCTCAACATAGCTATGCTTTTGCCTGAATCCAGCCTGCTCTGGGGCAATGACCTCATTAATGTATATGTTGCATTTTATATGAGGAGGGAAATTTTCCCCTAAGTGTTCTGGTGCTATCTACGTAACAAACTGACTTTTTATGTTTATATATCATACCAGATATCCTTTCTGGATCCTTATGCATTTTATCAAAATCCTCTGCCAATGTAATCTTATTACACTGCATTATGTCATCCACAAAAACCTAATCTTGACTGTATTATACACCTATACGCTGTAGCACACCTATACTCCCTTTTATGTACCTTGATATTACACCACCTACCAGGGCCACATTTAGGCTTTGTGGGCCCCTAGGCTATTAAAATATATATATATTCAGTGCAATGTAGCTAACTTATCTCCATCAACTTGCCCACACTAAAGTCAAACTAATGAGTCTATAGTTTTCAGTCATATTTGTCTCCTCTCCCTTGTGAATTGGTACCACTATGGCTCATTTCCAGTCCTCTCCATACTCAACCTAAATAATACTTCCAAGTATGTTGCAATGCCTTTGCCACATTAACACATCCATGAAAACATTATCTGTAAAAGGCACTTTACAAAAAAAATTTTAACAAAAGTAATGCAGGTCTCTCAAAATATCCTGTGATTCTATTTCTAATTTCCCTGTATGCTCAATTATTCTGACATGGGAAAGTCCTCCTCAGTTAATCCTCCATCTGTCCAAGTGTGACTATCAATGAAAGTCTCACCTAAGCAGTTGCTAAGAGCAGTTGCTAAGTCCCTCAGCCTTTTCCATATTCTTTATTACTACTTCATCCTAATTAATACTTGTCTGACTACTTCCTTCCAACTTTTTTTCTAATGTAGCAATATAAATTTCTGTTAGTATCATTCATTATTCCCTGTCTAGTCACCATATCTTCCATGACAGCATCCTTACCTTGCATTTTTGTGTTATTAATTCCCTGTTTATTTGTTTAATACATTCTCTGTTGCTTCTTTAATCTGTTATGTTCTTTTCTCAGCAATCTCTTAGGCCTTCTCACATCTGTATTGTGGTATACAGGTTCTGTGTTCCTCCTTATTTTTTGTTTTGAGACAAACATTTCTCCCCTATTTTTTCTACTTCTTTGAACTGTTCCCACTCATCTTCTACTGTACTAGTGTCCTCCATTCATACATTGATCCTCTCCCTAAAATACCTCCTCAGTTGTGAAACCCTTGTCTTGTTGTATAATTATGATCATAAGTATGCCTATATGCTCCCTCTTCCTTGGTTATTGATTTACAGACACTCCTTATATCAATAACATCTGTTTCATTAACACCTATTCCTTTCATCATATAGATTTTCACATAGTGTTACTAGAATTTATTCAGAATGCATCTAACAAATTGTAACCCAATTTCTCTCATTAAACTGTTTGCAAATCCCTATTCCCTTATGCTACCAGTTCCAATCCCTTTCTAACTAAATTTGATATATTTAGATTCCCACCTGTTATGACCACTTCGTTCCCCCCACTAAACTCTGCTCCCCCCCCTTCTCTCCACCCATCTTCCTGCCACATTCTGTTTATTCATCCTCCCTCTTTGGTAAGCAGCTATGACTTGTATCTTTTTCCTTCTTTTCCCAAAAATCTGCACCCAGCAATTCATGTTCATCACCTGTGAAAACACATGATCTATAGTAGTCATAAATAACCAGAATAAATTATCTTCCATCAGTTCCTCTTCTGTCTCCATGGTATATTTTGCAACTCTCAGACAATTAACCAAGACTCAATCCTTGTAACTATGTGTGGTTGGTGTACCTCCAGTAAGCTTCCAAACTCTAAAACTTCATTCATTATACCTACCATCATCATCTTGAGCAGCTTCAGTACACTGGCTGGGTCTGATTTACTCCTACCATTCCTTGAAAAACCCTGACTTGTTTCTGTTTACTCTCATTTCCCCCAAGCTCCTTGCTTATAAAACCTTCCCTCCTCCTCTTATCATTTTACTGGCATTATTTCTTGAACTCACATTATTGTCTTTCAACAAATTTACATAAACACTGATTTGATCTTCAATGACATTTTTGCATTTACTTCTTGTAACACTGACTGCTTGTAACTGGATTCTAACCTGACATATGACACAAAACTTTCATTTAACTTTGCTTTTGTAATTACTAGTAGTCTATCTTTTGACATTAATCTAAAAAACATACTGCATGGACACCATTAATAAGTGGTATCAAGTGATGGGTGATGGAGTCCCCACTTAATTTTTCTGATATTTCTTATAATAAAATAGTTTTATCTTCATGTTCAGGTGCAGGGCTATGCATTGTTAAACCCAGTCTCCCATGTAGGCTTAAGTGTGTTGTAGTTAAACCACTCAACAAAGAAGTTGATAGGTCAGTTGTAACTAATTGCCATCCTGTTTTATTACTAACAGTCTTCTCCACAAATTTTTAAAGAATTTATACGGAACAATTTAACAGTAGCTGAAAAAAAAAAATATTCTAACCAAATCACAATTCAGTTTTCAATAGGGTCCCACAGTTATAGTTGGTAATCGTTAGGGCGCTAATGACCTCGATGTCGACGCGCCCTAAAACAAAAACAACAACAAAAGGGTCATTCAACGCAACTTTCACTGACAAAATTTGGAAGGAATAAATGACAAATTACTGACAAAAATATTTTGTAATTTTTCTAGCATATTTGACTATGTCAATCATGATGACAAAAATTAAAGTATAATAGTATAGTCATAGATGGCATTGTTAATAAAAGGTTTACTTCCTACCAGTTTGAACATAAAGAGAAAGTGTCACTGGAACATTTTAATGCTATATCATGTGACTGGTAGTTTTGTGAGTAGGAGTTCATCACATATGGAGTACTTGAGAGTTCTATATTGTTTCCACTAGTGTTTGTACTATATGTAAATGGTCTACCTTATATGCCAGCTGAAAACTCAAAATTTGTTCTTTTTGCAGATGACACATTCCAGAATTCTGTACTGAACTTATCGCAAATTATGTCTTTGATCATATTAATGTTTGGTTTTCATATTGATTATAATTTAAACTGGATGGTACATGTATCTAACTTATTTGGTGCAGCTATATGTGCAATTTGCACAATTTTAGCAACAGGTAATGTCAGTATGAAGAAAATAGTTTATTATCACTCCTTAACATCATATGTGGTAATCTTCTGGGTGAATTCAACTAATGGGGATAGAGTATTCAAGGTGCAGAAGCAAGTAATGAGAGTTATGAATGAGGTTGGCAGTGGAGCTTCCTGCAAAGCTGTTCAAAGGATTTGGAATTTTAATATTGGTGGACAAGTATTTATATGCATCGGTGTGCTTTGTGGTCAAAAGCTACATTCTATTTAAAACAAATAATGGAACACACAACTGTAGCACTGCAGGTGAAAATGAGGTTAAAAAAGAACACCAGTCACTATAAATTGTTTGAAGGAGAATCAGATATTCAGGGATACATATTTTCAACAAGTTTTCAACATAGCTTGAATGTCTGGTAGGGATACGATTAATTTCAGGAAATAATTGAAAGAACTTTTGACTGACATCTCCTTCTACCCCACAACATACAGGTAATTTCTTAACAATGAAATTTAGAGTCCAGAGCTTTGAAGAGATTTAAGGGAGTCACACAAATTAAGTGTTCTTATTCTGGACCATACCTGTTATTTACATTAATTAGTTTTTACTTTCCAGTTTTACCTTTAAAATCTGATACGGCACCATGTTAGAGCATAAATAGCTAGCTGAAATGCAATTCAGCACAATTATGCATATTTATAACAATTATTATTTTTTATTTCCACTTTTTGGCTAATTGTCCAGCACATCCTCTTTTGGAGGGTTGACTTATTTGAAAGCAAGGCTCCAGCATAGAGGCTTGTTGCAGTTTTGATGGGAGAGCAGACGTGTTGCTCTCTGTCCAGTGAAATATGTAACTTGTGATCTATGTGATAAATGTATTTTTATTTGTTAAGTTTATACACAGTCCAGTCACATTAATGTGACCACCTCTCAAAAACCAGAATAACCACCTTTGGCAGAGCGGACCGCTGCGAGGCGTGCAGGAAGAGAGTCAATTAGGTTTCTAAAGGTGTTCACGGGATGTTGAGCCATGCTGACTCCAGTGCCATGGCCAGTTGCGCTAGATTACGCGGTTGAGGATCCATGGCGGGAACAACCCGATCGAGGTGGTCCCATAGATTCTCGATTGGGTTTAAATCCGGTGAGTTTACTGGCCAGGGGAGTAAGGTAAACTCATCCTGGTGCTCTTCGAACCACGCGCATACACTGTGAGCTGTACGACACCTCTGATTGTCCTGCTGGTAGATGCCATCATTCTGAGGAAAAATTAGGACATCCTTTATATACACTCCACTGTAATGTGCTGCCACCTGCCTTCTGTGATTGGTTATTTCATGTTGATGTCGAAAGTAGGTGGTGGTCACATTATTGTGACTGGACTGTGTAGTTTATGAGGTAGAAATTGGGAACCTTTTCAGCATTCACCTAGGCGATTGTGGAAAACTGCCTAATAATTGCAAGCAGGACAGCCTGTAAGTTAATGTGTGATTTGAACTTAGGCACATTTATCTCACCGATCCAGTGTAATGGAGCCTTGGTGTGTGTATCCACACTGGATGGTAATTAGGCACAATATGTTTTTTTTTTTAAATTAACTTGGCGCATGTTTGTTGTTTCTAATGGGTACATGTAAAAAAAGCATTTTGGTCTGTTACTGAATTTGTCAATTACAACGGTAAAAATGCCTCAATTTGTTTTTAATTTTAGTGAACAGCAGATTAGCACTGGAACCTAAGATAACGACACTTTCATTAGGATAAATGTAGGCTACTGGTATGTATTATTATTTTTCTCCCATCATCCTTTTCACTGTAGTGAACTCCTCCATTTTTTTCTATCCTGATACTGGTGAAATCATCTACCATCCTATCTAGAGCTAATTGCTGTCCACCATCCTTATTCTTCATTCTATAACATTCTTCAACAAATTATCTTCTTTATATATCATTTTGAGAACCTGTACAAGTAGTACTTTATTTGTCCTTTAAATTTTCAATTTACATCTATAGTGTCACATTTCTAATGTTTCAGTTTTCCTTCTTTCTGGCATTCATAGAGCCCAAAGCTCATTTTCTTAAAACTCTGTGCTCTATATTCAGTTTAGGAAAGCTTTATGTTCTAGTTAAATGCTGCATATTGAACGAATTCTCGTTTTGAACATGCTGAGGGTAGAGGGTGAGCAGTAGTTCTCTGGCCTTGCATTTGGGAGGACTTGTGTTCAAATTCTCATGCCGCCATTCAGATTTCGTTTCTCCATGGTTTACCGAAATCGCCCCTGGCGAATGCTGGAATGGTTCCTTCAAAAGGCCATGGCCCGAATTCCATCCCTTTCTTGACTCAGTCCTTTCTAGCCTCTAATGACCTCGACGCCGATGAGGTGTAAAAATGTAAGCATTCATTTGAAGAAAATTATTTTTGTGTATTATAAGATGAAGTTTTTGTTGCAAAGTCAGCAACAAACGCAGTTAACATTTCACTGTTGCGTGGATGAAGCAAACCGTTGAAAGCCTTTCAAAATATCCGTATATTCTGAGGTGTTTCAAATTTCTCGCCAGTTAAAACGGAAGAGACATTTTAAATTTAGCGCGTATTTGTTGTGTAATACGATTATACTGACACTGGGAGCGCTCGCGCATACTAAGCCAAAGTTTATATTGGGCATTAGTAGTTGTTGATATATTATCTCTGCTGAACATTAAACATCTAGACTCCAGAGAAAATGAAGTCAATTGTTGAGAAAAATATTGAGAATTTTGTGTTGTTTGTAGTATTTGGTAGTTTTTTGGAAACAATTGTGTAAAGGCTAATGGTTCAGTGATGGCTTCTAAAGTGAAATCATATTTGTGCAACCGCGTAAGTTCTGAGGTGTGCAGTCTTGAAACGTGATAGAAACATTTCATGTTTAGAAAAGTTAATAATTTAATTTATTTCTTGATTTAGGTATTGGACTGTTTAAAGCCTCAAGAAATTAGTTTAAAACAAAATTTGTCAAAGTACATTGAAATAAATTGCAGCAGTGGGGATAGCATTGAGTATTGTCTCAATATTCACGATTTAAACAAGCATTATGATTTACCTACCACAGAAATCTCAAATTTAGAAATCGTTTGTGATGGCAATCTTGTACAGGATGTGCGGAAGACGGAGGACAAAAGTGGTCTTAAATTCATATATAGAATTAATAGTGATATTTTTACCAAAGAAGTTTTAAATGACATCATAAACAAACCAGATCTTTTTGGCAGAAGAAATGGAATTGTCAATAACCCCGTTGGTAGTAAAGTTTTGGTTGAATTCAGGTAGGTTAATCAGTAAAGATTGAATTTTATGTTGTGTTTAATTTGGTTAAAGAAAATATTAGTTAGATATATTTATAATGGGCTTCTCTTGAGTCATGGGAAGTTTTTACTGTGAACTGTGGGAATGCGCTAGTTATGGTTAAATCTTTATACTAAGTCTGTTGAGTATAATGATTGGCTTATTCATTCATGTAATTTGGAACATTATTGTTAAGATAAACCTTGTGTTCAACCTGAAGGAGGTGTACTAAACCTGGTATCAGAGGTAGGACAGCCAGTTCCTTTCCTCCTTACCTAACCTAACCTGATAATCCTACCGACTAAAGGGGACCTACAGTGTAATGAGTACTCTAAACCATGGAACCTGTCTGCTGTATTTCACATTTTACAGCAAGCTGTGCCAGAGGCGAAGGTAGGTTTTAGAACCTTTGAAAATCTCCACCGAGACAGGGATTCGATCCATGGACATTACAATCTCCAGTCACATACCTTAACCACTGAACCACCAGATACTAATAGATTCTGTTTGGAGGAAGATAGGCCGGTAATAGCCCAAACACTGCGACTCATCAAGGAATACTAGTTTTGTCCTGAAAACTGTTGTACACGTTAGTTGGATGATATTATTTAATATATGTTGCTCTTGGAGCTGTAAAATATATCAATTCTCAAAAAGATTGACTCGAAAAGTGCCGTACCGTTAAGACGCGCGCGACTGGGAAAAGGCATACGGGGATGTATAATGATAACGCAAATGTTCCTGCTACCATATTATTTAGTAGTATGTTTCTATTACACCCATCAAGACAATATAAAAAGCACAAACTTCATGAAAGAAAATTAGAAAACCTGCCGTAACGGTATACGCTAAGCGAACAGAAGACGCTATGTATTACCATATGGGACCATTCTGGTACAGGCTGCATTTCAACCTCAGATTAAAAACATTTATAAATATTAAATTCCTTCAACCCTATGTTAAAACAAGAATACTGCCGCTCTTTCATCATAAACACAACTTACGTTAATATTACCGCAACCTACTTTCAAAAATGCCAAGGGCCAATGCCGTAGAAAATTAACATCCCAGACCTAACATATGCTTGACAATGCAATATCTATTATCGTTGGATGACGCATGTGTGTACGTAATTGTGGCGTCTATTGTTTGCTTATGATTGAAAATTGTGACAATCTTTTTTTTTTTTTTTTTTTGTATGCGTGTGCAAATTCTTCCATGTATACATTTTTAATGGCTGTGACAGCAACATATTCTTAAATAATATCGTTCCAGGAACGTCTGCATGATTGTTATACGTCGTTTTAGTATATCTCCCAGTCACACGCCGTGTAACGTAACGTCACTTTTTGAGTTAAGTTTGTAAGGTATGTATAAGTTTTACAGCTCTAAGAGCAACATATATTAAATAATATCACCCAAGGAACGTGTGTAACAGTTTTCAGACCAAAACGACAGTTCCTTGATGAGTCCCAGTGATTGCGCTCTTGCCGTTAGGCCTATTCTGTGGATGCAAGTTAACGATTAACAGTCAGTTGTTTGCATAACTGAAGAGGTGTACAAACCGAATGTTACATTGAACCAGAATAATGCACATATTTAATTTTAACTGTTGCATTTGTATTAAGTGTATCTATTCTTTTGCAGTTGGGATTATTGGAGATCGCGATTCCGCCAGTAATTGGTGTCATAATACTGCAGTGGTCAAACCAAGACTCCGCTAGAAATACTTTTCGATGTAGATTTAACCGTGTCATGCTGGTCCAGGCTCTATTCCAACCTAATTTCTGCTTGAAAATAACGTACCAGGTGTTATTACAATGGAATTACTGCTTGAAAATAACATGTCTCGCGATTGACTAAGGCAGTTTTATGACAACATTACTGAATGTTGTTGTATTGGAATCACGATCTCCAGTAGACACTTGCAGTTTTATTAGACTTCTTAGCTTCCTGCAGGAGTGTCATATACCAATTTATTGTGCCTGCTACTTGCTTCAGAGCCAAAAAATTTGGGGTCTAGATAGCATTACTGCTACATCTTTCCAACACACCAACAGTACTACTGCAACTACTATCTACTAACCTACAATGTTACACCATGTCACGCATGATGTATACCAGGGGTGGCCAACCCGCAGGCCTTGAACATTTTTCCGGCCCATGAGATTCATCACACTTTTACAAAATATTTTTTATATTTCATTTTTAGTGTTATATATTTCTTTACAATGTGCGTTCAGTATCATTAATATTATATTATCAGTGTTTACATGTAAGAATCATAGTAAACACAATAATAACCAATGTTTCAATTTTTCACCCCAAAAAAATGTCTATAGTGGGGATATATAATTTTATATGCGGCTCGTGGAGTTATGATGCACTTCCAAAGTGGCCCGCTAGATCATTTGGGTTGGCCAGCCCTGATGTATATATTGCATTCACAGCTACATATGTAACTATTGGAACCTGCCCATCAATTTTAATTCGATGATGTATTAAGTAATGAAACATCATTTTACTAACAGAGCTGTAAGATTACATAGTTTTTTGTTTTTTCTAAGGAGTTGCTGTTAGGTAGAAATGAGGCCTGGTCTACAAAATCTAAAAATTACTTTGCAACTGGATTTGGTGTATTTATTAGAATCATAGTTGTTTCCTACTGTGGGAAAAAAACAAGTTGAGGACTTAATACCACTTGAACCAAATGAAATGTAATTTGTAATTCCACATGGCAGCCACCAGAAGTTTATGGAGAGTAGGCCCTATTGTTTTATTTTTTTTCCTTGGCCATTTAATTATGATGGGAATTTACATTTTTTGATACATGCATAAATTTACAACAACTGTAATAGCATTTGACCTATTTAATCTAGTATATTAAAACAGCTTTTTAATCCCTGAAAGTTATTTAGTAAATTTAATTATACCCCAAAACAAATCTGAATTCAGAGGGATTTTTCTAGGGACAGGATTAAATGAGTTGATTTTTGTTTAATAGCATTACATAAGATTGTATTTGAGCAATACAAATATTTGCTTGTTATATGGGGTCTGCTGGAGATCGCAATTCCGTTACAACAACATTTAGTAATGATGTCATAATACTGCTGTAATCAGTCGCAAGACGTATAATTGTAATACAGCCTGTACCATTATTTTCAAGCAGAAACTTGGTTGTAGTACAACCTGGACCATTATATGTACTTCAAAAATTATTTCTAGCAGAATCTTGAGTTTGACCACTACAGTATTATGACATCAATTCCTGACAGAATCGCAATCTCCGGTAATCCTATACGTTTCCTTCTAATGTTATGAATTTTTCAAAGACTGTGATTTTCAGCTCCCACTCCCCGCTCCACGATTATTGAGCCTCAAAGTTTCAAAAATTATATAAAAAATAATAATTTTCAAAAATTCATAAAATTTTCAGGAATCACAAAACATGTTTTAAAATTTCCTTAAATATACTTTTATATTCAACCCTTTTACTTAGAAACAGATCTGGAATTCAGTTGAATTCTAAAGTAAACTGCAGTTAATATTTTTATCCTTTACATCTAGCTTCCAGCTACTGTTCCATATGACTAAATTTATTGGGTTAGTTTTAGCTCGCAATAGCGCTATCACTATGTTACGCCACACGAAGGACAATGATGTAAACGGTTCCACCACTGTTGTTTATGACATCAATCTGTTGCTGGGTGTGACATACACTGTGCTGGCTTCTACAAATATTACTAACAGGTCTGCACGGATTTTTTTTCCCGGTAGGGGACAAATGAAATATGATATTTCTCTAAATTTATATGAGAAGTAAGCATTTTCTATAGTTCTGATAGTGGAAACCCTCCAATGTACTTCTATATCCAGATAACCAAAATTATATGCATAGCTACAAGCACCAGTAAAATAATCTGCAATTGAAGCAGTAGAGTTATTTTGCCAATAAAACATCAAAAACTAAATTATGTGTTCTTGACATTTCAGCGTCTCTCCATTGCAAAAAGTTACAATAAATTAATTGTAGGAAAAGTGATGGATATATCTCACCATGTTGAATTGATAGAGATCGAGTGCTTTCACTGTATACAAATATCACATTTCAATGGCTTTTATGAAATTTTTCTCCTGGTCCAGTTATTTCAACATAACTACAACCGCTAGGAAACCAAAAAGTTTAGGTTGATGTAATCCCTGCACTGACAACATTGTAACGGTATCGTGATCTATTAGTCAGAAAACATTTCAGCTTGATTCTAGATAATGTTACCACTAACGTTGAAAACTATTTTATTAATCATAAATAATTATGGTTATTTCCATTTGGTATGTTGCTGATTAAAAAAAAAGTATTTTTTGTGACATTTGTAGCTGCCCACGAATTGAATGCGTCACACAAGGAAACTATAACCTCATATGTAACTACAGCAATTTGTGTTTACATCGTTGCTGTCCGTGTGGCAGAAAGTAGTGCAGTGGTATCATGATCTAGAATTGACCCAATTTATTAAGCAGACAATAAGCAAACATATGGTTTTCATTTCAGTGTTCTAGGAAAAAGTGGGTAAAAGATACTGCTGCAAATGCAAAAATTAACATTTCTCAAGGAACAATAATGGTCATCATCATTAAAAAGATGAGGATAAAAATAAAAGATTTCCTATTTTGTAATTCCCACATTTAAGGAAAATAGAAAAAAATTGAGATGTGTGAGACACAATACATGGGATTAAATGAAATCCACTAGTGACATACTTAAGAATAATTGAAATAAATGGCAAACAGGGAGATGAGGCATACACGCAAAAGAAAAGCTCATCCTATATGTTACCCAGTGACATAGCTATCATTATGTACAGTTTTGTTAAAATCCATTTTTTAGTTTTTGTGTTATGTGTGGAAACAAAGAAAAAAATTCAAAATTTATGGTTTTAGACTTTGTATCATCAGGAAATTTTGTAACTTATTGTAATAAAATGTATCCTATATCCTGACAGTCAACATAAACTATCAATACATACAGTTTAGCTAAAGTCAGTCAGTAGGTATGTGAATGAAGACAAATTTTGTGATTTTGGAACCTCTATCATCAGTAGTGTACATTGCAATTACTTTTTAAAAAATATATATATTTTATGTACAGACACAACTTATCTACCAAGCGTGGTGGGTAAGCGGTTAACACTCTGACTTCGCATTCAGGAGGACACCAGTTCGAATCCCCGTCCGGGCATCCAGATTTGGGTTTTCCATGGTTTCCCCAAATCACTCCAGGCGTATGCCGGGATGCTTTCTTCAAAAGGGCCATGGCCGAATTCCTTCCTGTTCCTTGCCCCAGTCCCATCCCCCCTCGAATGACCTCGACATCGACGAGGCGTAAAGCCATAAGTAAAAACTTTTCTACCATTTTATTATTTAGCATTGATTTCCTTCTCTTTTCCCATTTTAGTGATAAACTCCTGTCTTGGTGTTTCCACTATTACTTTTTTAGCAGTTTTCCTATTGTCTTACCAAAGCAGTTTCGGAACTGTGACAATTCTTCCTCATCTTTTTTGTTGCTTTATGCCTCGTTGAGGTAATTAGGGGCGGGAAGGACTGGGGCAAGGAGCAGAATGGAATTAAGCTTTGGCCTTTTGAAGGAACCATCCCACAATTCACCTGGACTGATTTTGATAAAACATGGGAAATCAAAATCTGGTTGGTTTGATGGGGAATTGAGCCCACTTCCTCCCAAATGCCAGGCCTGAGCATTACTGCTTACCCATAAAGCTTGGTCTTCTCTGTCCTTATTTACAACTGACAGAATGCCTTCTCTACCATCAGTTTTCTAACTTAGCCATAAGAATCTATTATTGCAATTCATCTGTTGTAAAGGGTGTTACAATAAGAATGCAAGAATTGAATTTTATGTAAAACATGGTTTTCTGTAACAAACTGTTGTAGTATTTATTAATTTATAAAGTACACATTTGGGAATTATGTATGGAACAACATGTCCAGTAAATGGCCACCATAGCTTTGGTGTACTCTGCTGGCAAAATTTTTATAGTGACTTTGCATAAATGTCACGGTATTTTGTTGATGTATAGCATTCAGTTTTGGCTTTTAATGCTTTGGTGGCCATGGGCCTCTTGCTGTAAATCTGAGAGTTCAGAAAACCTCACAGAAGAATGTCCACAGGTGTTAAATTACAAGTTCATGGCAACCAATTCTGATCACCACAGTGGGAGATGACACAACCGGGAAAAGGGTCATGCAAGACCATCAATGTTGCACAGGTGGCACCATCCTGTTGAAGTCACTTGTCTTCAAGAACAATATCTTCAATTTGAGCGATTTGTGATGATAACTTTTGCCATTTACTGTTAGTGCATTACCTGCCCTTTCTTTTCCAAAGAAAAATGGTACAACAATACACATCAAACAATAACACATTAGGAATGCATTTTTTTCCCATTAATCAATCAAGGATTTTCTGAGCCTCAAATGCAGCAATTTTGCCTATTGACAAAGCCATCAAGTTGAAATTGGGCCTTGTTACTGGAAATCGGTATTCGTTCCTTGTTCAGCGATCCAATTAGTGAAAACTCTTCGCTGTACATGGTGTGTCGTCATAAGTTCTTGAGTGAGTTTGATTTTGTAAACGTGGAAATGTAAATCTTCAGTGAGAATATGGTAAAGAGTGGCTGCTGAAATTTCCAGTTCCTGTACACATTGACGAATCGCAGTCGTTGGACTCTCGGCCACACTCTCATGAACTGCTGTGATGTTTTCTTCTGGGTAACCACCAAGAGCCTTTGTCATGTGTTTTACATCACCAAGTGAACCAGTACTTTCGTATGGTTTCAAGTTTTTTTTTTTTTTACCTGTAAAATCATAATGGGCAAAATGGCAAGCAATTCAAATCTTGCACTCTTACTGAAACGCCCTTTATTA
Source organism: Vandiemenella viatica (assembly GCA_031002005.1). Classification (NCBI taxonomy): domain Eukaryota; kingdom Metazoa; phylum Arthropoda; class Insecta; order Orthoptera; family Morabidae; genus Vandiemenella; species Vandiemenella viatica. The sequence goes on from CM061921.1 coordinate 373,174,530, forward strand.
TTCTGCTGCTTCCTCTTATGATCCATTATCATAAACCTTTAAAACTATTCCAACTCCAAATGGCGGTATGTATATTCTGTTGAATTTTTTCAGTGGCTCTCCATTGCATTAGTTCCTTGCATATACTAAATATTTTGCTCAAATGGCTTTGCAATTCTATAAACAGTGCCTTTAAATGTGTACTTTTATCCTCTCTTCTGGTCACTGGTTTGTGACTCTTCGTTGACCCAACACTTTTTAACCACTTATTCATTTTTTTTCTCTTATACCTCCAGATATAGTTATTTATAAGATTTATTAGATAGAATCCAATGTGTTTTTCCCTTTCTATACCTTTTGTACCTCTTGTGTAAACTTCCCACAGTAAGGCTATTAATATGACTGTTCCTTTGTGTTACTAATTCTTCTGCCTTCCTATGCACTTCTACTGTAGTCAAGTCACCAACAGTGATGACAACCTTAATGCCTTCTCTGACCTCCAAACATGCAGTCTGTTGCTTCCCTCTTCTTTGTCCACCCTCCCACATTGGTTATTGGCCACGACTCAGATCTTTATCGATGGCAACTGGTCATTTTCATCTATTTATTAATTTTGTGTGTTAAAGCATTGCGGATACAATAGTTAGGGATCAAAACAGGGGGACAAGAAACGAAAAACAAAACAGTCATCAATATCAAGCTCCAATAGTACAAATTATATGGGACCAAGATTCAGCATCTTGGACTAGGATTTACGGAGGGCTTCCAATGTGCAGGTTGCTGGGCACTGTGGGCAATCAAATAGTTACTGTTTTCTTTGTCTTGTTTCTTTCTTTATACCCATGTATGTTGGATTTATTAGTTCCTAGAGATAGTGCCATTACACTAGATTATCCTTTATTATTTCTTCTATTGAAACTGGTGAACTGCAGTAACCCCTGCTAACAGTTTTGGATATCCCTCCATCAATCCCCCCCAGCTGTGTAATAATCCTTAATAAATGCAGAAAAAAGTCATTATCTAACATTCCTTGCTTTAACCAGTACTGCAGTCCTGAAACTACATAGTTCATGCACCTCCACTAAGCTACTGGACTCAAAATCTTTGTCCATTTACTCCATCAGTTTATTAACATTTTGCTGATATCTGATTTTGATGCATATTACTTTTTTATTGTTTTATTATGACCTTCTACCCCCTTTCCCCCAACCATAAAAAAATGGTACTGTGTTGTACCTGTTATAATTGGATACTTATGCTAAAAATTCAGTTAGGACCTTTACTCCATATCCAAGAAGACTCCATTTTCAGGTTACGGTTTATTTACATCACAATCGGGTCTGAGGTTGAGCACGGCAACACAGGACTACTTCTAGCTCCATGTGGGTATACCAAGCTGTGTTTTCAACCTAAGTCTTTTTAAACAATGGAAAATAAAATTTGCCTTCGCTTCTGATTGAAGTGGTATAAATCTCTCACCAACTTACTTGGATTGTAGAGACAAAATTGTACATATTATTTCTAAAAGCGTTTTTTTCTTTCTCCCAATGTGAAGAGCCGCTTACCTTCTTTCATACCTAACAGAAATCGATTAATGAGGTATCGTTCTAAACTTTGGTAAAATCATAAATTAAGAAAGGACTATATCAGAAGTAAACCTATAAAGATCAATAGTATTAACTATCAAAGTTACACATATGAGACAGTTTGAAGCCAAGGTGCTAGGCTTCAGTGCCATTGATAGGGATTGATTGCATTACCACTTGGTAACAGCACCACATTTCACAGAGATATTGGTAAACTGTGTTTTTGGATATGTATGTTTTACGCCTCCAGAAGGTTTTTTTTTTTTTAGTAAGATGTTGTAAGTGTTTTGTTTGAAACATAAACCATAATAAATGAGACGGCTCTTCATTCATCCTACTACGAACCACCAACCTCTCTGTTCATCGTATTTTATTTGCAACATTTTCACACGGGTCATCTAGTAAAGAAAATTAGTTAAACTAAAATCTCAGAAACACTTTTAAATATGTTTTTGCTTGTGGGATAAAGAACTTGAAATATAGTAGATGGACTGATACAGTTTAAACGCTTGCTCTGCCACACTTTTTATTTTTCAAATGCATGGTATTGTAAGTCTGTCAACTTTTTCCAGGCAAGTGTCAGTGTCAGTTAGTTATGAATGTGTCACCATTAGTGAACATATTGTTCCAATTCTTGTTTTCATGTTTAAATTATCCTCCTTACCTACCTTAAACCATTACTGAGGCCATTACAGTGTGGGAGACTACTCTTCAAAACATGTGCATCAGTTATGGAAAAATTTAGTGCCACAATCAGTACCTGTATTCATTAAATGAAATGAATAATTCCCATTTTGATGTGGATACAGAAAGCCCGTCTATATGTGGGGAGACTGGGGCTGGTTGGCATAGGGGGCAGGTTGGCAATCAGCTTCATAGTGTGTGTGGAAGTGCCACTTGTTGGCCATGTGACCTTCACAGCCTCAACTACTTCCCAACAAAACAACAGTGTGAGTTCTCTAGTTGTTTGAGAAGGATTGTTTGTAAATTTCATTCGTTAAGTAATTTTTCTAAACTTACTTATTTGTTTTCTGTATCACAGTCTGTATGGAATAGGGTTTATTGTGTATCACATTTGATTCATTGAACTAAGGGCTATGTTTTCAATTGCTAAAACATTCATTGTCAGTATGATAGTTGTTACAACAAACATCTTTGTTATAAAAACGTGTTTGGGGTAGGTTGGCCAACCGACCCCACTTGTGTTAGCCAACCTACCACAACCCACATATTTTATTAATTGTTTTTCTAGGAAGTCTTGTTTTAACATTGGTAAGAAATAAATTATGAAAAATGTGTAACTACCAGAGGAAAACTGAAAGAGTTAAAGCTCAGAAGAGCGTAATCTATAAAGCTGTTAGATTGCACGTTGAGGATGGGAGAAGCTTCGAATCACTTTCTGAGGTGTTCCAAATACTGCTTCACATTTTGGTCCGTTACTGTGGCAAAGTTAGAATTGGCAAAGGGTTGCTTGAGCAGACGATAAGAAAAATGCCACAGATTGGCTACTGGAAGAACCGACAGGTAATAATACAAGGTCTTGAATATCAGTTGAAAAAAAAATGTATGAATTGTAAGCCTATTGCCTAATTTATTTTATCTCCACATAAATTTTAGATTTATTATCAATAACTGCAGTCGTTAACATTAGGTCACAAAAAAACTGCGTCTCAATCAGTTTACTGTTTCATATTATTTTTGATTAATGTCAGTGATAATTTTCGCATAGGTTTTCTCTGAAGAACAAGAAAGCGACCTTGAAAGCTACTGGTTAAATGCAACTGACATATACTTTGGACTTTCCCCTATAAAAATAAGGAAATTTGCGTATGAATACAGCAATGTGAACAACGTAAATGATCCTCAACCATGGAAAGAAAAAGAAATGGCAGGAGCAGTTTGGTTTTCAAATTTCATCAAAAATCACCCTGTTTTATCAAGCAACTAGTCTTGCAAGAGCTTCTAGTTTCGATAGCGCTAATATTGATTTTTTTTGGGTGGGGGGGGGGGGGAAGTTGTGCACCATTTTGGACAATCTTAGACAAATCCCAGGTGACATCTACAATATGGATGAAACTGGGGTAACTACAGTCCAAAGACTCAATAGAGTAGTTGCTCGGAAAGGGTTTAAGCAAATCGACCGAATCACTTCAACTGAAAGAGGAAGTTTAGTAACATTGGCCATTGCAGTTTCTGCTATTGATTATTTTAAAACACCTTTTTTTGTATTACCAAGTAACAATTACAAAGATCATTGTCAGGGACTAAGCGCGATATGGGGTTGGGTATCGGCTTCAGCACCTGAACTCGAAGTCTTCCAAAAGTTGTCAAAGTTCTGAAAAGTTCTATTACCGTGTTAAAACATGTAGGATGCTAACTGTTAAAAAGGACCACAGTCGCCACTTACAGATTAACCTCCTGTAAGAAAGGTACTATTGTAGAAATGAAAGTCTAAAGTTGAATAACTGAATTATATTCTTGAAAATTTTCACATAGATTACAAAAGTCACAGTTAACTATGGCAATCGGAGAAAAATCATCAACCGAAGATCACAAATCATGAAACAGAGCAAGACCGCACTAACCCCAAGGAACTTTACGTCTTCTATTTACACATGCCGAAAACTGTTAGTCTGAATGTTCAGGCAAAATTTTGAAGATGGCGCCGATCGGCCATTATGTAGGACTTTCCCTACCAAAAGCCTCCGTGCCCCGACACTTGCGAGGAGCGTGCGTTCTCCTCCAAGTTAGATGTAGTACTGAATCGGACCGGCGTCACTGTCTCCGCCTGGCTCGCTTATATAGAAGTCCTCCAAAGACGCTGCACTCCGGCTGTGCTCTTCCGCGTTCTCAAACATTCACTTACATTTAATTCTATAACTTCCTTTCAAAGTGTTCAATTTAAAATCTAGAAGCAGCATGAGTTATGGGAGTTTACGTGTGTAGTGTGGTGAGGCAAAATTTTAATTTATTTTTAACTTTAATTTTCGGTCTGACGTCACGACAAAATTTGAAATAATCCGGTATTGCAACACAGCCAAAAATTTTAGAAATTTTTAAACGACATCAATTACAAACATGACATTATGGTCAAAACGTTGGCCCTGATTTTAGCCGCTCAAAAATGTAAATTTTATTTAAATCGGTCATGAACTGATTAAGTTATTACTATAAACAGAGTTTCTCACTCGCGCCATTTTTATTATTTATGTATTCTTATGTGTAGCTCTGAAGGTATGTTACTTACTAAACCGGAAAAATTACTAATGTGTAGCCTGTATTAAACTGCGTATTTTAAAAGTTATCCCATCTTCGTAGGTGCGATATCTTGGACACAATAAATTTGTTTTGTTATTTCCACGTGGGCCATTTCTGAGTGTTTTTAAAAGTTCTCTAACATCTGTTCTACGGCGTTAAATGGCATGAAATTAAAGTGTGCGAAACTAGAAGAATGGATCTTTAAGGAAAACTACTTTTTAAACCGGAATCAAAGTAGGCTTTTGATAACAAAATGTTAAAGTTGAGTGACCTATTTTGTACGTTTAGATAACATTTAAAAATACTTAAACGGCTGGAAACTACCAGATTTAGATGAATTTGATTCTCTTTAGGACTGTTTTAATTTATTATTTACTTTCTATCGTGTGACAGTGTTTAAAATCAGTGAAAAAGCAACTTATGTGTACGGTGCCTCTGGCAAGTTACTTCGAAATTGGATTAACCAACAGCAGGTTAGTAAAATGTCTTTTAATGGTTATAGGAATTTAATTACGCGTCTTTACTAGCTTTTAACTGTTCTTAGCGCTTTTAAAATGGTTTAATTTTATTGGAATTAATTCTGAAAGGTTTCATAATTTCGTCTATTTACCGGCTTCCTGTTTTTACTGATATTTCATATTACTCCGGATTTAAACTTCTTGGAACCTATTAAAACTGAAAGAGATGATTATTTACTGTATTTTCATCTATTTTTAAGTCCTGAAATTATTTAAAAAGCCTAAAATAGTTTATGTAAACTGTTTATGAAAATGAGTTATCTACTTCCTCAGATCTACTTCATATTATTATTAGGTGGTTGTAAACTATTAGAAACTGATCAATTATCCTTCTAAACTGTCTCAGGCATTATTACATTTACTTTTGGAACTTTTAAATGGTCAAATTACATCACAATGTGTTATTTTCATCTACTTCAGTCTACTATCCAGTCATCATATTTATTTCTTTAAAATCTCCTCAGAACTATATTTAACTGTGAAGTTACTGTTATTGTAAGTCTAGGCCTGGCTTTTATTAGCTTTTTACAACCTTTACTGTATTAAAATCTCTTCAGAAATACCAAAATCTGGTATATGGCAAAATTTTAGGGTTAGATTTGATTTATATTGAAATTAACTATTTATCTCTGGAACCATGTTTAGTAGTTATGATAAACAGTTTGTTTAGATACTCTATTTACTGTTATTTAACATTTACTACTTTTAAATCTGTTCAGAATATCTCCCTCACCAATATTAGGATCTGATAGTGAAAGTTTACTTTTATATGGAATAACCTATTTCCTGCTGGAGTATCATTAGTTTATTGCAATTTATGGTTTATTAATGTTTGCTATGTGCTGTTTATTTACTTTACCATACTCAAAGTGTTGTTATCTCGATTTTACCGATGGTATCGTGTACTGATATTAACCTCAAACTTGGCCGGATTTTAACGGAATCTCGAAAATAGAGCGAGGGATACCTTACATCATTTCTTAAAAGATGGTCCACCTGGCAGTCTAGGAGATGCTAATCCCTCAGGGTGGATGGTAGAAAAAAATTTTAACAAGTTTGCTGAACACTTGGCCTTTCACAGCAGCAGCTCAAAAGAGCAGCCTGTACGTTTGCTGTTGGATAATCATGGCTCCCATCTCAGCATTGGATTTTCTTAAAGAAAACGGGATAACCTCATATGTCTCATAAGTAGCAGCCCCTTGATATAAGTATTTTTGGGCCTTTGAAAGAATAAGTAAACAGCCAATGTGAGTCACAACTAATGAAACATGTTCAAAAAACCTACCTCGTCGTCCAACATTTACTGTCTCTTGTTTATCTTAGTTTCTCTCATGCTTGTCTTCTGCCTTATATTTCTAGGTTTTTTTGATCAAAGTAAAATACAAATGAAGTACAATAACGTTTTTTATTGACTTAAAGCATTTACACTAATTGCTGATTTTTTTCTTTCCTTTTACTCACTAAATTTATTTTTATCGAACATTTGACGATGGCTACGTCAACTAACCCCTTTGTGTGTGGGTTGGTTGGCCAACCACGACTTGCACTGTTCGGTGATTTCTTGCAGCCATACAATTAAATATTATGATTCTAAAAAAATATAGAAATGTAGCCAAATATATGCAGATTACAGTGGTATATTAAAAATCAGGATGGTATTCAAAGAATCAGCTGTAAAAATTAATATGTGAAAACCTGTGCCAACCATCCCCGGTCTCCCCTACTGGTAGCTAGCAAGAATACTAGCTTGTACTGTGCAGTTGCTTACTACTTATTTGTCAATACAGATTTTGATCGTTTTTTAACAATAGATTGGTATTTTGAATTAATTTATGTCTGTGCAATTTCCATTTAACATTATGAATAGTTTGGTAAATAAATACAGCTTTACTTTCCTATTTATTTCTCCTCATGATTTTTCAGTATAGAATTTCCAGCAAATTTGATCATAAAATGCTTTTAGAAATATTATAATTACTGCACAAGCAGTAATTTGAGATAGTTAATGGTAACTTTTCTGCTGAAGATTCCTTAAAAATTGTGATGATGCCTACTTGTTATAGGTGGGTTGATATTTTTTTATAGTAGTATGAGACATTACTTTAAAATAAGAATAAAAAAATTCTCAAAACAATGAATACAGAATCCCACAAAAAACAATCTCTTGGAGTGAGCATATAAACTAAAAAAACTAATTTAGTTCACAACCCGAAGGTTGGTTGAATCCTTCCAAAGGAGGATACTAAACCATTTTGTCATAGGTAGGATGGCCAGTTCCTTTCCTCCGGGACCTACAATTTAACGTGGAATCCGAACCACGGAGCGGCCTGGCATAGCTCATATGATCAAACGCAACTCTCAAAAATTCCTGCGTCTACTGGGGTTCGAACCGGGGACCAGAGCAGCGAACTTTTTGAAAGTAAACGCTTTAACCACTGAGCTGCCAGACCACTCAAGTCTGCATATGAAATGGCTTTATAATGATTCTTAGGGAGCATCCATAAATGACATTTTGAGCTCTTTAGAAACCTCCCCTGCCCCTATGTTACCTAATGTGGCTTTGCCTTGGCTCCTCCCACCCCTCCTCTCTAGAGTGGAAGGTAGTTTTTCTCCTATTTATTCCAGCAGACATTTTGTGCTGTTTTATCTTACCAAACTACCTTAGAATTATTGGGTTTATGTTGAACAGGACTGATATTTGATTTCTCAATTTTTCTATAATGAAAAATATTCTGAATCAAATGGTAACATTAACCATCCCTGAAAATGATCAGTTATTGGGGAAACATCTTTCTCTGGTACAGTCAAGGGATCCTTTTCTTCTTGGGGTAATACTAAACAAAAACATTCTCATCATTGTTTATTAATTGATAGCATAGAACAAACTATTTCTGCCTCATAAAATATTAAGAATAGTTGCATCTTTTTTAGTTTTCTTTTGCTGCAGTTCTGTCGCCTCTCTGTCTGCATTGCCAGAGAATGATTCTTTGTCTTATTAAAAGATTTCCATTGCTAATTGATGCAATTTTGTATTTTTAAAACTCACTGGAAAAACATTTAACATCACAGTCACACTTTAAATTTGAAATAACACTTCAGAGTGCACTAGATTTAAAGATGCACTGATGTTCACCTCATAGAATCAAATTAGATTTATTTTTTCAATTAACAGTATGATGACATGCCACCCATCCAGATAAAAACAGCTTTGTTTTAACAAATCAAAAGAGTGCAAATTGTCACTGGTGGGAAAATCCCATGTGACATCTGCAAGCAAATTGTTATAGTTATTACAGTTTCTGCATGCCAATGTGTCATCTAGTTACCATTGTCACAAACACTCATAATACTGAGCATATCTAAAATATGGAGGTAGTTAAATTGCAGAAATAAATATCCACATGCTGTTGCGTAATGTGCTTCAACTGTGACAAATAAAATGAATGAAAAACTGTATCTCAGCTCTGAACCGTTTTAAGTTTCAGCAGCAGTAATAAATAACAAAACAAATATTTTCATTTTAGTTAATGGACAATTAAATCCAAGTTAAAACTCTTCTTACAAACCGAGCGTGGCGGTGTAACGGTTAGCGTTCTCGCCTCGCATTCGAGAGGACGGCGGTTCGAATCCCCATCCGGGCATCCAGATTTGGGTTTTCCATGTTTTCCCAAATCACTCCAGGCAAATGCCGGGATGCTTCCTTCAAAAGGCCATGGCCAAATTCCTTCCCATTCCTTGCCCCCCATCCTTTCCCGTCTCTAAAGACCTCGCTGTTAGAGAGACTTTAAGCACATAAAAAAATCTTCTTACAAACAAATGCCTTGTGTACTTTAGGCAAGACTTGGAAATATTTGATGAGGCTTTAGATGTTGAGATACTGTCTTTTAATATATATATATATTCTTAAATTGAAATAAGTTATTATTGCATTATGTAACAATCTGCTCTTATGAATGCTTAGTTTGAAAAATGATCTTCAGATTTAATGATTATATTGTTAATATTGATGTAAATTTATTTTCAGCTCTCCAAACATTGCCAAACCATTCCATGTTGGCCATTTGCGATCAACAATCATTGGAAACTTCATTTCGAAATTGCATGAATATTTAACATTTGATGTTATAAGACTAAATTTTCTTGGTGACTGGGGTACCCAGCTTGGACTTCTGGCAGTTGGTTTAGATATGCTGCAATATTCTGATGACAAAGTTAAAGAAAATGCTATAAAATCATTGTATGAGGCCTATGTAGCTGCAAACAGTGCAGTGGAGAATAACCCAGAAGTTTTTTCCAGGGCAAAAGAAATATTTCACCGAATGGAACAAGGAGATTCTGAAGAATTACAGAAATGGGAACTTTTTCGAAAATATTCTGTGGGGGAACTGAAAATGATGTATGAAAGGCTTGGAATTGTATTCACTGATTACCATTGGGAATCAATGTATAGGGCTGAAGTAGTTTTACCAATTTTAGAGCTTCTAAAGAATCGGGGATTGTTAGAGACTGAGAAAGATGGTAAACAAGTTGCAGAATTAAATGGGAAGAAAGTTACTTTAGTGAAAAGTGATGGCTCTACACTTTACTTAACTAGAGATATCGCTGCAGCAATAGACAGACATAAAGCATACAACTTTGATTGCATGATATATGTTGTGGAAAATGGCCAGAGTGCTCATTTTTCAGCATTGTTTGGAATCCTACAGAAACTTAATCTTCCATGGGCAGACAGACTGCAGCATGTGAAGTTTGGCAGGATTCATGGAATGAGTACCAGAAAGGGACAATCTGTGTTTTTAAAGGATGTTCTAGAAGAAGCAAAAAACATTATGAAGAACAAACAGGATAATTCACCTAGTATGTAAGTTTCAATCTGCTTTATTATTGTAAGAAAACTAGCAGTATAAACAGCAAAACAGGTTTATTGTGAATTAAATCCATTTGTTTTTTAAGTCTACTTCCAAACAAATATTTCATGTAAGCATTTCATGGAGTGAAGACTTAGATATTTGTTGAATTGTGTGCTGTTTACATTTTCATAATATTTAGGATATTAATATTTTGTAGGCTTCATTAGATATTTATAGTTACATTGTGTATTATAAATAGTAATTTCATCAAATTCCAGATTAGTGAGTGATGTTTAGACTATTACTTCAGCTGTGTGGAATTCAGTATTTGGTTTAGGCACAAATTTTGAATTGAAGCAGCAGTATTTGTCAGACGAGTTTCAAAACCAATGACAATGAACCCTCTGTTACCCACTTAAGGTTGATTGTAATAGTTTTCTGTTGTAGAATTTTTACCTTTTCGTTAATTTATCTGGTTTTGCCCGAGTTTTTTTTCACTGAATTTGCACCTTCAAAGTACAAGAAATTTATTTTTGTTATTACCTTTCTTTAATTGGCTAATGCTTCACGTTTGCCTATCATGGTGGTGTGTACAGACTTGCTGTTTAACAGCAGCATAATATAACTATTCGGCTAGAATTTGAAATAAGTCAAAGTTATTATAATACTAAAGATATAAACCTTTCTCTCTCTTTGTCTTATTAAGTAATTACTGCTTTGACAATTATTATTCAGTGCAGTGTTAGTCTAAGTTTAACATAAAGCAGTAATGACATTAATTGATGTTTAAATCTATCTTGTAGCAACAAAACGTCACCTTCCTGAAAATACTGCTGATATACTTGGCATGTCTGCTGTTATTGTAAATGACCTGAAGCAGAAAAGACGAAAGGACTACAAGTTTGATTGGAATAAGATGTTACAGGTAGGCTTTTTTTTAAGGAAGTCAGTTGTTTTATTATTATGGGTATATAAATGTACTAAATATGTGCCACTTGTTATTCCATTTTATTCAGTTTTTCTTTGCTCAGTCTGTATAATGTTTCATGCAGTTGTGAACATTTTGTTATTTCTTTTTTTTTTGTACTACACAAATTATCAGCATGTTAATGCTCAAATTAGGTACATTTTTTCTTAGATAACTATGCAAGGTTTTTGGTGTAACCTGTTCTTCTAGGAACAAAGTTGACATTAAGCCCTAATTGGCTGGGGGAATAGTGGGATAGTGCCCAATTTCCACTTAAAAACCACACATTTTATGTACATATTAAGATGCAGTTTATAGACCGAAGCTTATCTATTCTCATCTTAAGGCACGTCCACAGTGGAGTTACATTATTTAACATAGTAAAACTGTGACACATTGCAACATGAAAAGTTGACTCTTGTTGCACTAAGTTGCATTGTGTTGAGCAGTGTTGCACTATGTTGGTGTCGCGATGCAACAAAACTTGCTGTATGTTGCATAAAACCTTTCCTAGTGGTCAAGATCAAAGGATAATGTGCAACATAGTGAAACATTTGTTAACATTCTCTCAATGTAGACATCTTGTTGAAGTTAAGAGTTGCATTTTGTGAAATTCAGACACAAGCATGGGATTTAAGTGAATGTCAGAGAATAGTATAATCCAACATTATATAGAATATCTATATCTGGAATCCAAAGAATGGAACTTATAAATACAGAGATGATGCGTTGAGTGCCATTTGTACAGCTGTTGGGTGCTGATCTCAGGAGGAGCTAAGAAAAAAATGTAAAACCTGGTATTTTACTTTTGCAGAGAATTAAAAAAGTTCTGCAAAATGAAAAAATTTGTAGCAGGTGCTCAGTTTTATTATATATAACATCTATTTCTAAAACGGTTATAATTCAGTAGTTATTCTGTCAAGGAACCAACTCTATCAGTGTGGAAAAAAAAAAAATAATCGGCAAATTCTTGCCGCATATTTTGCTTCATTTGAAGCATTTTGTGGAACTTTTCTGTGCAAACTAAAAGAATTACTTTGAGTACCTCTTCCTCATGATCTGTCTAAAATGTCTCAGCTTTAATGTCAAATGTTCCTTGTGGATTGTAGAAATTTTTGGAACGTAAACTATTCCTTAAAAAATATGCAAGTCATAACAACAACTTATACAGTTTGTTGTTGTGAAAGTAATGGTTTTCTAAATATCCTATAGTTAGAGGGGAAATCAAATTTAAATGAATAAATTACCATGTGTGATTGAGACAGAGTACTTTCAGACCACCTTCCTATTTCCTGTGCTTAACCATATTAACAAATTCACTTCTATTGATTTGTAACTTTACTTTCGATTGGTTCGTTTTGATGCAAAATTCAGGCCAGTGAATGTGAACTACTATTTTTAAAAGGTTTAATAATAAATGCAATAAAAGAAAAGAATAGAGGTCACAGTCTTAAGGGCATTTGTTGCTAATTGTTCCTTAGTTGATCCACTGGCAGAATCACTGTCTCACGCAACATACCGCTTAAATCCCTGGCGAACTTTCTCCTTTCCAATTATTGGTGGAATTAGAGGTAGGTACTACTCAATTTTGATGAAGCATATATTTGTAAATAAATTAATTGTTAATATATAACCTTATGTCTTTACTCATCACTGAAAAATAACTGATTTTACATGTCATATGTTGGTAAGTACAACCCTGCTAGCTCTAAACCTTAATTCGATATTCTGATACTTTGCTTGGCTATCAGTCTGTGAAATAGAAATCTCTTCACTGATAAATCTAAAAGGTAATATGTAAAGCAGTGGTATATTTTTTTTAAAAAAGGTATAGTCAAAGCTCTTTATTTGCGGGTAAAATAATTGTATTCGCAGTTTCAGTATTCATGGATAAAATAATTCTGAACTTTCTGTATACACTGCTTGAAATTTTTATTATTCTCGAATCCATTCGGTCCATTCAGTGGATTTGGTATCCTTTACTAACGTATCGGATTCGTTTAAGTATCGCTTGCACGTTCCGGAGTCACTCTATCTAATCAAAACGACTAAAAAAACAAATCTTATTGCCACTAAACCTAAATTTCATTGTCAAAAGCCATCACTGCCGCTGTGTTAGATGTTCCGCTATGATCTTTGATAAAAGCTGCTCTGCCACGATCGGCTCTGAATCTATAATTACTTCAGCTAGTCAGTCCTTGCAATAACAGACAGGGGAAACTAGTATAAGTGACGTAAAAAGCTTTAAAATCAGATGGTTTATTTTCCCTAACCTATCACTACTACAGATGAAGGCAGTAGGTCCAGATGAACACCTAGAAAACACAATACGCAACATTTCGGTTAATAACTATCGTCATGTAGGAAGTGAGAAATGTGGGTACGAACACAAAGGATGTAGGTAGCCTGCATTTCTGGCGCTTTTTCGTGTGCCCGAGCCGATGCCGCACGCAGGTTATAAACACACAGAAAGCAGGTAAAGGTGCCAGTTGTCAGTAAGAGGTTGAGCTCTTCAGATGATGATTTTCTTCTAATGGAGAACACTTTCTTGAAATTAAGAAAGAAAGCCGGCATCCATCCAATAAATCGTGGCAGAGAAAGTTATGGTGAATTAGCTGAAGAAAGACGAACAAAGATTTTTTCAGTATACTAGAATGACTTTGGAAACCTTTAACTTCATTTTAAGTAAAATGAAACATCATATAACGAAAACCTGGTGTAACTGGCATCATCAGCCTATATTACCAGAAAATAGAGTGGTTATTAGCATTAGGTGAGTAAAGTTATACTGATCAAATAAATACACAAAAAATTAAGAACTTATTAATGTATTATAAGGTATTAAGAAACACATATATTAAGTATTTCATTATTTAATAATACGCTCATTTGCTGCAACAGTGACAGAACCAAAAAATTAGCTTTATTGAGTTATGAATAAAGGATAATCTATTTTCGTATATACTTTTAGTTTGTAGAACGACACATTTGAGCTTCAATTATTCGCCGAGAGAGAGAGCAGATTATGTCACTATTGTTTCTCAACAGACCGCCCTCCAGTTTACTCACAAGACTGTCATATCAGTTGAGTTGTGGCTGTTGCCAAGTAACATAGTGACAAGTTTCTTCAAGAGCGCGTATTTTTGTTTATGGCGATAGTGGTTAAATGGGAAGATTATTCACATTATATTTACATTTGTTCAATAATGTGTTATATCAAATTGTGACATTCTTTTTTAAATACTCTGCTTAAATGCCTTTAGTTTTATTCCTTAATGTGTCGCTCTTGATGCAAGCCACCTTGTGTGTCGTTGGATTATTTTGAGTTATGACGTTATTACAAAATACCATATTTCATAAACTTAGTCTACACTTTGTGGTTTGAGATGATATGACGTTCTTGCATGAAATATTCTCCTCAGACATAATGTTCGTCTTCTATGATTGACACTTATGTCACTCTTGTTACTAAAATTTTAATACTAAGTGGGACACTCATTTTAAAAAAATTGAACGAATGTTCAAATTTAATTTCTAATGTACATTAGGATAATAGGACAATTAAAAAAGTTTTCTAATTCAATGCCAAGGTTTCGACTTTTTTGGATCTTTTATTTTAAGGAAAAAGTTAAAATCAACCAAAAAAAAAAAAAAAATGAGAGAGAGAGGAAAAGAAGCAATATATTATGAAAGCTACAGATGTTTCTATAAAGATGACATGACAATTTTATTCATGTCATTTCAACTTTATAACTACGTTTTTAACTCTTTTTTTTAAATTAATTTTTGCCTTGAAAAAAAAGCAAGACTCAATAAAAGTTGAAACATCGACATTAAATAAAAACACTTTGCTTTTGGCTGCATCTTGATATCCTTCATTGACTGACGCAATTTATAGTGAATTCAATTCGATGCAAACTGTTAATCCCAGATACCATGTTGGAAGGATGAGAAGTCAATGTAAGAACAATAATGCCTTTTATTTTAATCAAAACAACCATAGGATTCGAGTATGTAAGTTGTTCTTCAAAACAACCTTAGATATAAATGACCGCTCTATTCGCACTGTGCTGGAAAAACAAAATAAACTTGTAAATGTTCTATTGGAACCTGCTAGAAGAGGTAAACATGGTAACCAGAAATCTTTAGACCCAATGATAAGGGAAGGTGTGAGGAAGCACATAGATTCAATACTGAAAGCCATTACCTAAGGGCAAATACAACGAGGCTCTTCATTGATGGAAGCAAATCAATTGCAGAAATCCACAAGGACTATGTGGCTATCTGCAAAGAAAAGAAGTTACCTTTTGCCAACTAAACTACATTGTATATAATATTGAAAAAAAAGAATATAAAATTTCATTTTTCGTTCCAGAGAAAGATTTATGTAAAACTTGCGTAGCTTTTGAAAATGTAGACAGTTAAGAAAAACAGAGGTTAGAAGAAAAATTTAATCAACATCTTATCGAAAAACAATTGTCAAGAGAGGAGAAAAAAGCAGACAAAGAAAATTCAAATTCTGTGGTGGTTGTTTATGATCTACAGGCTGTAATGCAGCTTCCAAATGGAATTCTTCTCTATTCTACTATACATTCAAATTAAATGTTTTCAATTTCACTATGTATAACTTGAAGAGTAATACGTGTGATTGTTTTGTGTGGGATGAAGGAAACGGCCATCGTGGTGCAAATGAATTAAATACATGTGTCTTTCATTGTCTGAAATAGATTGCTGCCACAAAACAAGATGCAGATGTTATATTTTACTCAGACAACTGTGCAGAAAACTAAAGTTATGCTTGCTCTTTACTTATACTCCACATGTTATTTAGGCCTGAAATCAATTACACACAACTTCTTTGTTAAAGGCCACTCTCAGAATGAAGATGATTCTGTTCACTCATTGATAGCGAGAATGGTTAAGCACATTATCAGAAGTGGACCGTTGTATACTCCTAATTCCTTCATCTCCGCAATTCAATCTGTGAAAAAAAGCAGACAACCTTTCCATGTCAAAGAATTATGTTACCAGGATTTCTATGACATTAAAGCTCAGATCGGTGACATAGGTCCTCCAAACAAGACAAAATTAAAATTATCATAAGTACAGATGCTGAAAGTCGTAAGTGATTCTCCCAATTCTGTGGGTTTTTCTTTTTTTATATAAGTACTCGTATGTGGCTGACTTTAAAGAGGCAATAATTTTCAAAAGGAAGAAGAAAATCCAGCATTTAATTCAAGACCGGGAATTTCTCAAAAGAAGAAGGAAGATCTCCTAAGCTTATTTCATAAGAATGCTATACCAAGCTTTTATAAATCTTTCTATGAAATGTCATAAGGTTTGTGGAGTTAATTACCTAAATGTAACACAACTGAACCAAGATTACCTATATGTCATAAGTCTTGAGGCTGAACTAACATTTCCTGGGAAGTTGATAATTACTATAATAGCTAGAGTGCTCATGATGTTTATAAAATTTTTATAATCTGATTGAATTAAAAGATTTAGTCATTACTTTTTCTTTTAGACAATGTTGCATGGTTGGAAAATAATTTTGTTCGCTATTTTCTATAAAATGGATTGTTTTTTTGTATGCAAGCTCTTGTTATTATTATTACTTTTAAAAAATCTCTTCTTTTCTTTAAAATTTTTATTTTCTTCTTGAGTTCTATTGCCAAATTTGGCAAATTAAAATAAAGCATCTATTGATGAAATTGTTTTTTAGCAAACCAAAATATTGTTTTCAGGTATTGTGAACTTGTGACATAATTATAAATTGAAAAAAAATTACTCTCTTGCACTTTTACAAAAACAACACATTTTATCTTATGGCATGATATAAAAACAATAATTGCAGTAAGAATGTCATAATTCAAAATGAGGATGATTGTGAGGATACAAAGTAAATATCCCTGTGACCTGCAACTGATATTGTACATTTTCCCTTCTATTACATCATGTTCTTTCTCTAAAACACGGATATAAGTTTTTTTTTCTAGTGAATGCATAAAGTTATTACACATGAAACATTTGAACTGATCCTCCTGTAAAATTCAAGTTTTTGAGTTATGTCACTGTTGCAGCAAATGAGCAATATGACTAATTCAATTCTGAGATGACTCCATTGTTGGTATCAGCACTTTCTTGATACTCTTCTCGATTATTAGTGAACTGAACTTGGGGAACTTTGAGACGATTGTGTTGCAGAACAGTTTGACTGGTGCTGATATGCAAACTGTTCTACGACTTCTTGTACATAATTTCTAAACAAAAGTAATTTATTATTAGGAATTTTATGCACATGTGGAAGTAGACTTTTGAAATTTGCATCATCGCTGTTTTCTCTGGTTCCTCTTTGACACGAATTTTCTTTTAAATATTGCAACTTTTGTTGCTCAATTTGTAACATAGCCTCACAAAGTATTTAGAGGCCTCTTCCTTTCTGTAATTGGTGTCAAGGGAAACTCTGATGGCACCAGTAATCCCTCACCATCACGATCAACATTTTCATTTGCAGTATTATCGTGTTCTCATCTTTGGTCTTTTCAAAATTCCACATGCCAGTTTGATAAGTTATACATGTTTAAATACACAATTTCAAATTGGATGTCCTCTGAATGTGAAAGCCTGTTTCACATTCTATGTTATATGGTGGGTTCTATGATGCCATGTTGTATGTGGATTTTCCCAAATTCTTAAACCAGTTTTGAGTGAAATCCTATTTTAGAAGTAACATCTTATAAGCAATTACCTAAATTATGAAATACTTTGATATAAGACACAAATTTAAATTTTATGACTACAGAAGAACATTGTAAATTAAACTTGAGAATTCAGGCTCAATACAACAATATTGTTGTGTAACAGACTTCAAACAATGAGGTTCTCAGTTCAACCCATAATTTTTTTTTTGTAATGTATGTACACCTGTTAGTCCCAAACTATGCTGTCAATTTGTATATTTTTTTTAAGGTGAAAGAGGATACTCTTGGAATGTTCTCATTGAAATTTTGTCTCAAAAAATGACTAATTTTAAGCATTTCACTGATTGTTCAAAAAATTCACTGACAATTTGTGTGAATCTTTGGTTTAGTTGAAAGAAAAATTGGCTCATGATATTTTGCATATTCAACAAACAAAAGATGATTTTAATGCCTGTACACTCATCAGTCAGCACAGCAGATAAGGTTAAGATTCCACATTCTACTGCAGCTCTCAGAGGAAAGGAACTGCCTGTCTTACCTCCGACATAGTGACTTACTATGTCTGCTTCAGAGGAATCCAACCAACCTTCATGTTTTGTACTGAGGTTTTTTTTTTTTTATTTGATACACTTATCACTCCAAAATGTCTCAATTAATTATGCTGGTTCTTTTTTCATCAATTTAAAAAAGTATGCCTTGTGGGACATTTTTTAGTTGAATTAGGATACTCATTGAAATTTCCTATCAGTCAAGCACTTTTTTGTAAATTTAATGAAAACCATAGGGTTTATTATTTCTATGCATATGAACTGATTACTTAAAAAATACAGTCTACTGACAGAAGCATTTTATAAAATTTTTAGTGGAAGAATCAGTGAAGAAAATTGTAGAATAATCAACACATGTAATTATTAAGAAGCAAAAGATAATAAACATTTTAACAAACAAAAAAACAACCTGGCTACAAAAGGTGTTAGAATTGTAATGGTAACAATAAAACATTGAACTGAAATAATAATTGGATAATCTAGCTAATACAATTTTAGTGATAGGAGTGTTTTGTTAAAGTTATTTTTTTTTTTTTCTGAGAATGGTGGGTGAGCGACAACACTCTGGCCTCGCATTCGGAAAAATGGCGGTTGGAATCCCCGTCTGGCCATCCAGATTTCAGTTTTCCATAGTTTCCTGAAATCACTCCAGGTGAATGCTGGGATGGTGTCTTCAAAAGGCCATGGCCGCATTCCTTCCCTTTCTTTGCCCCCAGTCCACCTCTAATAACCTAGACTTCAAGGCATTGAGCCATAATAATAAAAGAAAAATAGCGTGTGTGTGTGTGGTTTTTTTTTTTTTAAATAGAGTCTTGGGTGGTGATTTTTCAAGTTTTTTTTATTATTTATATGAAAAATGCCTTTCCATTTTGAGAAAAAGGGTAATTGTGTGTGAAGATCTATGTTAAACAATTGCAAGTACTCAAGCTGGTATTATTGAAGAAAAGTAAATGACTGACACTGAATGCTCTATTCATGATAAACTGTGAATAATACTTATTGATAACATTTGAGTGTCACAATTAAGCTAAGGTTCTTAGCAAAAATTTTCCTTGACATTGCATATGGATACCAGCCAGTGTGGCTGTTTGTGCTAAAGCACCACTACACTTGATTGTGGAGGTACAAATTCCAGACCCTGTATACCACCTGTCCTAATTGCAGTTTTCCACAATTATCTAGGTGAATGGTTCTGAATTTCCACTTCATAAATTACACATTTCATGAACAAAAATACACTTATCACATAGAACGTAAGTTACATGTTTCACAACTACAACAGACCTAAGAAGCTGGTAGTAGATGGAACCTTGGTTTGAAAATAAGCACAGCCTCCAGAAGTGAATATGCCAAATGGCCTACAAATGTGGAAATGTTTTAAAGGTGATGGTGGTGGTGATTACACATAGGTAATAATGTAAAAATTATTGACAAGCTGTTCTCACTGATTTGGTGTGCAACAATTGTCTTCGTGATTGGATGTTTAACATTCCTTGCAAGTTTGCACATTACCCATTGGTCTCCATAACCTCTTTTTTTTTTAATTAACTGAACTTGGAAATAAGTGAAAGATAGGTTATTATTTTATTCTAAAGAAAAAAACGTATTTAATTTTATGCATATGTCCTTAATCTAACCAACAGTTTGAGAACTATTCTACTGAGAAGATACAATGAGTGCTGGTTCAAATCCTGCTCATTTGTGCTGGCCATTCTGATTGTGTACCAAGTGGGTTTTAATAGTCATGTGGTAAGAGTCTGGAATGGACTCAGGTTTCCCTCCCCCCCCCCCTCAAATATATGCCTACTATAAATGGAATAATGGGGAAAAAGGAACTCCAGAACAAAAATTATATTGATAAAAACTACACTGTTAACGAAGAAAGTGACACTTAACCTCAGTCCCTCATTATAGTATGTTGGTGGTGAATCTTGTTTACAGACAGCTCCCTCAGAGAAAAGAAAACTATTGCCAAGAGAGTTCAGGACATACAGGTGTATGAGTATCCTAAGGACATTCTCTTGGCCATCAGCAGTTTGGAGTACAGAAGCTGCATGGTCGTTTGGAAGATGATCCGTGCTGCACTGATTCGTTTGAGTTGATCCATTGTAGCACGTTGGCATGAAAGTTGAAGTCGTCACTAGACCTTGTATGTTCAGCTATAATAAAATGTGGCAAATGAGCTTGCCACAGGAGTAATGAAAAATGCACCCGTGTGATGGAGGCTTATACCAACAGTAGCAGTTGGGCATTGCCCTCATTAACTTTAGTTGCAGCAAGTTGGCACTCAGGCTGCAGGATTTATGCAGTATGCCGAGGGCCCACCAAAGTATTTTGCATGTATGAAAGAAAAGAGAATCCTTCGTTCTCAATCCATTATGCATTTCTGGCAGTGTAAGTGGTGATAACTCTTCTAGCTGTTTTTATGCAAGAGTTACAGCAGAAGACATGATTAGAAGTCAAAGACCACATCGGTTGCCTATTGTCTTGCTCATATCTAATGTAGGAGCGGCTACAGTTTGACTGTGCGATGGTATGTCCTCCTCCTACTCGGGCACAATGTGTGGCTTATACAGAATGGGAATTGTACCTTGTCTGCTGTGTAGTATCGTGCCACAACAAGCCAGCTTCCGTAAATCAACAGTGTAATAGAGATGGGTAGGTCCGAGATTTTAAAGGAGTGGGGTCCGGATGTACATCCAGCGCTGCGGACCTACGTCAAGGATCCGTGTCCGGCGGACCTGTATGGGTCCAGCTCAACAATCGATCGGGCAAAGTGTATGGCAGAAATGAATGTGTGCGGACCTACATCCAGATACGTGTCTGACGGAACTGTATGGGTCCTGATCTATAATCGGGCTAGTGGAGTGTGGTGGAACTGGATGTGTTCGGACCTACATCCAGTTACATTTCCGGCAGAACTGTATGGGTCCGGATCTACAATCGGGCGAGCAGAGTGTATGGTGGAACTGGATGTGTGTGGACCTACATCCAGTTACGTGTCCGGCAGAACTGTATGGGTCTGGATCTACAATTGGGCGAGCGGAGTGTATGGTGGAACTGGATGTGTGCGGACCTACATCCAGTTACATGTCCGGCAGAACTGTATGGGTTCGTATCTACAATCGGGCAGCGGAGTGTATGGTGGAACTGGATGTATGTGGACCTACATCCAGTTACATGTCCGGCAGAACTGTATGGGTCCGGATCTACAATCGGGCGAGCAGAGTGTATGGTGGAACTGGATGTGTGTGGACCTACATCCAGTTACGTGTTCGGCAGAACTGTATGGGTCTGGATCTACAATTGGGCGAGCGGAGTGTATGGTGGAACTGGACGTGTGTGGACCTACATCCAGTTACGTGTTCGGCAGAACTGTATGGGTTCGGATCTACAATCGGGCGAGCGGAGTGTATGGTGGAACTGGATGTATGTGGACCTACATCCAGTTACGTGTCCGGCAGAACTGTATGGGTCCGGATCTACAATCGGGCAAGTGGAGTGGATGGTGGAACTGGATGTGTGTGGACCTACATCCAGTTACGTGTCCGGCAGAACTGTATGGGTCCGGATCTACAATCGGGCGAGCGGAGTGTATGGTGGAACTGGATGTGTGTGGACCTACATCCAGTTACATGTCCGGGGCCCGGATTTACAATCGGGCAAGCGGAGTGTATGGTGGAACTGGATGTGTGCGGACCTACATCCAGATACGTGTCCACGGAACTGTAGAGGTCCGGCACTACAATTAAGCATATGGTGGATGTAAGTCCGACCAAGGAGAACTGCAGAATGAGTTATATCGTGTTCATCCATTAATTTTTGAGACGAAAGAATATTAACTGTGGGAATTTTGTTTTATTTTTATCTGAAACTCACAATTGTACGTATTATAATATCACAGTATAATCAGACTTGATAATGATCAAACTAAAACGAAAATTTCTGTGGGCTTCTATAAGAAGAAAATGACATCGTATCTTAGTAATGTTATAAGTACTGCTTTTTTTTAAAAAAAAAAAATCGAAATTCTTTGTTAACTGTTGTTTTGTTTTGATTTACTAAAAATGAAACTATTCAAGACTCAAGATTTTGAAATAATTATTACATTTCCACAATCCACCAGCTTAAGAAACAGATTTTTTTTTGCTGTAATCAGTCTTTCGACTGGTTTGATGCAATCCTCCTTCTCTTCCTATCCTGTGCTATCCTCTTCATCTCTACATACCCCCTTACAACCCACGTCCTCAATTATCTGCTTCACATATTCCAATCTCTGTCGTCCTCTACAGTTCTTACCTTTGACTGTTCCCTCCACCAGCAAATTAATCAATCCAGCATGTCTCAAAATATGACCTACCAGCCTTTCTGTAAGCTTCTTATACAAACTTCTTTTCTCACCCATCATTTCCAAAACTCGTTCATTCCTCACTTTGTCAGTCCACTTAATTTTCAGCATTCTTCTGTAGCATCACATTTCAAATGCTTCAATTTTCTTTCTTTCCGGTATTCCTAAAGTCCATGTTTTGCTACCATAAAGTGCTGTGCTCCACACAAAGAGTTTTAAAAAGTTTTTTCTAATTCCTAGATCAATATTTGAAACTAAAAGGTTTCTCTTTTTCATGAAGGCACTTTTTGCTAGTGCTATTCAGCTTTTAATGTCATTCCTGCTTCGGCCATCAGTTGTAATTTTGCTTCCCAAGTAACAGAATTAACTTACTTCTCCTATTGCATCCGATCCTATTTTTATATTTAACTTACTAGTCATTTCTGCTACACTTCATCACTTTTGTGTTGCTTTGATTTATATTCAGTCCAAGATCTTCTTTCAGTATTTCGTTCATGCCATTTAGTAAATTCTCAAAGTCCTCAACACTTGCTGCTATCAAAACAATGTCAACAGCAAATCATAGCATACTGATTTTTTTCCCCGGAACACTCATGCCACATGGAAATTTTTCTTTTACTTTCTTTATTGCTTCTTCTACATACAAGTTGAATATTAATGGGGACAGGCTACAATCTTGTCTCACACCCTTTTTAACTGATGCATGTCTCTCGTGATTCTCTACTTTTATTATAGCCACTTGATTCTTATATAGTTTGTAGAGTATTCTTCTATCTCAATAGACCTGACTTCTTTAAAATTTTGAACATCCCACCTAACATTATCAAAAGCTTTTTATAAATCAACAAATAACATAAAAGTATCTTTGTTTTTCTTGATCCGCCCTTCAAGTATTAATCTTAAAGACAGAATTGCTTCCCTTGTACCGCGATGTTGGACTAATGGTGCGATAATTCTGACATTTGTCAGCTTGTGCTTTCTTTGGAAGTGTGAAGATGATATTTTTTATTAAAATCAGTTGGAATTTCTCCTGTTTCATAAATTTTTGATATCAGGGATTTAAGAGGTTCTGCAGGGATCTCATCAACTCCAACTGTCTTATTTGCTTTCAAGTCATTCAGAGCTTTATTAAATTCTGTCCTCAAAACAGGATCTCCTAAGTCATCAGTGTCGATATCGCCTTCCTTTTCCACTACACTATTGTTCATTTCGTCCCCATCATCCAGTTTCTCAATGTATTCCTTCCATCGGTTAGCTCTATCGCATGAGCTTAAAAGAGGTTTTCCATCAGCAGCTGTAATGTTCACACCTCTTTTCTTCATTTTTCCAAAATTCTGTTTGATCTTTCTATATGCATCATCTACTTTACCTACGACCATTTCCTTTTCTACTTCTTCACACTTTTCTTCTAGCCATTTTTCTTTTGCTTTTCTGCATTTCCTATTTATTTGATTTCTAAATTTCCTGTATTGCTCTCTTCCTGCTTCATCCTGAGCATTTTTGTACCTTCTCCTGTGATCCAAGGTTTTCGGGCAGCTTGTTCCTTAAAGCCTAATATTTCTTTACCGGCTTTCATTATTTCGGTCTTTAATGCATTCCATTTGTCCTCGGTTGGTCTCCTTTCAGAGTTACTTCTTAGACCTAAGTCTACCATTTCTGCAAATTTTTCTCTCGTGTTAGATTGTTTCAGTTTATTCACTTCCAGTCTGTTCTGCTTATACTGCTTCCTTATTCGCTTGAATTTCAGCCTACACTTCATTACTATCAAATTATGGTCAGAGTCTCTGTCTGCTCCTGGATACGTTTTACAGTCTAGAACTTGATTCTTGAATCTCTGTTTGACCATGATATAATCTAGCTGATATCTGCCTGTATCCCCAGAACGTTGCCAGGTGTATGTCCTTCTAGAATGGCTCTTAAACAGTGTGTTTGTCAGAACTAGCTTATATCTTTCACAAAATTCTCACAACCTGCTTCCTTGCTCATTTCTTTCTCCTATACCAAAGCTTCCTATAGAATTCCCCTCTTTTCCTACTCCCACTATTGCATTATAATCACCCATGATTATTAAATTTTCCTCTCCCTTCACATATTGGATTAATTCAATTTCAGCGTATATTTTCTGTATTTCTTCGTCATCTTCCTGTGACGTTGGCATACACACTTGTACTAATGTGGTTGGACGGGCTTAGTTTCTAACCTCATCAAAATATTCCTGTCATCAAACTGTTCATAATAACCCCCCCCCCCTTTTCCCTACTTTCTTATTCATTACAAATCCTACACCAGTGACTCCATTGACAGCTTGTGTGCTAATTATCCTGTGTTCCCTAAACCAGAAATCCTGTGCGTCCTTCCATTTAATCTCACTAATCCCAACAACATCTAACTTAAGATGTTCCATCTCCCTTTTTAAGTTTTCTAATCCAGCGGTTCCCAACCTTTATTGGTACACGACCCAAATTTAAGTAAAAATTTTTTTCGTGACCCACCTAATATGAGAGTCTATCTGATATCAGAATGGGAAATGTTGTATGATCTCGATATGCTATCGACTATCCTATCCTACGAAGAGGCAAATTTTAGTACTATCAGCAACAACAAGGATAGATAATACTTTAAACAACAAACATATTATAGACTGACAAGTGGCTGCACAGACCATCACCTCATCAACTTGGCTCCTGAAATTCCGTGATTAGAAGTAACGCGATCAGCACATTAAAATGCAACTGGTTTGCCAAGTCGCTTTTCGGTGGAAACCAGCTGCAGACCTGATATTAGTGGTTGTTGGTAGCTTAATCATTGTGTTTTACTGCACCCAAATGTATGAAAATATTGAAGACTGGGAGCAGGAAAACAGAATGGTAAACTTACCAGTCAACCACTGAAATGGGTTTTGTAGGTGTTTTCCACCATAATATGACTTTACACATCCATGTCATTTTAATTTGCAAATCGAGTTTTAACTAATCTTGGAATTTCAGCCGTCAACTCGATGAGACGATGCTTTGTGCAGACGCCTCCCGCTTTTTTACAAAGATAATGAAAAATGCGTTTAATTATTACAAAAAACACAACTTTACAATCAGTGAGATTTCTGGCACTGGTGTTTGCCGATGAGGGCATCGATTAATTTTAACCTTAAGTCACTTTTTATACATAGTTTATTTCTGTATTAGTTTTTCAAAACCAATAATATATATTTTTGTGGTAAAAACCTCAATTTTTCTGCGACCCACCAGTGGGTCGCGACCCATAGGTTGGGAACCGCTGTTCTAACGTACTTGCCCTATTCAGACTTCTAACATTCGACGCTCTGACTCGTAGAATGTTTCTATCCATTCTGATGACTCCTCTCTAAGCAGTCCCAACCCAGAGATCGATTGGGGGACTATTTTACCTCCGGAATATTTTACCCAGGAAGAAGCCATCATGATATATGTAATTTGAGAGGATTACATGTCCTCGGGATACCCTTTGGGTCTTTAATGTTGTGGTCTCCCGTTGCCTTTTGCATCCCCATGCCGTTGATCATTTCTGATTCATCCGCCTTTAGGGGCCATTTCCTACACCACGGGCAAGAGGGTGCCCTTAACCACTCCACGCTCTTCCGCCCTCCTTTCGGAGGCCGTTGGCAAGCAGTGGGTGACTCCTTATACCGGGAATCTTTCAGTCGCCAGAGCCTCGTCCATGCAAACAGGGTGCACCACGGGAAGGAGAGGTTGACATTTGGTTGGAAAAGGCTAGTATAGTCTCTCCCAAACCCTTACACCCCAACAGTTTATTATAAATGAACAAAAACCAAAATTGCGTGTATAACTTATTTTAAATTATGATTGAGAAATTACGTGAGACTGGTTCTTGTATGTATAGTATTTTGCTCTGTATAGTAGGTGAAACTGTTTTGATTGAATGTATGAAAGTTTGTTGTGCGTGCTAAATTGAGTGTGATGCCATGCATTTAATTAGATCACAGTAATATGTAATATTTTGCCAGCGAAAGTAATGTGTTTTTGGTGCTTTCAGATTTTTTATTTTATTTAGTGCAATTTCAAAAACTTTTAATTTCTTTGTAATTTTATTTAAGATTATTTCCAATTTAGTTGAAAGTATTTTTAAGTAAGTTTTAATTCTTAGTAATAATAAACGATCGATTGAGCCATTGTTAAACGTTCTAGAAACAACTGAATGTGAGGTTTTTCTGATGTCATATTATAGAATATCGCTCTAAAAGCAGCTAGCTGAGTCTCTCGGAATAATGCCACAATCATATTTATATATATTGTATATATAATGAGCTTTGGAAACCCTAGGAACCATGTTTCTGCAATAAAGAGATGTTAAATGTATTATATGATTTCTCATTAAACTAAAAGAATTGAGATAGTTAAAAACTGTAGAAAGGATTAATAATTAATTAAACTGGATGCTAAAAGTTTAATAATACTCTAACGCATTAAAGTTACAAGTAAAATTATATGTCCATTCTTATTTAGCACGTAAAACACTCGCCTTAGAAGCATAACATAAAATACATCAGAACCTGACCAATAAAGAAGTACTACCAGGTTTTAGTTACCCATTGAAATTTAATAGTTATTGTAATTATCTACTAGTAGTTAGAGATTAAGAAATACTTTTTCAGTAACAATCTTATCTTTAAAAGGAACTGTAATCCAGTCGCACGTTAAGTGACATTAAACTCTTCAAAACATAGATTTCAAATCTGAACTGTAATGAAAAATTGTGTGGGATTACGAACAGCTCCAGGTCCAGCACACAGTTCCAGCTCCGGCCACAAGAGACCTGTGGGGCTCTGATACAGGTCCGGCTGGATATAGATCCGATTTGCGCTCGGATGTACATCCATCCCTAACGCAAGTGATACGGACCTACCGATCTCTACAGTGTAATCCCTCTCAATCTCCAAGAATTTGTGATACAGCACTTATTGATTTAACTTGCCAGCATCAACTCAAGTCCCAGACAACTGTTGAACTATCCCCAAATATAATACACATGGTGATCTATGTTCCCCCTATCTCAGTGTTAGCTCTGATGTAACTAAAATTGTGTTGTTAATTATGAAATAGATTATGATTTCCTATTTATGTATGCACTATCAAAATCTAATAAAGCAGTTGTCTTGTTCAGTGGGGGAGGGGTTACTATTGACCAGCAGTATATGTCCTTTAATAATTTGGTGGCAGTGATAGATACATCACAAATATAAAACACCCAAACATATGCCTTATTACAAGTGCAATTTTATTCATTTATTTTTGAATGAATGTGTAACAGGAAGCTCATTGTCTCAGGGTCTTGTAAAACTTGTTTGTGCAGCTTGTAATACTGAAATTTGTTTTGTGTGTTGGTCACTTCAAAACAGTGCATAAAGAAGAAATAGTGCTTATATTATATTTTTGCCGATGTCAGTTGTACATTTTTGTGTTTCTTTGCTTAGAGTAGACACAGGACTGTGCTGCTTAATTTTTTCACCAAAATTTGTATAGCTGCTAAATATATTTTTAACTGGTTTAAAAATTTGCCGGTTGATAATACACCTTTATTTGTAAATTTTTAATCAAATTAACCATCATTTAGAACTTTTCACTAATGTTAAAGATAAAGAAGGAAGCTATTACATACCATGGCTATACAGTGGCCGTATAAACACTATCCTTATGGATAAAATATTATGGTTGGAAATTTTACTTTCTCTATCATGTACAAGGTTATTCAAAAAGAAGTAGCAGGTGTTGCATTTTTATTTCTCACAAACACACATAATTGGATAGAGGAAGCTTCAAAGTTTTCCTGTATGCATTCAACATGAGCACCATTTGTTGCATAACAAACATCAAAACTGTAGTCCATTTTTTTGCCATATATGCATTAACTCATGTTGTTCTAGGACAACCAGTGCTTTAACCTTTGGATACGCATCCATCTTCTATGAATTTTTTATGTCAATTCTAAATCTGTCTGTGATGAGGTGGCACTTTACAGAACTTATGATGGAATGCACACTGCAAATCAATAATTCACTTTTTGCATACTGTAGCACACAAAATTACTTCTCCTATGGCGTCTCCATTTCCACGTAAACAGACTACAGTGCAGTTGGCAGCAGTGACTGGAAATAATAGGCAGGGGTTACAAACTTTGAACCTTCCTCTGCTCAGTGATGTTTGGCACGTGTTTGTATCTTTTATAGTTTGTGAGAAATAAAAATGCAAAATCTGCTCCTTTTTTAATAAACCTGTATTGTTCATTTCATTACCATTTCTTTCTGCTGTGTTAAATGATGTCATCCTTCTGTATTCTCACCAAGTTAATGCCAACAAGTCTCTTTCCTTTTATGTAAGCAGTTTTTTCATACACAAAATAATCTACATGAAAAATTCTAGGATAACTTTTGTCATTTGCATTAATTACAAATTTCTTTCTTAGGTTGATGGTGATACTGGAATACGTCTGCAATATACTCATTGTCGTTTGTGGAGTCTTGAGAAGAGCTGTGGAGCATCTTTAGCTCATGAGTGTGATGCTTCTGTTTTACAAGAAGCAGAGGCTAGAGTTTTGGTGAAGGAAATTGGAAGGTAAATATATAATCTTATTCAGTTTTAGGTGAAATTTATGTTCATAAGTCTCTGTTCTTTGTTACAAAATGTGACTACATATTATATTTAAAATATAAATAAAAGAAAAAACTCTGAGTGATAATGCTTGGGCCTTGCATTTGGGAGGATAAGGGGTCAGATCGCCATCTGGCCATCCATATTTTGGTTTTCCATGGTTTCCTGAAATTACTGTAGGCCAATGCCAAGATAGTTCCTTTAAAAGGCCATTGCTAAATTTTTTCCGATTCCTTGTCCCCTCTTCTAACCTCTACCATCATGTCAATGAGGTGTAAAGTACTTAGCAATAAAGAGTTTTTATAGACTTCAGTTTCTGGGAAAGGTTCTTTCTTAGAGTCTTATTTAGATGTATATTAAGCTATTTTAGTGTTTGGTGAATATTTTCTATAACAAATAATGCTAGGAAAAAGAGTTATTGTGAAATAATTTGAAACTTAATGGAAACCAGTTTGGAGATTTTTATTGTAAAGTATGGCAGCAAAAGAATCTCTGGTACATTTCTAGCTTTTATTTACATACTCGGTTATTTCTGGAGAATTTGGTAGCAAAAATCCACTGAATGTTTTTCAGAATTGTCTGTGTCAGCAGAATGATCCAAGAGCGTAGAATAAAAAAATATATTTTAATTCATTAAATGTGTTCCAAAATGCACAAAGTAATTTATGTTACCTTGAAATGAGAACTGTTTTGCAGAAAAATGGTTCAAAGTGTTGAAGAAGAAGTAGTTATCATAGAATAAATATGATGTTAAAGTATGTAAAGTAAACCTATCATTTAACATAGATGAATGCAGGTAGGCAGTGACAAACACATATTACAATCTTTTGGAAGTAACGTAATCATGTGAGCAAACGAGACATGGCAAAAGAATCATCTGTGCACATTCTGACATATGAATGGATAACGTTGTTAAGATGGAGAGGGTGATAGGGGGACTTACTGAATCAATATCACTTCTAGAGCTATTTCTGACCATAGGTCAGGTCTGCTATTGTATTTCTGAAGCATGTGTCAACTACTGTCCGGCTAGGCATGTTGTATTTTGATGATGGTAGTGGATGTGTTACCATCTCACCTGACGGTGAAATGTGTATCCGTGCTAAGTGTAATGTGTAGTTTATGAGGTGGAGATAGGGACCGTGCCAGTATTCATCTTGATGATTGCGGAAAACTGCCCATAAACCCCAGACAGGATGGCCTGTACACAGGAACCAGAACTTGATCCTGCCCAGCTATTCTCCCCTATCCAGTGTGTGGTGCCTTTACACTATGAGTCACACTGGTGTCTTACTGAATCAATTACTGTGGGGGACATAGGTCATAAAAATAAGATTAAATAAGACAGGGGCGATAATATTAAATTTGTGTGTGAATAAATGACTATAAGTAATGGGTCTTCCGGAAGTTGAAGCAAGGTCGATGCCTGGTGTCATGGATATTTTGATAAGCTAATTTCAATCAGATGATGTCGTAGTTTCTGGGGAGTCTCTTGACAGCCCTCATTGTAAAACAGTTGTGTAGGTTGTTATAGTTGTGACAACTGGCATGGACTGCCACTGGTGTAAACATTTTTCCTGTGGCCATTCATTTCATTCAAAAGTGGTGAGTCCGATGTTAGAGCTGGTACAATGGAGGCAGGTGACATTGTATATGAGGTATGTTGTAGTGTATGTGGCATGTCCAACGATGGGAAAAGTTTCCCCTGTGTTCGGATTTGAGTAGGTAGTGGTGACTGGTTGCATGCTGCAAGTTTAGCAGTAAGATCTACTACATGATTAGGATCCATGTGGAAGTTTTGTAGAATCACAAGGTGAGTATTTGAGGACCAAGATGATCTTGTGATTGAGTGGTCTGCTGAAGCAAGTGCAGCAAGCAGTTGGTAGGATTTTTCAGAGAAGGATGAGCTATTTGATGAAGGATTCAAGACCAAGAGAGAACTGGGTAATGAATATGGGGCTACAGTTAGTTTTTTAGCTGCATGATCAGAGTTGTCTGAAGAGTGTGTTGTAGCATGAATGAATAGTTTATGTACAAGATTAGGTGGGTAGTAGTGGGAAAAGAGGCTTTGTGGTAAGTTTTGGGAATAGGTGCAAGGCTATAGGGAAGGAAACATTTGGTATGGAAGGGATGACTATTGTCAAAGTGAAAGTATTCTTTTGAATTTGTAGACTTGATGTGAACAAAGGTATGATGGTCACCTTTCTGTAAGGAAATATCAACACTGAGGAGGGTGAAGAATAAGTCATGTTGAAGTTGATGGAACTGAGAAAGTGTGGTAGGTGGTTTCCACTTTAACTATCATCTATATCTCTGAACCACACAAGGGGTTTGACTAGGATTTTGTGCAAGAATTGTTCCTGCAGGCAGCTCCGAGATGGATTGACATAGAATGACAACATATTGGTACCCATGTCAGTGTTGCATATCTGCTGGTGTATGTTGGAGCTGGTGGAGCAGTTTTTTGAGAGAATGAATATAGCTGAGGTGAGGAGGAGGGATTGTGGACAAATACTCATACATGTGTGGGGTGTGTTTTATGAATGAAAGGAAGGTTGGAAATGCTGATCCACTAGGGCCGAAATCCATATAGTGGGTGATACACATGCCACAACTGTAGACTGCCCATGGTTGCCAGCTTTGTGGATCTTGAGAAGAAGATACATGTTGGGTGTGTGGTTATTCTGTGGTGTAAGAATGGAAATTGATTTTAAGGAGAGGCCTTGTAAATGGGTCTGGATATAGCGGAAATTATGTACTTCCTGGCAAATGGAAGTAGTGGGATTTGTAGAAGAATGGTAAGTGCTGGTATTGAAGAGTTGCCTCTTAGACTCCGCCTCATAGTCGCTGTAGTCCATTACCATAGTGTTGGGATCTTGTCAGCTGGGATGATGATGGTGATATTCTTTTTCATTGACAGTTTTACTGTTGCTCAGGTTTCAATGGAATTGGGGTTATTTAAGACGTGAATCAAGTTTAAAAAAATTGCACGAGGACAATGTGGTCAGGAGGAACTCCTAAAATAGATGGAGTGGAAACTTTTGGAGAAGGCAGGTGGAACCAGTTTGGATGAAGATTCGAACTGCTCTAGACTGGGCCCGGTCACACCAGTTGTCACTCTCCTCTGTGGTAGTAAAGTGATAATTCCAGTGGAGCGTCTAGTTGAATGCTAATGAATCCTGGACTAAAGTGACCAGGTTAACCACCTTTGGGGTTGATGAAAATGAGAAAGAACTGAGAATAAGAGTTCTGACAGATGAATGGAGGAGAAGTTAACTACAGACTGTTTTGGTTTATTTAAAATTAGGTTTGGGGACTTTGTGATTGGTTGTTGAGGGGTTTGGCAGAGGAGATTAAAAATATGCACAAGTTATTGGGTTTTAAAAACTGAGAAAGGGGTTGGCGTGTGTAAGGATGGAGTGTTGGTAGGGTAGGAACAGATGAACAGCCAGATAGCTTTTTTCCAGTGCAAAAAGTTTTCACAGACATTTTTGTGCATATTATGCTGGGATCTGTCTAGATTATGTTAAGAGCCCTTGTATGTTAGTGAATGACAGGCAGAGTATTTTGTGTAAGTAGACAAGTTGGGCTGAACCATGGTTGGCTTTGTGCAGGTACTGTTGGAAGATTAGCTGGGTGAGAATGAGGGAAAAATGAGAGGCATAGAGGGAAAGGTGAAGTTGTGAATGGCAAGTTCAAGGTTAATGGTTAACTAGTTAGGAAGTAGGCCTATGTTCAAAAAGAAACGAACCAGATTCTGGAATGGTAATAACGTTGCATCAGTAACAGAGGATTTCCAACAAGAGTGCCGAAGTCCACATGCCCGCCGCTATCGGGTCACAAGTGCAAGTCATGTTACTACAAAGCTAGCAGAAGTCATCCAACGCTTATTCGTGTTGTAAGCAGGAAAAGGGAGGCATCAAAAGAAGAGTAAAGAGGTATCGTTCATTTTCTGACAGTGGAAGGAATAAGGGGAACGGGCATTCGTCAAAGAATGTCACAAGTGTACCGTGAACACTGCATGTCCCTTGCAAGGGTCAAGGTGTGGCATAAGTGCTTCAGCGAAGGCCGAGTGTCGTTATCCGATGATGCACGGTCTAGAACATCACACTGCATTACTGATGACATCGTCCAGCTAGTTGATGGACTCGTTACCCAGGACCGCCGAGTTTCAGTGAAAGCCGTAGCCGCCGAGGTCGGATTGAGCATCGGAAGTGTTCACACCATCATGATGCAAAGTGTGCGCGCAATGGGTGCCTCATATTCTTCAACCACAACAGGAAGCATGTGTAATGTATTTATCATCTGCAGCACTATACCAGGGTAGGGAATGAGTTCCTGGCACTAGTGGTGGCTGGAGATGAGTCTTGGTGTCTACTTTGAACCAGAATCAAAATGACAAAGTCTCTAGTGGAAGCATCGACGGTCACCACCACCAACAAAATCCAAGGCCATCCACACAAGTGCAGGAAAGGTTATGCTGACGTTCTTCTTTTACCAAGACAGCCCCCTTCTAATAGACTTTCTGTAGCACGGGACAACAGTGAATGCCCAGCATTACTTGCAAACCTTGACCACCCTTTGCCAAGCAATCAAATCAAAGCAACCAGGCAAGCTCACCCGTGGGTCACCCTCCATACAGTCCAGACCTCTCTCCCTACAATTATACCATTTTTTAAACATTTCACCTCGGACAACGACATCAAGCAGTACGTGCAGAACTGGTTCACAAGGCAGCCCCAGAAATTTTATGAGACAGCCATTCACCGCCTTGTGTCACAGTGGGACAAGTGCCTCAACAGCCAGTACCAATACCTCTGAAATACAAGTACTGGTTTCTCTTCCTAGGCCTCTGGCTTGTTACTTTTTGAACCAGCCTTATACATAGAGAGAGAGTTGAAGGAAGATAATGTGAGAACAGAGTTTGGCGAGGCAAAAGTCATGGAAACGGTATAGGGGTACACCGGAGAGAGTGTTGGTGGCATATAAGAATATGTGCATGGAGTGGATGATGCATCTACAGCACACAAGAGTAACAGTGGCTAGCTGGTAAAAGAAAAACAAAAGCAATATGCATCACTTCAGACCTGCTGGAATAAGAATAAATAGAAAATTCATATCACACTGAATAATCCAGGCAGTAATGAAAATGGCAACATATACAGTATGATAAGAACACAGAAGAATAGTGTGTAGTCTGGCTGATAATGCGGATGGCATCTATAAATGACAAGGGTTGTATACTAGAAATAGATAAATAAATTTTAAAAAAAGGAGTGAATAGTAATAACTGTAGAGAAGAAGAATCTAAATATCATCTGGAATTTATTTACACTAGAAAAGCATATGAATTTTAAATGAGCTCCTGTGGTAGAAATGTATAGAAAGTTTAAAAGGTCACAGTCACGATGGAAAGGGACACAGAAGGCAAATATATAATCAAATTCATGTCAAATAAGGTGAAAGCACAGCCAAATGGGGGAAAAATGATTCTGAAGCAAGTTTGCAGAGAGGGATAATGTAGGAACTGTAAACAAAGTGGGCAGCCATCATAGCAGCAAGTACAGAGGACTAGGAAGGAAAATGGTTGGATCAGTAATGATACAGAAAAACCAAGAAAAGCTATAACGAGAAAGTGACACAAACAATGAGACTGGACTAACACAGAAGGGGGCTGTAAGTCTGCAATTACAATAATGATGTAAAATGCTTTTAGGCAGTGAAAATAAGGAAGGATAGTGAAAGTAAATCCAGCACTTACCTCAGATGAAGGCTAGAGGGCATCAACAAACATGAAAAAAGATGACCACATATTACAATATTTTTTCTTGGGTCTCCAGGAGGAGGTGCTTTGATTTTTTGAAACCTTTCAGCTATCATTCTGTGGCTTTCACTAGAGGGATGATATTCTCCTTCCTGGCTCACTTTGGATGCCCTCCTTCCATCATCTGTGATAAGTGTTTGGTTTTCTTTCCCTATCCCTTTTGTTTTCACTACCTAAAATCGTATTTTGCCTCACTATTATCAAAATAAATATGATCAAGCACATTTACTTTCTATTTAAATGTTTATACATAATCTGTTTTCATTAAACCAATTCAAAATATTGGCTACTAAAGTTTCATTATTGAAGTAAGTTAGAAGTCTGTTATCAGAATTCTTTGTTTGTTGAATTTGGCATTATGTCATTTAATTGCTGCATCATTTTGCCCAAAGCCTCCTGGCATCTTCTAGATTAAATCCTGGCTGTATATTTGCTTGCCAACAACAACCAAATATACAGTTAAGAATTAATCCTCAGGTGAAATGTTGCCACAACTAACCAGCGTAATGCAGCTCAAAACCAAACCTTGTGCTACTCGTGACTCAAATGCACAGAGTTAGTTTTGGTGCTAAGCACCCTCTGTCACCCATAACTTTGTGAGTTGTAGAGTGTAGATAGAGATTCAATAAATGAAGAATCAATCTTCAGCTGCTAATTGTAGCCTATAGGCCTAACTAAAAACATTTTATGACCTTGACAAGGTTTTAATAATTCATAACTATTGTGCATAAGGCACAGTTGTAAAACCAGCAAATATTTGATTTGGTAAGTTACTTGGTTTGAGATCAAATTAAGTCTCGAAACATTTTATTTTTCGACTTAGTCCCCTCAAAGTTCAACACACTTTCTCAGCATTTCTCCAGCTGTGTGATTCCCTCATAGCAATTGGTTTCTTCAAGGTCCTCAAAATATTCACTTATATTCTGTGTGATATTTTCATTTGATCAAAATTTGGGTCTAGCTAGGAAAATTTTGGGAACATATGGTAATTCGAGGGAGTGAGATTGGGGTGCAGTGGGTGTGTGGAAGGATTTTAAAACCTTTAATCACTCAATTTTTCCTGAGTGATGCTGCTTGAATGCACCAGCACAGTGTCAAGGCCTCCTTTTGGCCATTCCTGGATGTTTTTCTGTAATTGCTGTCTTCAGTCTCTCCAAAAGTGTAGTATTCTTTGGTAATGATTTTTACCTTCTCCAAGTATTCAATTAAGAGAATTACTTTTGCATCCCAAAAAAACTGAAGCCGTTGCCTTTCCACCAAATGGAATTAATTTTACTTTCTTTGGAGCCGATTCGCCTCATGCAGTCCAGTTTTTTGACTGCTATTTCATTTCTAGTGTGTAGTGATGAATTCATGTTTTATCAATAGTTACAAAATGCTGCAGAATGTCTGTTGGATTCTTCTTAAATACCTCCAAACAGTCTTTCAACATTTGTATGCAATTTCTCTTTTGTTCCAGAGTGAGCAGTTTTGGCAACCATCTTGTTCAAAGTTTTTTTTTTTCTTCCATGTGTAACTCAATATGCAAAATAAAATGAGCCCACTCAGTTGAGATGCCTGTGGCCTCTGATACCTCCTTCACTTTTCATTCACCTGTCAATCAGAACAATATCATGGACTTAATTTCTGGATCATCAGCTGTTTTTGGAGCTCCAGAACATGGTGCATCTTAGAGGCTTTTTCCATCATGTTTGAACTCATTTACCCAAAGTCAAACAATTTCATAGGAAGATGATACATCTTTCAATGTAGACAAAATCCTCTCATGAATTTCTTTTGTTGTTTTCCCTTCCAGACAAAAGAATTGATTCATGCCACAAATCACAATTTTATCAATTTTTTATAGTCTCTCAGCATGCTTGTGTTTAAACAACTGTAAAACAAGGATTTCACATCAACAATAGCCTTTGACCAGGTATGCAGAAAGCAAAGATTATGACCACATACACATTTGGCACTGCCACCTTCTATTAGTGTGTGAACTAAGTTACTTATGAAACCATCTTTGTACAATAGTCTCCACCCAAATACAAACCATTCTGAATAAGTTAGAGAGAAAAAGCTTTTATTGCTCATTTTGCTGATGACAAATCGTCTAGTTTCTGCAACAGTGTTGATGCTGTAATGAAGAACTTTACAACAGGTTTAAACCAGAATATAGGTGAGAATATAGTTGCATCTTAAATGGATCTATAGGCAGTTTTGCTGTATAATGGTGAAATTATGGCATCAGAACCAGTAGCTAATGCCAATTTGAATAAATAAATTTGAAAAATGTAAGAAATTCTTCTTTAGTTAATACTATGAAAATAAAATTGGAAGTTGGTGAACTCTACAAATAGTCACAATGATATAGGGGAGACAACTAGACTGCAAAAAATGTGTGAGATTCCATAGTGAATAGGATAGTCACGATGGAAAGAATTGTTCTCAATGAAATTGTTGTTTAAGAAAAGAATATTCAATCTAGTTGCTAATGAAGAGAGATGGTCATTCCCCAGTGACAGATTAAAAATAAAAAAATAAAATCTTTAAAAAATTCCTGGTAATGTAGATGGAGCAAGCAAATGGAAAATTTGTTTGTACAAGAAATTTTGCAGAAACTAGTGCCAGCAAATAATTATTTAGCTAATACTATACAAGATTTGTAGACATGTTTTATTGGTCAGCATTTCCTTCAATTATACGATTTTTTCTTCAATCACAATATTTATTGCTTCCCTTTTCACTGTCCCAGGTATATACTGTTTATTTTATTATCTCAGCATCCTGCCCCAAGGCTGTCATATTCTTAAAATCATGTCGAGCTATAAATAGTTCTATCCTAACACAGTCAAAGCTGGAATATTGTCATTCATTCTTCACCATGTCTGTGAAACAACTTCTTTTCCCTACCTTTCCTAAATTCTTTTACTTGAAACCATTACCATTGGTCTCCAAGGTTCTCTTAATCTATAAGTCACAATGAAAAGTCTGTATTGGGCATCTTGAATCCACTGTTGACACCTCATCTGGCAAATTAATGGCAGTATCACTATGTAAATTATGGCACCAAGATATGACCCTATAAGAATTAATTCCTGCTGAACAGTCCTGCTGCTCAGAACTGAATGTTATGTGTACGTTGTCTGTATTACATAATTTCTGAGGCTTATACTGTACTGTGTTTTCACTTAATATCCACATTAGTATCACTATCTTAAAATACTAATTTTCACCATAAATGAAGGCAGGAGGGCCACTACAAATACACACCGTAATCATTTGTAGAGAGAAGTCACATGGCTTGGGGTGTACACACTGAAACTCTCCAATGACTGTAGCCAAAGATGAATATGGTGGGCACATTCCTGCTGCCTTCATCTGTGGAAAGTGACGAGTTTGTTTCCCTTATCCTTCCTTATTTTGATTGTCTAAAGGAATGTCCATTCTCATTATCATTGACTGCTACAGTTTTGTATCATTTGTGTTTTTTTTTTTTTTTTGGGAGGGGGGGGCATTCCGTGTGACTGAAAATTTCCCAGGCTTTTCTTTATATGTATATCAATTTGAGATATTAGACTTTGCCCAAATAATTGTAATTAGAAACTTGTTCCATTTAATGCTTATAACAATGCATTAGGAGCTCGAATCTTTGTTGAATTATGGTTGAGAAGCAGGAAAAGGAAAAAGCAAGGAAAGAAAAAAAGGGTGGTAAGGGAGGGGGTGGTCAGAGGGATAACCAAATGCCTCATGTTAATACCTGTGGGTGCCTGGTTCCCAGCATATGCCAGAGCTCAGGGACATTGTCAGGGCCACGACAATCTTAGCATTTTCAGACTAGAATTTTTTTAGTTGATGTCACACTTGGGTGCTACGGTAAGGACCTCTTAAGTTGAGGATTTTCTGAAGTCAGTTTCATAAGGTACAGGACAATTCATTGTTGAGGTGGACTGGGTTGAAAAGTGAGAAAAATGTGTGCGATATTCATACAGTCCATCAAGAAAGTATCGGGAATTGATCATTTAAAAAGCCCGCTTAAATAGATTGTCAAAA
This sequence comes from Vandiemenella viatica, assembly GCA_031002005.1. NCBI lineage: Eukaryota > Metazoa > Arthropoda > Insecta > Orthoptera > Morabidae > Vandiemenella > Vandiemenella viatica. Next base: position 373,213,788 of record CM061921.1, read on the forward strand.
TTCTTTTTGTCGTAAAGTTGTCATAACTGCCCTCTATACTGATGCTGAGTTTGAGTGCTATGAGTCATTTAGTTTGTTTACAGCATTCATTGTTGTCATCTCAAGTGTTCTTAGAGATTTTTATAATGGATAAAAATATCGAACAAAGAATTTGTCTCAAATTTTGCAATGCAAATGGAATTTCATGTGATGAATCGCTAAAATGTTACTGAAGGCTTACGGTGAATCAATTTTATCAAAAACACATACATATGAGTGGTACAGTGAATTCAAAAGTCGTTGAGATGTGATGTAAGATTAGCTTCGCTCTTGTTGGCCATCAATGTCTTCAACTGAAGTTAACATCACTAAAGTGAAGGAAATGGTGACGGAAAATCATCATTTAAGTTTGAGAAAGATAGTCACTGCACTTTCTCTGTCTCACGAATCAGGTTTGTACCATTTTAAACAATTGTTTTGGCATGAAGTGTGTCACTACTTGACTAGTTACAAAAGACATGAATTTTCTTCAAAAACTCAATCGTGTAAAGGTCACTGAAGACATGCTAGAATGAGTCATTTCTGACCCCACATTCATAAAATACATTGTAACTGATGATGAGTTATAGTTTTATGAGTTTGATATGCAAACCAGTCAACAAGCTTTGAAATGGCGTCTTCCAACTAAGCCAAAATTGAAAAAACCATTTCAAACTCAATCAAAAGTAAAGGTGATGTTGACTGTTTTCTTTGATTATCGTGGTGTTGTGCACTCGGAAATTCTTGCCAGAAGGTCAGATGGTAAGTAAAGAATATTATCTGATTGTTATGCAGCGTTTCGAGAGAGCAAATTCATCGAAAAAGTCCAGATTTGTGGAAAGAAAACTTGTGGATTTTGCATCACGATAACGCACTATTTCACAAGGATATAAGTGTAAATGAATTTCTGACCAAAAACTCAACAAATACCATCAAACACTACCGTATTCACATGATATGCCTACGTACAATTTTTTTTCTCTTTCCAAAACTCAAATTACCACTTCAAGGCACCTGTTTTCAGTCGATACAAGACAGAAAAAAAAATTCGTGCGAGAACTAAAGTTGATTCAAGAAAAAGCATTTAAAAAATGTTTTGACGATTAGTTAATTCTTTGCCATAAGTGTGTTATTTTAAAATGGTCCTACTATGAATGCAAAACAATAAATTTGGATGAGTAATAAATATTGTGTGTTTTATTGACCAATTCCTCGTACTTTTTCGACAGAGCAGTACATTGACAATTATACTTGTTACAAATGGGAAAAACCTCCTCTTGAATATCCTGCAATATGTCAACAGACCCTTAATGTCGTCTGGTAATTTTCCCAGACCCAAACCAGCTTCCTAAATGATAATGCACCAATAATCCTACTGTTGTCTATCTCAGTGTATATCTTGATCTAATCTACTTATCTTTAGCATTAACACCACTTAATAGTTGCTCCCTCACCTGTGCCTCTTGTTTCATATGCTATTGTTCTGACAAACATTTTCTCAGTCCTTAAATTTCTTGATTATTACCTCAGCTGATCCACAAATCAACTTCCTTTCCAACGTATTATAACAATTAAATGCCATTCAAAAGTTACCTTATTCCCACTTACGTCCCATGAATAATGTCTTGAAGTAGTGCAATGGAACTTGTCTAGTAATGATATTCATTTTACTGGCAACATTTCCTAGTCCTTTAAAATAGTTTTCAGCTGATACTCTCCTCACCATCCAATCCCAGCAAATATCTAATTATATCCAATTCATACAAACCAACATATATTATTCAGGAAATCTTCCCTTGCAACATACCATTTGGTAAAATGTGCAATGTCTACCGTCTATGGAAATACTCTCCATAATTGGCAATTCTATTATAGACTTCTCTGCTCTTGTAGCTAGTGTCATGAAAGTACTGTTCTCCATTATGATTGGGCATGGCAAAGAGCTGTCAGTTAGGATAAAGGGTTATGGATGATTCAAAGAGTGTCTGTAACACTAACTAATGTTCGCTGCACATTCCAGGTTTATCAATGTATCTAGAATTAAACTCGTGGTGTTCAGTAACCCATCATGAGTTCACCCATTACTTTTTCCTCACCAACTACCTCATTCTATTACTTCTTTGCACATTGGATAGTTGGCCCGAAGTGTTAATATCTCAAATTATATCGCAGCTTTCACCAAGGCTATTTCGCTACCCCTCGTCTCCTTACAGTTGACTAACATCTATGCTACTGAGCTTCCAATCCTCCTTGAAAGCTTTAGTTCACATTATGGAATTACAGTGGTGAATTGGACATGCCTGCTGACTATTTTTCTGAGCAGCCTTTCCCTTCTACGGAACCCTTTATAAGGTCTGTAATTTGCATTACCCTTTAAATTTTACTCCGACTTTCATTCAGGTATTCGGGATGTGAATTTACAACCCACTCACCAATACAGTATGTGTATGTTGAAATGGCTTCTATGCCATCCTTGTATGTACAGGGACATGTTTAATTTGTGATAATGAGCTAGAAAATAATTTAAGTACAGTGTCTAAAGCTAATTCTGTCTTCTCTTTTTTCACAGATTTGATGAGGTGCTGTTTAAGTCATACACTAGTCTAGAAGCTTGTATACTAGTGCAGTATTTATTTCAATTATGGTAAATATAATCATTTTATACCTGTGTTTCTATCTCTTTTAACTATAGCTTCCTTACTCCTTTACCTTCTAAGATTGTCTGAGTTTGTATAGGCGGGAATTTGGCAGTATACTGAATGTGTTTTGTTCCTCGTAAATGTGAGTTCCACGTAGTTCACTTAGACTGAACAGGTTTGGGACTAAAATACACAACTCTTCACAGTTAATCAAAAAATAATTTTAGTTTGATTCATGGATGGGGGCTTTGTGTGACCCAATTGCAAAAGACAGTTGGGTCATAGTGATAGCATTTGTATGCTCCATCCTTTGACTATGGTAAAAATAACTATCTGCCAAGAATGGTCATGGCCTACAAATAACTGTGTTCATATTCTCAAATTATTTGATTATGAAGCACCACTTCATAATTTGAATGCAGATTTTGTTCAGGTTATAGACATGGCTGATGGCTATAGATATTCAGTATATACAAAAGCTAAAGAGGTAGTCATCTCCCCTTGTTCAATGACCAAAAATGTGTGGATACTAAGGAAAAATGGTAGAAAGGCTCAACTTAGGTTAGGCTCTTGGATTTGCTGGCCAATTAATTCATTACATTTAAAGAGACTAGTTAAATAAAGGCTCAGCAATAACTAAATTGTTATAAATGTATCTTACAATCTAACATAAATCGTAGCACCGATTGAAAACATCACTTACAACATGGACAGCTGGTCTTATGATAAGTTGGCAAATGACTTACATGGTTTCTCTTCTGAAAAGTCAAAATTGATCTAAAATGTGATTGTGAAATATTGGCGCCATTAATGAAAATATAAATGTAAATATGGCATTGAAAACTGTGGAGAGTATGAATCTCAGGTATTACAGGATCTTGGTTAAGTGCATGCACCTAAATTGTGGTAATATTTGTGTAAAACATGGCTCATATGAAGCCCTGCGGATTCTGAGACTAATGGGAAATATTGGTGCACTTTTGCAGTGCATATTTAATTGTGATATGTGTGAATATAACATGGAGCTTTCTGTTCTCTTGCCAACAGGCTGCATCCAGGAAGCAGCTTAAGCCACGAGAAGTTTCAGTCTACCTTGAACAGACTGGAACAGAAAGTTATCCAGATCCTAGGAACCTTGGATACCAAGTTAAAAAGTTCTTGTTGTCTAGCAAAGTCACTGCAAAAGGTCTATTGCCAAAGCAGTGGAATTTTGGTCAAATTGATATCATGATAGCCACTGTGACTGCAGGTGACCTCACACCTAGATAAGAATACCAGAGGAAGATTCCCATGTTTGTTCCACACCTTGAGACATATTAGTGCTGTTGGCCAATCTTATCTTCCATGTGGTAGACTCAAGAATTAGATAAACATTCTACATCATATTCAAGAGCATATCCGTGGCAGATGAGACTGCAGCATTTATAATAGAGGGAAAGCAATACTGGTTAGCAATATTAGCAAAGAAGGGAAATAAGTTCAACAAGAACTAAAAATTAACACATGCAAGTTGTGAACTCAAACAAGTTGTTTTGAATGAGATTTAGTCATTTAAGGAAAAAAGAAAATAGTGTAGTAATATGAATTACAGAGAATCTGCAATCCATTTTGCAAAAGTATTTTTTTTTTAAATTAATCACTAACATAACAAGAAAAGTTTGTTCTGTGATAATGTTTCTCCATTGTGCTTATTGCTGAAGAAAGAATTTGTCAATCAGTAGTGAGAAGTTGTTAACAAGTATTTTTATGCTGCTGTTAGGGATGTGGCTAATTCAATCAGCTATATTTCTTTCAACATACTGCTGTTCTTTCAGAATGGCCTGAACTTCATGTGTGTAAGCTGACAAAGTGTTAAAATTTATTGGCAGTTTATAGCTTTGCTTTAATCACTTGTGGCCAGGGGCAGAGATAAAGAAGATAAATGTTACATAAGGGGGGCTTAGTGGGGGTGATGTAGGAGGGAGGAGTGAGCAGTAAAAATTCTGTACTGTACCCTGGTATTTGAGTTAGTAGTTTTTGATAGATCTACTGAAATGGAACATGAGGGAAGGCATTGTTAAAATATCAGGAGTAGTGGCAGCAAAAAAGAAAAATATGAAAGGGTAAAACAAATACACAAAAAGAAATGTCCCAGACAGCACTGTAATTACACTGGCAAAATGTTTCCTGCATTTTTTAAACATATTTCATGAAAATCATTGGTTAAATAATTTTCCGTATCTGAGTAATATTTGTGGTTGTATTAATAAACATTAATTTTTTTTCCAGCAATGCCGTGAACAGAGCCCTATACACTCTCCAAGTAAAGAATCAAGACTCACACATTGCTTCACAGAGGCTTGCTCTGTTTCATGCTTCAAGGCTCGTACTTAACCAAGGGATGAGAATCATTGGATTAAAGCCTCTTGAAGAAATGTAATCCATCATCATCTTCCCATCCCCTCTTCTTACAGGAATATCGCATATTGTCTGCCACAGCACTGCCATAAATATGTGTGTTTGTAATCTGGTGTGTATTTTTTTGACCAGTACACACATTTTGCAGTAGTAAAAAAAATAGTTCAGTTGTTAAGAAAGTGTCATTATTACCTTTTGAATGTAGTGCAAGAACAAAGTAATTATGGCAATCAATGCAACATGTTAAATACATTTTGCCAAGTAGATTTTTTAATTGGTCCATTACAGCTTGTCAGTGGAGGCCTACAGCATTTTGGGCTAGTTACAGTAATGATATAAGCCATGGCCTTTATGAAGGAACCATCATGGTATTTGCTAGGAACAAGTTCAGGAAGGCAGGTGCAGGTGTCAGAGATGGGCTCTTGTAATATTGAGACAATTTACTGCCAAACTCCTAACAGGTTCAGTTTGTTTATTTTTTCACACAATGTTCACAATGGGTGAAAACTGAGCAAATGATATTTATTTATTTTTTACAGAAGTGATATTAAATATCAAATTGAGGTGACACGGAGGGGGGGGGGGGGGTGTTTGTGACAAACCAGAGCCAACCAAATGTACCAGCCATTTGACGCATTACACTATTGCAGACAAAATTTTGTATCATCCTTGGTCATGTAGAGAAAGGGTTGTAACTGCCCACATGATGGACTTGGCCTAATGTGTGTGTTTTATTTATTTCATATCAACTATATTCACTGAATGATTGCAATTATGTCTGGTATATTGTGGTTTATTTTCTCTCTGTCCAAATCTTTGTTAGAAGGTGGGGACACAGAGTTCACCAATTAAATACATGATGAACTAAATTTGTCAGTTCAAACTGCTTCACAATGATGTATTGAGCAAATTGGTTTTTAAGGTTCATTAGCCAGAAATGGAACCTTTATAATTTTGTGTGCATCCATTTGTTTTCTTTTAATTCTGTCACCTTTGTGTCATTTGTGATGAAATTTCATAGAAATGTTTTTCTGATCTCACAACAAATCTGTAGATAAATACTAAAAAAAATTTTAGGGTGCCCATTGGTATAGGTGAATAGGTGTTCAAAAATGCAATTAACGTTATTTAGGAAAGTATTTAGTTATATTTTTAGCCAAATGTAAACTAATAATAAGCTACCCCTCTACCCTTTTCTTTCCTTGATTTTAAAACCATCTGCACAATTTCAAGATGGTGGCACTTAAGAACTTCCAGTGAAAATCATTTTGGTGAAGACACATTGAATATTTCGTTGCCAACAAATTTAATTTTACTTTCCATAAAATAAGCCTGAAGTATAAGCAATAAGGTTATTTATTTAATTAGCATACTAGTAGCTCAATGGTTAAAGTGCCCGTCTTGAAAATTCAGGGTCCTTATTTCAAATTCCTCTCCAACCAGGAATTTTTGTGGGCACTTAACCCAAGCTTCTATGACAAAGCTTTGCTTTCTTTATTTAAAACACACTGGGACACTCCAGCCATGACAGGTGGAATGAGCGGTAACTTGAAACTGTCATGTCGTAAGGGGACACAAATTTATTTAAATGGGGAACACCAAAAAAACCACCTTAAACATTTATTAAATTTTGTAGCTAAAGAGAATCAGATGTGATATATATCCAAAGATTAAAACTCTTTTAAATTTGTACAAAGGAGCCTAGAAAATGTCAATATAAGGCAATTTTTGTTTCAGGGCATCATAGATTTTCATTACACCCTAAGCTATATTTGATAGTGATAGTCATATAGTTCGCAAGGTATGAAGGCACTGTTACATTAGCAAATGTACTAAAATGTATTCAGAGACTTTTGTTCATTACAAATTTGATTGATCTATATAGGCCTCCCAGATGTCCAGATAAGAATGGAAGATTTTCTTGAAAGTCATAATGTTTGAATTTAAATGCCTAGCCTCATATTTGAAGATTTCAATAAAGAATTTCTTGACAAGAACAATAAATCTGCACAAAATTTAATGGAGAATGCTGGCTGCAAATACACAATAGCAGTAAACTTACACTACTCTTTTCCCTCCTTTACTTAGATCTGCAATAACCCTGACTTTCAAGATACTGAGTCCCCACAGCAGAATTAATGTGTGATTCAATATTCTGAGCTAGTTACTTTATAAATTGCATATACAACCCAACCTGTAGTGCAACTCCACGTACCAGTTTACTGATGTGTACCCCCTTTATCAAACTCACCTATCTATACATTGCTGGATTCAAAGTTTCCATTTTTGGAATTCATTATATGCCAACTTCTTCATTATTGTTGCTGCCATTATACTTTTGATCTCTTCCACAGTTTGGAAATCAATGTCATTTAAATTAAATTTTACCATAGGGGAAAGATAAAAGTTGCATGGATCTAAATCTTGTACGTACAGTGGGTGGTCCAGCACTGGGATCTTACTGGCCAGAAACTGGCTTACTGATAGAGTGGAGCATTGTCCTGATGCAAATCCACATGTTCTTCCATAACTCAGATCTCTCCTTCCTCACTTGTTGCCTCAGCTTGACCAAAAGCTGAAGACAAGACTCCTCATTTTCAGCCTGATCCTGTGATACCCATTCCACCTTGATGAAATTGCAATTAGGTTTTAGCTGTGATGGTGTCAGAGTCATTCCTCACATTCTATGTTCTCTTGTCTTCCTGAAAATGATTTTTACCATTCAAATACGTGTGCATATGACATCAAATTATCACCACACACTTCTTGCAACAGTTTCTCACACTCACTGCTTTTTTCCAATTTATTTAATAAGAAATTTTAGATAGCCTGAGGGTCACATTGGCCATGACATGGCATGACAACTGCGCACCTCTCCCATCACATGGTGCTACCAGATTGACTACGGGAGGTAGGTTTACCCGGTTTGTCGTGGTATCCTGGAAGCTTCAAGATCACTTGCTGCATGTGCGCTCCTCACCCCAAAAGATATAGCACCTGCAAGCAGCACAGTCTCATTATTTAATGGCCACAAGATGTATATTAGAACCCTGAATGCATGTTTAACAAGAATTTTTGAAAGAGAGAGAAAGAAAACTGACAAATGCTGGAAGTAAACTTTTATCACTCCTACTGCTGTTTGCAAAAAAACTCTGCTCTTTGCCCATAATTGTACATGTTTAAATGATTGCCTTTGTTTCCACACCCATGGTTCAGCGAGATACCTCACAGCACGATATCTACACTGCCATCATCACCATTTGACACTTTCACTTCTGCGGGTCGCATGGCACATTCTCTTCTGTTTTTAAAAGTCTCAAATTGACTGTTTGACCTTTGTTTCTTTCTGCACTTGATCCATACTGTACCATATAGTCTAAAAAATACAGAAGTGGGAACAGTGTTATCGTATTCCTTTGTTCACTTTCTTCTAAATGAGCAAGGTTGTAGTAGCCAAGTACATATTAAATTAGCATTTGACTGCTCGGCATGCATATAAGTGATATAAAAGATGTGGGGTGAAAAAGAATGACAGATGACACATAATTGGGCAAAATTTGTGCTGCTGGGTAAGGTGCTGTTAATGTAATAAAGTGATAAATTTACATTTTGTAGGACTTGAGCAAAACAAAAATTTCTGCCATTATTGGGCTACAGTCAATAGTTGGATGTTTATTGTGGTCCTTAAATTCAAACAATATTCTCAATTATATCTTTAATGAGAAATATTGACAGCATTGAGCATATCTAAATACAGAGGTGAATTAATCATATGAGAAAATTGCACAACAAAGTTTAGTTCTACCTTTGAAAAAAGTATAATATAGAATAAAATTTGTAGACCATTACATATATATTTTAGTGTATTTGGAATTCTGCTGAATGATACTTTGCACTTCTTATCATTTGTGCTTGAGTGACAGTTTCACATATGACTTATCAGTGTGGTTTGATGGATTTGCAGAAGTGGTCAATGCAGGCTCAGATCTTGTCAGCACACTAGCCAGCATAGGCATTTTTTCCTTTGTAATATTTCCTGTAATCCAATGGGAAAATCTTGATCTCTGCACATTTGGCTTGTGAAACAACTTTTCTCAATGAAATTAACACTTACTCCCAACAAAAAATTATGTTCACTACTTGGAATGCCTGTACTTAAATGGACAGTAAAATTATTTTAAAGAAAGTATATGAATTTTGTAACACTACTTATCCTGCATGTTGTAATTTGGTTATGTATGGGACCAGAAAGGTTACTTAAAATTACAGTACAAGTAGCATTGGAGGTATTTTACCACAGAAAAACAGTTTTTTTTTTTTTTTTTTGCTTTCCATAATGTGAATGATAAATTAAAGGAAATATTAGTAGTTGACTCAAGTTCAAAATGTTATTAAAACAGTTTAATTTAATTACAATAAAAGTACAGTTTTTCAGTTCACATTTTAAAAAAATAACAGATTAATTCACAGTTTTTCAGTTCTCATTAATTAAATCATAACATTCATCACGTCAGTCATTCTTATTAGTTTAAATTACATTAACAGGACGGAAATTAGTTAGGGATAAGCGTGGTAGTCTTGGGTTTCAGTCAAGTATTAGTTCATTAACATTCGCTACTTTTGTTTTTCAGTCCTTCCAAGATTTCCTGCATTAGTTGTGTGTTCTGCGTTATGACTAACTTCAGCTCTTTAACTTCACAAGCAATATTACTTGTCAATTGTGCATTTGCTTCCACAGATGAAAAAATATTTTCGACACTAGTCAATAACTGTGGACTCGGTGGCGTTATTGATTGGTTTTTGTGACTCGTGTAAATTGAACCATTATCTTTAAACCGTGAGCTGACAGTTCGGCAAGAGGCCTGAGAAGATGTGGTATGTTTTGTTTTCTTTCTTGCTTTGGCGATTTCATAAGCCTCTTTCAACACATGTTTTGGCAATCTCTTTTCTCTCGGATTCAGTGGCTTTACCTGTAGAACGACTCTATAAGCTGAAGGTGAAACCAGAGCTGTCCACCTTAGCAACTTCAGAAAGTATCGGGGCAGGAAGCCATTGAACAAGGCCAATTCTATGTACGATATTAACCGTGTCTGGCGTTCTAACTTTGATAAGCCAGCTGTCTTTTGGAGTCCTTGAATATCACTTACTGCAATACCCACTAGCAAATTCATCAGAATAACTGTTACAAACAATAGAAATACCACAAAAATAATATAAGCAGTAATGTACAATGATTTATCATTAGTGATAAGCAGATTATTAAAGTCAAATTCTCCTGTCATCATAACCAGAACCCTTACAATGCCTACAAATGGATTAGAAAATTCAGAGTCAGGGAAAATTACAGAGAAGCTTATGGTAAAGCCAATTAAAAGAAATGAGTAAGCTAGTAAGAGCTTCATAAATTCCATTTGAACTTTAGTATACATTGCAATATAAGAACCCAATATTGGTAGCTGGCCAATCATAAACATCAAGTTCATCCATGCAAATAACACAACAAAAGCTCCAATGTGGCTCTGCCAATTTGATTTCTGATTCTTATACACAAATGCTAATAAGCAAACACTAACTATAATAAACCAGTCAATGGCATTTTCTGGCTGTTCTATGTATTGCCTTACCCGAGCATAACCGGCAAAACCGTAAATTTTTCGGATTACTTCACACGTTAGAAAGAACACGAGAATATACCATTCTATTGCTATTATGTATGGATACTTAGAAATCAACTTGCCCATCACAGATCGATCGTTGCACAGGTTTTCAGTATTATTTACAGAACTTTCATTTAAACAGTTTTGGGCTATCCTAGTCATCACATACATTGTTAAACAAAGTACAAACAAAATACAGAACAAAAGTCTTGCAAAGAAATATTTTCGAATCTTCAGCCATTTTAGATGGAGGAAAGCCTCGCAAAGAGGATGCTGCAAAATTTCATTCTGACCCTCGTCAACGAAACATTTGATGTAATGGATTTCACCATCTTCACTCCGCTGCAGCAGTGCCCGAAAGTCCAGTTTCATTTCCACCTCCCTCCGCGAACCCTCTGGATCGTGTATGGAAATTGAACTATCGAGTTTATCGTACACTACGCCCAGAGACGCAGGTGTCTTGCGCACTATTATATTGAGCGCAGTCATACCTCCCTTGGTTTTTGCCGTGACGTCTGCTCCGTGGTAGATCAGCGTTTCTACGCACTGCGATAGTTCGTTGAGGGCAGCGATGTGCAATGGTGTGTAACCGTATTTATCGGGAAGATTTACGTCAGCGTTGTAGGTAATCAGAAGCTCAACCATGTCGAAGGCCCTGTTATCCTTACCTACGGCAGTATGTAGTGGAGTACGCTGGTCGTCATCCCCTGCGTTCGAGTCGCATTTCGCAGATTTAAGCAGATTCTCAGCGCATTCTAGCGACTGTGATTTGGCAGCTAGATGCAGTGGCGTCTGACCGCGGTAGTTCCTGATGCTGGGGTCGGCTCCCTTTGCCAGCAACAGCTTCACGCATTCAGAGTACCCACCATCACATGCCAAATGGAGGGGCGTCGCCTTCCTTCCGCGAGTCTGCACATTTGGGTCGGCAGAGCCCAGCTCCAGCAGCAGTCGTAAACACTGCGCATTTCCGAGATCGGCAGCCAAGTGCACTGCTGAGCATCCACCAGGCTCGACAGAGTTCACGTCGGCACATTCCTTAATCAGCAGTTGCAGACATTCTATAGAGTTTGCCTTGACTGCTGAATGTAGCGCTGTCCCTCCTTTGAAATCCTTGGCGATTCCACTTTGCCAGAACTCGATTTTAGCGCCGTTACTGAGGAGCAACTTTGCGGCCTCATAGGAGTTGCCAAAAGCTGCACTGTGCAGCGGCGTGTACGGACCTCGATGCAAATTGACGTCGGCACCTCGCGAGATGAGAATCTTGCAGCATTTAAGGCAACAGCTGAATGCGCTGAGATGAAGAGCACTAAAGCCGTCCTTGTCAGTGTAGTGTAAATCGGCTCCGCAGTCGAGGATTCCCGTTAGCAGATCACTCCGCTTCAGAAACGCAGACCATAGGAGTGCGACGTTCTTTTCGGTGAAGCTTTTCTTAGCAAATACTTCGTGTATGTTATCGACAGTTATATTCCCCTTCTCAATATCATCCAGCACATGGGAACTACCCACAGCGGAGCGCATCAGCTCCAAGAGATTGCTGCGGATCGACTCTTTGCAGATTCTGACGCGCAACTCCTCTTCGTGGAAGTCATCGAAGCTCTCGAAGATTGGTAAATCTTCAGCTGGCGGTGATTCGCTGTGTATCATGTCTACGTAGTCAGCTGCAACTGTTACCTCCTCGTCGGGCGGTGTGAGGTCTCTCCATTGGTTGCGCCAACGATCGCGCAAGCTCGACGAACGGAACTTGGCTTTCATCGGTATGTTCTCTAGTGTCACGCTGAAGGCTCGATCCAGCATCATTCTCTTCTTGCGCTGCCCATCGTCCTCCGGCGTACTGATCTTTACACCTTTCTCCATTATTCCTTAGGCGAAGAGCAGCAAACCTGAAGAAAGTAATACTTTTAATAATAGTATAAATAAATGTTATTCGTTACATTATTAAGAGTGTGTAATAAAATCTGAGCATATGTTCCTATCAAGTGAACAGTATGCTGCAACAGAAGTTAACATAACAGAGAAAAGGTAAATTTTAAAATTTTCTTCCACTTTAGTGTTGCGGTCCAGTTCGTGTAGTAACCAAATGGAAATTGAGCCACAAAGCAGAACAGAAAGGACATCACCAAGGTTTAACGATATTATAGCTCGTGCCAAGTATTTTAAACACAAGAATAATCGTATTTGCCCTCTGTATAAGTATACCGGGGTCAATCTAATATAACTTTTTCAAAATTCAGTTCCTCAGCAGTGATCTATGGAACAAGATTAATAAATAAATAGGCGTAGTCTGATATTTCAGGTAACTTCGATTACAGAGACGGTTGCAGAAATTGAAAAAAAAAAAAAAAGAAACTAGGGTGCTCTATGCCGAACTCTTAACAATGATTCACTGAGTGTAAAAGTTAGGCTTTTAGGCGTACTAGCACAACAATGTCCCGCTTCTTACCACTATCAACTAAATTATACGACGTATAATCAAACTGCCTTCGTCATGACTTCACAACATCAGCTCTAAGAGTTGGTGGTTGAGAATCTGTGGAGTGTTGAGAATGCCATAAACCTTACCCGCCAGTGTAGCCTCGCTCGTTAAGGCTCCACCACAATGGATTGGGTCGGTACAACGGTACCAGGCTCTAGTCCTGATTGCTGCATACCGGACGTCCTAATTGCAAAAACCACCTAAAATTCGCAATCACCTAAGCCAGTGGTTCCCAATTATTTTTTCCTGCGTACCCCTTTAAGAAAGTGCTCAACTTCGCGTTCCCCTTACAGCTGAAAGGATAAATAAAAATTAAAACTATTTTTTGCGTTTTGTTAAATTAATCCAATAACAAAGGACACAAAAAAATCAACAAATGTAAAAAAAAAAAAATTGGATATTTTTTTAATTATCTTAGTGATTACCGTAGACAAGAGATTACCACGCATGCCCCTTGAAGCGTGCCACTAATTGGGAACCACTGACCTAGACGAATGCTGGGACGGTTCAGAATTGAAAATGGCCGATTAATAATATAATTCCTTATGCTGCTACATACAGCTCCATAATAAATGCAAATATTCATTACTGCAACGAAATTTCATTACTTTATTCAGCTAAGATTATCTGAATTTAGGAACTTCAAAATAATAATAGTTCTTTCGAAAAATTTATTATGGTATAAAATAAAACGTCCACAACTGTAATGAAATGTTTTTATTAAAAGAAGGCAGTTACAAAGCTTTTTCACTTTTTTTTTTGGCTGTCATATAAGACAAGGAAGATTCCCGCGCTATCCGACTTTAACAATTTTTCAGTATGTTGTAGCACACTAAGATTCAAAGTCGGCCTTTTTTTTATCGGCGGAAAAACAATTTATGGAGTGAAACAGCCTCACAAAGTTATATATGTTAACTAGAGTCTAATTACAGCAACAAATCAACTCTTAACACTCATTTCAGAAATGTCGTAATCGTTCACCCCCCTCCCCCCAAAATTGAGAGTAATCTTGTTGGGAAAAGTAATTATTATAAAAAAATTCCAAGTTATTTAATCGTAACTGATTAATTTTTCCATACAAAAAAAAAAAAAAATCACTCTAACTCCCTAACTCACAGGTGTTATTTCACTCCCTTAAAAGATCTTTCTACAAATAAACAAGATTTTAGACTTAGATTTTATTCTACTTTTACATATCCCAGAATTATTGAAATCTGGGGGGGGGGGGGGGCAGGAATGACTTCTCTGGTATGAGTGTGATTAATCGATCTTTCGATTTTTGGGGGAAACACAAAGTTTCATTTTTTATTTATTTAATTTAATTGCGAATGGCACTTGCTCCAGTGGCAATTTCCCTTCAAACCTGTTTTTTGGACCTTCAGTGCTGTGATAAACAATATACACTGATGAGCCAAAACATTATGACCACTGTCAGATTGAATGCCGTCTGGTGACGTCGTTGGTAAGTCATGCAGTGAGATAAATATCTAAGTGGAGCAGAGGTGCATGGGGAGTCATTCTAGCGATGATACTTGTGGCAAATTGGGAAATCCACTGACATAAGTGACTTTGACAAAGGGTAGATTGCTATGGCGCGGCGCCTGGGAACAAGCATCTCGGATACGGCGAAGCTGGTCGGCTATTCTCGTGTTACTGTAGTGAGCATCTATGGAAAGCGGTTGAAGGACTGTGAAACCACGAGTAGGCGACAAGGTAGTGCACGTCCACGACTCATCACAGAACGTGGAGGTCGGAGGCTTGCCACCTCTGTAAAGCAGGATAGGGGGGGCGATCTGTGGCAGCTCTGACGGCACAGTACAATGCTGGTGCAAGAACAAGTGTTTCCCAGCGCACACTGGTTTACATCGCACCCCATGTTGGCCCAACGACATCGTCAATTTACGATTGCATTGGGAACGAGACCGGACCGTGGACGAATGTAAACGTATCTCCTGATTGGATGAATCACGTTTCTTGTTACACCAGATCAACAGTCGTGTCCAGATATGTCGTCTTCAAGGTGAACGGCTGCTCGAAACATGCACCCCGCCACTTATGCAGACCGGTCGGGGCAGTATTATGCCACGGGGGACATTCACCTAGTGTAACGTTCCCACCCGTCCTTCTAATTAATTTACGGCTACTTTATTAATTATTTATTATCGGACCTCTTTGCCGAAGATTGACTTGCATTCTTTTCATCATTATCACCTGGTGACGGGGTCGGGGGAAGACAGTCACAAAGAAATAAAGTATGTGGATAATTATGAATCTCACGAAATTAAATTTGTATTCTGATCATTCACATTCATACATAGGTCTATAATTGAAATGGGAACACGATTAGGCAAGTCCATACAGTTCTCCTGATATTTAACACATGGAAATAAAACACTTTCCCTTAAAAGTTCTATGTTTCTTACACCATAACTTGTAGCGAGAGTGAGCCTTCAGTGCACAGAGAGAGAGAGAGAACATAATATGGGCTTACATCATATTGGCAGGCCGGCGGCGCAGTTAGTCATCACTTCGATCACATCGCAAACTGAGCACAGACTGAACAACACATCTAGCAGAACTGACCATGACTGAGAGCCTCTGGTCCAATGGTGAGGCCTTATATAATATCCACATAACGGTATTCGGGTGGGCTGATCTTCTGGGGGGGGAGTACTGCCAACACTGGATTCTTACTTCCCCGTTGGTGGGAGGACGATCTCTGCCAAATGGGAGGGAACACAGAGTTCCACCGCTGTTACCCCACCGGAGAGGTAACTTTTGTGTTTGTGGGGTCGCTACAATACCATCCTATCCCCGCCAAACTCTGGCCGGAAGCAAGGTGTCCGAACTTCTCCAGCATGGCTTAGCCGCCATGACAGTATCTGTAGCCACTTGAAAATCTTAGAATTAAAAAAAATCTTTCCGCCTCACTCTCGCTAACTAATTAGAATTGCTTAATCCTATCCTTATCCTAATTAATAATACTTCTTAATGTTCCTAATTATGGGTTCAAAAAAGGTCTTGTTACATCACACTAGGCTTCCCTGGGACATGTTGCAGTGATCGAATACACCATGACATCTATGAACAACTACATCCCTTCATGTCTTCAACTACATTGATGGCATCTTCCAGCTGGTTAACTGCCCGTATCACAATGTCAGAATCGTGCTACATTGGTTCTATGAGCATGTTAGTGAACTCACGTTGATGCCTTGGCCATCAAATTTTACTGGTCCCAACCCAATAGATCGCATCTAGGACTCTATTGCGTGCCAACTACACGCCCACAAACCACAGGCTCCGTAATTTAAGGGAATAGCATGATCTTTGCGTAGACATCTGGTGACGGAAACCTACGAAAGAATCGTCGAATCCTTTCCACAACAAACCGCTTCAGTATTTCGTTCCAAAGGTCGACCAACACGCTATTAAGCAGGTGATCATAATGTTTTGGCTCATCAGTGTATATTTTTTATGTTGGTATTAATAGTGTTTATGTGGGCTTTTTAAAATGGGTGAGGCGCTCAACCCCAAAAGATTGAGTAAGACTGCTGAAATAGTGGGTATTTATCCTTCTTTGTGGTAAACTTTTTGCAATTTGACGAAACTGATTTATTTTTTGTATGAACCAACAATGTTTTCCCTTTATTCTTCTCACTCCTGGAAAGATTAACAAAATTATTTTTGACTTAAATTTTCATCTAGCAAAACATATCGCAAAAATCATTAAAATTGACAGGAGGAAGATCACATCTGTGGCATAAATGTGATGAACCGATTTTTGCGGTAGTTGCTACTAATTTTCGCTTTTTCGAATAAATGCCAGAACCTTTCAACTTTAATTTTGAATAATGCGTAACAATTTTTCTATTCTTGTTTATAATTTTAAAAACTACGGCGGTGAGGAGTAACAGGGTTGAGAAAATTGTGTTTATTATCCTTCGTGAGAAACAGGTTGTAATCTGTTAAATGGAAATGGCTTATTTCCTGTATTAAACCTCAACATTTTTAGTTTGCACCCCAACTTTTGGGAGCTATTTCACCCTTCAAATACATTTTTTCTTGTGATAAAAAAAGGCAACCTTAGAGTTTAGTCTACTATAACTTATCAAAAAAAATATTAAATGTGGTTTGTGACAGTAGTTGCGCTACTAAAGCAACTGTTGAACAACAGATATATATCTTTTCCAAAATTAACGAGCCTCCATTGTAAAAATTTTAAATCTGATTCAGTCATGCAGATACATTCTATATATTAATTTTTTCGTGATTGTTGGTTAAAAAGGCTTACAAATAGCTTTCTTCTTCTCTTTTTTTTTTTTTTTTTTTTTTAAAAAAAAGTTGTGAGTTTAGTTTTATCCAAACGAAGAATGATTTTCGGTATTGTCAGCTATTTTATTGTATGTTGTATTTCATCATCGTCTCATCATAATTGCATCAATGACTCAACCAACTACTTATTTTAATATTTAATTTTACAAGGAACATCAGAAGGACCACAGCGTATTTAGTTAGCTTACAACGTGCTGTAGAATTTTGTCAGACACCTCAGTTTCTGCTGTTCTGTTGATTAAAAACAATGTTCCGCATTTATGCCTAGTACGGATTTGCTGTGAACTTGGCTAATTAACTTGACCAGTAGGAAACACGTGAGCTGAACACGCCTTAAATTAGCAGCTAATTTTTCAGGCAGTAAAAAGTAAATTCGTGTGGTCTTGCGACGTCGTGACACAGATTCGCACTTCTGCCGAGGTTGGACCTACAGTTTAACGTGAAATTCGTTCCACAGACTGTCCTGGCACTTTGTTAATTCCTGGCTCCGCCGGGATTCGAATCCGAGATCCCGAAGTTTTGGAGCAAGAATCTTAACCAATGTGCTAATCATGGGTGCTAACCACACCACTCATTCAAGCAAAGTCAAATCAAATTTACTGCGAAAACAACTGGTTATTTGTGTGAAAAAACATTTGGGCTATAAAAAACCTTAAAATTATTAAAACTAACGAAGTTACGTTATGACGGCGAATATCTATTTTTATTAATCTTATTGGTTCAGCGTAGAAACTGCAGCGCAGCGCGTTATGGCGTAACTAGCGAAACATCGATTCTCTACATATTCGATATCTGGAGAAGATATTCATAGCCTTTATCTTAAAAGTATACTTACAAATTCACGTGTTGGAAATTCTTAAGTTTCGTCAAAGTGCCGGTGGTTTGGTAACAAGGAAAAACAGTATTCAAGAACTATTCTCCAGGAGCGATGTCGGAGCCTGGCCTCGAGTCTCAACAATTTGTTATCTATTACACCACATCAGTGCCCCCCTTTGTTAGTCCACTATAACTTCGCTATCAGACCGCCAGAATCTTGAAAACGTTGCCAAAAAGGGGGTAAAAAAAGTTTCTAGAAGGGAATTTTGGACTATCAGGTTGGCTTCAGTAATGTTGGGACTACTGCATGCCCGTTGTGCGGACGATCAGCTGTTCATTTCGTCCATTACATTTCAGGTCAAATGCGGCAAATTATTGCTATCGGTGCGGGCAACGGCCAAGCTACAAAATAGTCTTGCCGTTAAAGATAAATACTACTTTTATTTCTGTTTTGTGTAAGTGAAGCGAATATTTTCAATATGGAAAGTGTTCCAGGAGGTATGTACTAATTAAAATACATTCATGTCATTATTAAATCATTAATTATACATTTTTAAAATTAACTTAATCCCGGAAAATGCACCAGAAAATTGTAAAATGTGTTTAAAAAGTAGAGATAAGTTACGAATTCCACGATATTCCGCTTTATTTTGCACTGTGTCCGCAAGTATATATTACCTTTGTAAATTAACCTTCAAATCCACCTACTAGTACCAACTCCGACTTTGAGTCACGTTTTAAGCGACGCTTGCATAATGTTTATTTTTTTAATGCAATTATTAACATTAACTTTTTTCATTAATAATTATGAAAAAAGTACGTGTTTATTGAAACAAAAATACTGTACTACTATGTGGAGATGCTTTTTAACGCTTTTAAACGCGTGTGAAGAAATAAGTATTAAATAAATAATAAATAGGTAAATAATGCATGAATTAATAATTAAAATTAACCATTTCATACATAAATAAATTTCTTAACTTAAATATTAAGTAAATAAATACTAAATAAATAAATTATAAACAAATAAGTAGAACATAGATTTTTTTTAAAGTTCAGGTTCATCTGATCCCCCGTGTTTCGTGAATGGATTTTCGAGAAAAGAGCTCATTCTAATAATAAAAGAATATTTGTCAAACGATTAGCAAGTGGTCTTAGAACATTTGGAAAAGTCGTTGACAGGAAAGATTGGACATGCAATCACAATTCCTGATGATATGAGGCCTACCATTTCGATTTTGTTGATATATTTAAGAAGCAAATATAAGGAAGCAGCCCGACGACAAGATTATTTTTTCAAGAAGAACGAAAGCTGGTTAAATACAATAGTATATTTTCTGATTGATGCGAAACCTGCAACTGTGAATAAATCAACTGGTCGACCTGCCGGAAATTTTGAAACATCATCTGATAGGTCCAAAAGAAGGAGAACTGAGGAGATTCGTAGGAAGTTCAGTCCTGCCGAATTGTTGTTCGCTGCGTAAATGAGTCTTTTATCTTCAGGGCACTCAGACGCTGCGAAAATTGTCAAGTTCAGCCAAGGTGACAAAATACAAGGAAGGCTTGCGACTGTCATCATTAGAGACCGGATTTTATGAAACACAAAAAAAACATGAAAAATGCCAAAAACTGTAAAAACATGCAAAATAATATAATACAAAAAATAGTAATTTTTAGATTTTTTATTTCAAAATCAGCATGCAATTAGTAAGTAGTCGAATGACATATTTATAAATACTACGTACACTAGCGAAAAATATCTTAAATATAGTGGAAATATGCTTCATCACTAGGTTTTAGGTAAAATATGCAATAACCGTTGTAAATGGGCTTAATATGCAAATGCATATAATCCGGTCTCTAGTCATCATCATCGCCAGCCGTTGCAAATGAAGCTCTAGCACTTCTGTTAGACTTGAAATTGTCAAAAGAATCGTACCAGCATTTGAGAAATGGGGCAAAAGAGAAAAGGCTTAAACACACTTTATCCACTGTACTCAGATGTATTGGCAGAAAAAAAAAAGCTTGTTGTCCTGGAGACGAAACCCTCACTTTTACCGAATCAAAAGCTTAGGTACGGTTCCAAGCTTTGTTATACCACACCGTTCAAAGTGTTTTACTGATGAAACGAGACGATACTGTTTATGAGTGATTCAGAAATGTCGAATACAGCTTTCATTCGTAAGTGGGGCTTCGACGGAACTTCAGGAAAAAGCATTTATAAAATGAAATTTGCAAATCCGAGTATTTCATATGGACGTTTATTTTTTACTTCGCTTGTTCCACTGCAAGTTGCAGGTGTAAATCAAGAAACGAAAGAAGAAAAAATCTTATGAGTAATCCGAAGCCGTCTTCAACCCTCTTTTGTAGATCACTTAAATTGCAAGTTACAAAGGAAACCGAGCAAACTTCTTAAAATCAAAACGCGTTTTACGACAAACAGATCGAACAACTCCAGGCATTCAAAACAGTCATTCATGGGAAAGAAATTTTCATTCAATACAATTTAAGTTTGACCATGATAGATGGTAAAGTGTGCAATGCTATCACCAACACAAAATATGCGCAAAGGTGCCAGGCAACGTCCACCCAATTTAATAATATTGACGAAGTTTTGAAAAGACGGGTAACCGCCGATTATCTGAAGTACGGATTGTCAACTCTTCACGCCTAGATTCGATATTTTGAATGCTGTATTCATTTGGTATACAAAATGAAAAAAGTGACAAGCGCGTAAAGAAGATAAAAAAGAACAAGGAATACTGAAAGCTAAGATTCAAAAAGCTTTCAAAGAGCATCTAGCAATTTTAATCGACGTGCCAAAACAAGGGTTCGGCAGCACGAACGAGGGAAACACCGCTCTTTTATTTGAAAACACTCCAACATCAGCTCTAATAACTGGAGTTTCCGAAGAACTAATCCACCGTTTTCACATTATTTTGCAGACGATTTCGATCGGACGTCAAATCGACGTTGAAAAGTTTCGAGCTTACGCCACAGCAATTGCAGACACTATGTCAAAGAATACCCCTGGTACAACATGCCAACAGCAGTCCATAGTTTGCTGACTGTTTTTTTGTTATTTTTCCGTCTTGCAACTAAAATAAATTCTGTTTATGGCAAACGCGTTTCGTCTTTATTTAAGAAATCTTCAGTGCCCTAGGTAAACATATATATACATATATAATAATGTTACATGATTTTTGTGTTTGTTACATAGGGCACTGAAGATATCTTAAATAAAGACGAAACGCTTTTGCCATAAAAAGCATTTGTTTTAGTTACAAGACGGAAAAATAACAAAAAAAAGACCAGACATTATTTCTTCGGCCATTTTATCCATCGGTGAACTGTAGTAGGATGCTCAAGAATCAACCAATAAGCCGATAAAGCAATATCGCACGAGTTTTTCTCGAAAGTTTTCCAGAGTTAAGACTATGGAAGACGTGTTCAGAAGATTGTTGGCAACCACAGACCCCTATATTTCATCTCTACGCAAATAATCACCAAAGAAACTGAAGAATTTGTCGTCAGAAGCCGTTACCCTCTTAGTTCCTGTGCCGGAAGATTATGAAGATTCCGATGCAGATGATGGAACAGTCTTTGAAGATGACGACGATTCAGTTGAAGAAGAAAACAACTTCTTAGTTACAAACAATTTGCTAAATGAAGTAACTGAAATAAAATTATTTTTTGTAATATTTTACATCGTCTTCTATCCTCTATTTGGTCCTTTATTTGAGCTTATATTTTTAACCATTAACTACAACCCCCCTAAATATTGACTTTTATATAAATAGACTTTAATCAATTTTTGTCCGCCATATTTGATCCACTATTTTTTTTTTTAATGTTTGAAGTCATAATCTTCATAAAAACCTCGATAATTCCCAAAAATGACTTTTATACGAATAAAATGACTTATCAATATTTGCCCGCCATTTTATTTTTTCATTGTTTGATATATTCTTAATCAGCAACTTCGATAACATTCACATACTAACTTTGGTACAAATTGAAAAACTCTATATTTTGGCCCACTGTGCGTCATGGCATGTCGGTGACAAGTCGCGATTTACCCCCGTCCAGAAATCGTCTAGCTCGCCTATAGAAGTTTTCACTTCAAAAAGAAACAAACCAAAAGCGTCCCATGTATGAGTAGTGAATTATTAATCTGTACTTAACCAATTGAAAGCGTACTTATAACTTAAATCTTTTATGAACTATAACTACAGAATAGACTGTTACCATCATTTTAACATTTATTAAAGTAAGGAAGAATTTTTCACGATGTAATTGCTTTAACTTATGAACTCTTACCTAATAATTTGGCCAATGAAGTTGAGCGTCGCCATATTTTCGATTTTTTGACGGTTTTCCGTAATCTTAACGGTCTGTTGGCTCAGTGGTTAAAGCGTCTGACTGGATATCGAAAGCTTCCCGGTTGGAATCCCTGTCTCGGCGGGGATTTTCAAAGACCCTTAACTCGACCTTCACATCTGGCACAGCTTGCTATGTAGTGTGAAGTACGCCAGAACGCTTCCGTGCTTCAGATTCCATGTTTAACTGTAGATCCATTGTACCCGGTAGCATTACCGGGTTAGGTTTGGTGAGGATGAAGGGAACTGGGCCGTCCTACCTCTGATACGTCTTAGTATGTCTCCTTCAGGGGGGCCCAGGACCATGTTTAGCTTAGCCGTAATCATACTTGCGAATGTTGGAATGATCCCCACTTTCTGCCTCATAATTACATGTTTTACAAACAGAATAACCTAAAACTCATTAACACGTGGCAACAAACTCACTTCCCTTAAGCTAGATCGTCCTAGAGATGTCACCAGAACAATAAGGCCGTCTAAGTTGTATTTGGTTTCGCGTGATTTGTCTATCACCGATCAAGCATGAACTGTTTTGGAAAGAAAGCATACCCACCTCGTGAAGTATCTGGAAATATTTCGCCACATGGTACCCACAACTTATTCTCATTATAGTACAGCATATATGGGCAACCCCCGGCCCGCGGGCCGGATCCGGCCCTCCACCAACTTCAGTCCGACCCGCGAGAGATTCAGAAATTTCAAATAACGCTTCATACTCAAGCCTCCCATTAATTTTCATTTGATTTTTCTATCTGTTTTTGTTAATTTGCTTTTTTATGTTTGATTATCCTATTGTAATTCTAGTAAATAAAAAATGTGTGAATTTTTATCGACTTTTTATTCACTACTATCTACTTCTTTCTTTCCTACGGCCCGCAAACTGATTAAGTCCGGCCCGAGACCTAATCAAGTCCCGAAATTACGCCCTCAGCTAAGCAAAGGTTGCCCATACCTGTAGTACAGCGTCATTAGCAACGCTTTTGGCCCATTGGTGTTAAGTCTTCAATTGTAGCAGCTGTTAAACCATATTCGTTCTAAGAAACTGTTGTACAAGAAATACCATCACTACACCTTTTTCTTTTTTTACTGAAGCTATTCCCACTGCTCTCCGCTGATTCACGGATGACATGACGCAGGAAGTTTTTTCACTCCAGAGAAGTGTGTCAGTGCAATCCTGTATGTGGAACCTGACAGATTAACTCCTACGTCACATAAACAGTTCTTAGAGTTTCTCATACCGCTTGTACAAGGTTTTGACAAGAAATAATGTCCGAGAATGTTTAACCATTGGGTTTTCTCCTGAATGATTATGAAATAAGCCTTATTTCACGTACAATTTACTAGTAGTTTATGCGATTCACTCACTTTTTGTTTCCTATGGACGCCTTTTTATTCTATACAGTGCTTCGGTTCCTTAGTCCTTTTCAGTGTGTTTTGAGGCCGCAAGACGTTTCTTTGAACAGGCTGGTCTTCTCTTACTCCTATTATTCCTTCAGATTCCTCTATTGGTATATTTATTAATCAGATAACAATATTATACTATTTCACTGAATATTCATGCAACAAACTATACTAACTGTATACAATTCAAGGTGCTGAGGCGTTGGTGTGGACGCACAGCTTGATGTCATCGGGCACACATTCCTTTCGCAATCTGTTTCTAAATTACAGTAGATGGTAGAATTTGCGCATGCAGCTGAATCACCTAGATATTAGGACTCTCTTACTAACTCGTCAATAGAAGCACAACTGTTCATTATGTGTATCGTCTACATATCTCGTATAAAAGTCCACACCGTTCCATCGATTCCGACGAAACTTTGCACAGTTGACGTTCTGAACCGGGCGAGTAACTTTGTCGGAAAGCACGA
Source organism: Vandiemenella viatica (assembly GCA_031002005.1). Taxonomy (NCBI): domain Eukaryota; kingdom Metazoa; phylum Arthropoda; class Insecta; order Orthoptera; family Morabidae; genus Vandiemenella; species Vandiemenella viatica. The sequence continues at coordinate 373,238,373 of CM061921.1, forward strand.
TTATAGACACCTTTCACCGGATTCCTTTCCCCTGAATTACCTGGAGTTCGTGTTGCCACTTACGGTATTATTAAAGTTGTTGAAAGATATGAACGTCTCATTCTGTGTCCCTGTGCCAGAAGTACAACTGGACAATTCCCGGCTAAGGGGATACCAAAAACCATTTTTTTAATAGGGATTATGATTCACTATTTTTGAGATTTTGTGTTTTGATTCTCCATCATTTGTGAATTCCGGTCTCCCTTCGCTTCCTTATCGTCCTGTTGTCACCCACGTTTCACACCACACAGCATGTCCCTCTATATTGCTTTCTCTCTCCCCCTCCATTTCTCTTTCCCTGTTTCGTTCATTTGTCACGTCACTCTCCCATCGTCCCTATCACCAATTTAATTTCAAATCAATAGAACATGGGACGTGCAAAAAAAAAAACAGTGGGTGTAAGCGACCTATGCTCGATTGTTGTACATAAATGTGACAGAACGTGGAAATGAGTCAGAGATCTGCAGCAGAGGCCATTGGTAAACGCTAGTTTCAAGTATTTTCTCCCTTCTTCTAATATAAGGAGATCACTATTAGGTCTAACTTGGAGACCATCAGACATGTTAAGAACGGATTTCGGTCTCCTACATATATGTTGAAGGGTACACAGCATATGTCTGTGCTATAGCCGTTTCTCAAAATGCGCCTGGTTTTTGAGATATTCGCATGCAAATAAACAAAAAATTCTAAATGTCGGATATATAGTAAATGATTGCCCCATGATATAAAAGGTTAGCGTGGTCTATGCGATAGGGTGTTAGTTTCATAGTTTTTTGACCCAAGTTCAAATCCCCGCAGAATTAAATATTTTTATTTTCAGAAACCGTCAAGCTTGACTTATTTATCTTGTTAACACTTCATTTACACACTTTTACTGGGCGATATAAAATTTAAAACAAATCACATTGCATATAACAGATACACCAAACATAATTTTGGCGCATATATCAAGAATGGCTTCCTAATATACCTCGCCCATACCCATGTGAAATTAAGTCAGGAGGCTAATCTGATAGTAAACTGGAATCTGACAAGAATTTTACAATGTTGTCATTTGTTCTTCCATTTCCTTGATGAGCTTCATTTTTCGTCATGGATAGGCCTACTATTTTATTTTCAACCATTTACACGCAACCATTCTTGGAACAAATCGAGCGTAGAAGAAAGAAAGAAAAAAACTATCTTCCCAATGCTAAGTATTTCGTTTAAAATACTTCTTGATGATATACAAGTAAAGAAACGACGAAGATGAAATAAATAAAATGATAGTAACTATTTCAATTGAAAACGCACCGAAACAAAAAACTTATTAACAAAAAGTGAAAAAAAATAATGTGAGAATGGAGACTTTCCTGACATAAGATTTCAATGATCTTTTCAAGGGTGTGCAGCCGATTTGTGTTGTGAAAAGACAATCCGTCGGTAGACCTGTGAATTCATTACGAAAATAATAATATTAATAATAATTCAGGTAAAAAAAATTGACGCCAAATTGTAGGTAATATGATTACTTTTAAATATTACTTCACGCAATAAAAGTATGTAAATGAACTTTAAACAAAATATAAAAGTCAAGCTTAACAATTTCTGATGATAAATATATTTGATTCTGCGGGGATTTGAACTCGGGTTAGAAAATAATGAAACTAACATCCTATCGCATTTTGAGAAACGACTATACCACAGACATATATGCTGTGTACCCTTCAACATATATGAAGGAGATCGAAATCCGTTCTTAACATGTTTCATGGTCTCCAAATAAGATTTTTAAAGCCGAGAAATTTGTACCTTTACGAGGTCAGGCGAAGGTTGGCTAAAGAACTATAATGGGGATTGGAGTGTAAAATTATCGAAGAAGTTTCGGAAAGCCGCATCCTACACAAAAATTTGTCACACAGTGACCCTTCACGTATTTTCTTTTTGCTGGCTTTATAAACACTTTTCAGGCAGACATACATTTACCTGACAATTAGATCATGAGATTGAATTTCTTGTTGCGCTGAGCATAATATTAACTTACGCAGAGAATAAATGTTTGCGATAATATGTGGTAGCGTCATATTGCGAAGAAAACAGTCTTACGGTTCATTTAAATATTTATATCTACTTGTTGAGCATAGAGACAATTGACTGTTCACAGAGTTGATCATCGAAGAATAATAGTTCTCTTAAGAAGGTGCCATCTTTCAATGAAATGTAGCTGGCATGACCTGTAACTTTCTCCTACAAACTTTACATCCCACCCCTATGGCTCTGGACTAACCTGAATGTCTACACATGTCTGATCAACATAAATAACCGAATTATCTTCAAACAAAATTATCTTGTGGGTTCGATCCCACTACACTAGCGCTGACTCAATTTAGAGGACGAAATAAATGATCTACCTCCCGCTCGTTATCTGATTGCTACTTACGATCATGATTTCTAAGGCAGTTATAAAAATATACGATTATACTCTTCGGACGGACCTTGGTAGTAAATTATATTATCAGGAACGTTGCCCGATTTATTGGACTGAAATAGAGCAGCCACATGTATGTCATTTCCATTATAATGCTACCCTTCACTCGGGGACCACCACGTCATGGACACTACACAGATTTGTGGTTTTTGAGATTCTGACTAGCAGGAAATTCTGTAATTACGAGATGGACGTTAAATGATACCTTGGTGTCACAAACATTCTCAGTTGACGAGACGTCGAAAGACTGTATCAGCCACCAGAAGCCTAGTCATTTGGGCTTACAACAACAATAAAAAATAAAAACGCAGCAAAAATGAATGGGAAATGTAACCTGTTGTGACAAAGAAGACGGATGTGTTGATGTCATGTGTAATAGATTTTCGAGCTACAACTCAGTTACGTGGGCCGGTGAGTATACCGTATTACGTATCTATGTAATAGTGTAAGCAAGATCCATTAGCTGCATGGCCCCCTTGATGCACTTCACAACTGAACCCAGTGCAAAACGTGACGAATCACTTAAAACAGGCTGATTCTATCAGACTAAATACCACTGCAACTCGTGTAAATGATGGTAGAGTGGTCCCCTTTACACAATTCTCATTTGAATCTTCACATGTGGCCATATAGACGTGTCCTTACGTGTAGAAGACGTATACGGATGGTTAAGCTTCAAGGATAATACTACCGACATCATTCCGACTCGTATCCCAGAAGATTCTTTTGTGCTCTCCTGCCATTTTCAGCATTATGAGACCTATCCTCCTTTTCTACTCCTCTGTTAGGCCTGTGAGTACTTTTCCTTGGAAAATATAAAGTGCGTGGTTTCCCATTTCCTTCATCAGCGACCGAAGTGTATATGCATGTTTATTGTTTTGTGTGGGTTTCTCATGAGAGTAAATTCAGCGCAGTATATCGTTTGTGTTGTGATTGAATGAACGATGGAAGAAAGGAGAGGGTAAAACCCGGTTTTTGCCCATTAAGGTTCTTTCTTCCGAAGGACACCAAAGGGGCCGCAACAACGAACGAATCACCAACAGTTTTGTATTCCCTTTCTTTATACGCACTTCGGAGAGGTTTGAGATTTAATCCCATCTTGTAATTAGGAATTGTGCACCATTACTTCTCCCTCCCTGTTTGTCAATTCCAGATAGTGAAAATTTCTTCCACCATCAGTAATCGAACCAGTTAACATCCTGTCAGGTGCCGGGTGCCAACATTTATACAATAATAAACATCTAACCATATCGATATCCCGCAAATTCTAATATTCAAAAGGTCTGCCCCCTCGTACCTCATATCACCGACTATTTATAACTCGCCGTTCGTATTTATGATTCAGTTTCTATAGTGCATTGCTTTGATTAGGTACAGACTACACAAGACGGACAACACAGTTACAAAACACCCATGACCAAGGGTAGCCTGTAGAGCGAGGCTATCATATTAGGACTGTCAAACGGGACCAGCGTATCATACTCCTTCCCTTTTCTACTTCCAGATTACTTCCTCCCACCATTCAATTTTCCAGTGTCTTGCACCAGGTGACAGCAAAAATTTTCGCCCCGGTTTGGAAAATTCGTAGAGCCGTTACTGCCAGATGTTTCGTAAAATACAACTTCAGGGGACGGACAAGCATGGAGGCAAGGCCATAATAATTTTTTTTTTTTTTTTTTTTTTTGTAACTGCTTTACGTCTCTTTTTAACATCGAGGTCTTTAGAGACGGGAAAGGATGGGGGGCAAGGATGGGGGCAAGGAATGGGAAGGAATTCGGCCATGGCCTTTTGAAGGAAGCATCCCGGCATTTGCCTGGAGTGATTTGGGGAAACCATGGAAAACCCAAATCTGGATGCCCGGACGGGGATTCGAACCGCCGTCCTCCCGAATGCGAGGCGAGAACGCTAACCGTTACACCGCCCCGCTCTGTCCATTGCATTGCGTTTCATTCTGTGACAATGCTGTTCCGTTATGAAGAAGACCGCTCACCCAGAACTATTCTTTCAAAATGATTCTTTCTAAAATTGAGTTTTGTATGATGTTCACAAGTTTTCCATGCTCTTAATAGTTCCATTGTTTAGTGGGACCAACTCATCAGGGCCGGCCGTGGTGTGTGCGCGGTAACGCTCGGGCCAGCCTGTTTGGAGGACGCTGGTCCAAATTCCCGTCCGGCCAGCCAGCTTTCGTTTTTCCTCGCTTTCTCAGAATCACTTCTGGGGAGTGCTGAAATGGTTCTCTCCTCCTAAAAGGCTAAATGGGAGAACCATCCATGCATTCTCCTGCCTTGATTTATTTCGCCAAACAGTGTAAAACTGAAATCTAGGTAGTCATTCTGTAAGTTGAACCAATTTTCCTTCCAAAAGACAGGCCCGAACTTACCTCTCTGTATTTCAAACTAGGGATGTAACGGATATCCGCATCCGCAAGTGCATTTTAATGCGGATGTTTTGTTTACAATTTTGCAATATAAATTATTCTTTTCTCCTTATAAGGCTTATAAGGTTATTTTTTTCTGTCAATTTTGCAGTGAAAGTCCTGATCTAGGTTTTCCACGGTTTTCCCGGATCACTCGAGCCGAATTCTGGGATGGTTCCTCACAATAGCTCATGGGTGCCTCCTGCCATATCCCTTTTAAACTATTACCCTTTCGGATAGGTACAATGCACCCTCCGCCACACACTTTTAGTGAATCACGGAGTAATAATAATAATAATAAAAAGTAACAATGAACTGAACGGTGTTATTAACTTAGCGACCATGTTCGAACATGCATGTAAAGTATAGCGGCCTATTCAGTCCAACTTACAGGACATCCGTGTTGATCTACCTTAGGATGCGCTCACCCATTCACGCTAGTAGAAGGGGTCCAACAAAATTTTCCAAGCAATCCTTTCACTCATACTGTCTCGCGGCACATCACGTGTCATTATCGCACACTCGTAGGATGTTTCCCAATAGCTTCCTCCAATATCCATAGCTTGTTGGACAGCAAGGACCCGTTTTGGTTGCCTGGGAATCCAACACGTCCTAACTCCCTTGATGGCCCATCAAGAGTGCTTTATCGAAAATCGGATCACCGTAGGTCCTACAAGTTGTACTGTGAATGAGTCACTAGAGCGGTGGGAAGGCGGGTGGCGAGCACGGAACAGAGCGAGGTGGGTGAGAGGTAACGCACTGGCCTCGAATTCTGGAGGACGCGGGTTCGAATACTCGTCCAGACATCCAGATTTGGGTTTTCCATGGTTTCCTCAAATCACTCCAGGCGAATGCTTCCTTTAAAAGTCCATGGCCGAATTCATTCCCGTTCCTAGCCCCCATCCTTTCCCACCTCTAATTACCTCAATGTCGACAACGCGTGTATCCGTAAAAAAAAAGTGACTACGGAGATGTGTCGTGGAGTGGCCTTGGGCTTGATTCCTGAATTAGTCGCGCCACGAACTCCGCGAAGGTTCATATGACAAAGATTGGTTTTTAGACGTGTGCATAGTTATGTAAATATTAATTTACTTGTGAAATTATCCCACGTTTTTTGTTGTTAAAACATGAGGCAAATATAAATCAATATGGCAGTATTGTACGGAAATGAAATGAGAAAATTTGGCATAAAATGTATACTTATTTTGATTTTAAATTTATTTTTGATAAATTATTAAAATCTAAATAATTATAAATTTTTTCCACATCAGCATCCGCAAAGATGACTTCCATTACAATCATCCACAGCATTCCCCTTGTACTAAAAGTGCAACCTGTGAAACGTTGAGGTACTTTCTTATTCCAGAAATACGATTTCGTTACAATTCTGAGTTCACTGTACCATTGTCTTATGCTAAAGCAAGAGAAAGTTAGATCACTCTTCTTTTTCGTGAATCGCGTAAACTTGTATAGCATTTCTCCATTTACAGGTGAGAATGTCTTGGGCGTAAATAGGGAATGATTTGGCTATTGCCAACGAACTTCAAGGTTTTTACGGCTCTACGACGCTTGTGTCATTGATGCAGGGGTGATGATAAACAACGAAAAATTCTGATTTCGATAACTGGCAGATTTTAGTTTCCAGTTATCTTCTTTGGCCCGGACCGAACGTACAGAAACAATATTTTTTAAATATCGCTTTAGCTTGCAGTCGAATTGTAAATACACAAATACCTTTTAAAGAATACGGTTAAATTAGTCGCAGACAGTTGATTGAACATCAATTTTCATTTCTGTATGAAAACTAATCCAGGTGGCTGAATAGTAGCGTTCAGACTCTGAATCATATTTCGGTGTTGCAGAAGATTTTTGTTTCTCGTTTCGCTTCAGAATTTGTGCAACACTGTATTGTGCCGTGCCATTCATCAATTCTTATTTACTGTATTTTAGTATAGTTTTAGTAGTTTTTTGTTTTTTTGCTTATTGTTTCACGCCTCGTCGACGTGAAGGTCAACAGAGGCGGGAAAGAGCGGGGATGGGGGTGGGTGGGAGGTGCGGTATGGACGGAAGGAATTCGGCCATGGCCGTTTTGAAGGAACCGTTCCGGCATTCGCCGGATTGATTTAAGAAAACCATTCAAAACTGAAATGGTGATCGCTCGGTGTTTACGTAGTTAATGCAGTGTTTAAGTTTTGAAGCTGAAAACGCACAAAAACCATCATCAAGATGGCTGAGATGGCAGAACCAAGGTTTGTTCCTTCTCACAAATCCCCTCCTCAGGCCCGATATTAATTTATTCTATGCAGCCTTTCTGTTCGGCTTTGAAAACGAATTTCTTCCGTAGTGAATAATAAATATATCCTGTAAATATTAGCTTGGTTCAAATTCCTTCATAGATCAACATTTTGTATGAAATATATTACAATTTACGTACAGCATATGGGCCGAACATTAATAACAGTCCTAGTAAGCTACAACTGAAGTCCTAGTTCACATACAATACTCAGTTACTTCCATCAGGTACAATACATTTTAGCACCGACTATTATAATCTTCGCTTTTTTTTGTACTTTAAACTATAGAAATTAGTTATAAATGTGTTGTTTGGAATCATATAGAAAATAATTCCTTAAACGATTGAGCGCATTGGAAGCCATAACTTTGGTGTGAAATACCACCTAAATGATTAGGAAATCGTACTTGCACATTTTTATGTTTATTAATTTCATGGACGTCGGCAACCTTTTTAGACTGTTGAGAAGAGCTGCACTAATTTTCTAAAGGAAAAGGTAAGAAAAAGGTTTTCTTTATCAGGAACTGACGCCGCGAATTTTCTACTGAAGGATGTGGTGAGGAACGTGAATTATACATGGAAACAATTGAAAAATTATCTACCATAGCTTGTGACGTGGCGTTATCCAAGCAACCCAAGAATAATTACTACATATGTAGATTGCACAGTTATTGTTTGAATCTTTAAATTAAAGCATAAATCAGTATTAATAACACGTGCTTTGTTATGATGAGTCAGGTGGTTGCGACATTATCCGTCCGGTGCCTGACATGGAGGTTGCATGTCTCGTTCGTTGGTGATCGAAGAAATTTTTATCATTCGAGTAGAACGCTTAAAAAATTATTTTAATGTGTTTTGGAATATCTTTGAATAAGAAGCCGATTTATACGGCCGAGTCAACGTATTTAATAAAGCAATGTGATTCTGCGAATTCTGATTCATTAGACCAGCGGTCACATCAAGCTAACAAGTCAATACTTTGCCTTTGTAATAATTATTCTACAACCTTCATCATATTTAGTCACAACGTTCTTCCGTGCAAAGCTCCCACACCTACTCCTTACACTTCCATCCAAATATCTTGGTGGCAAGGAACGGGAAGTAATTCGGTCTATTAAAGGAATCATCTCGGCATTCGCCTGGAGTTATTTGGAGAAACCATGGAAATCCCAATATCCGGATAATGTTTGCTTCATTGCTGTTTTATGATTTTCTGAATCGTCCAAACTTTCAGCAATCAGATACCTTTCAAATTCATTTTAAAAAGGATAGTAGAAGCTTCCTGGTGGCATGCAGGCAATGCTTTCGACAACACAATTGCTTTTACGAATTATTTTGTCTCATTTATTTACCTTCTTCCATCATTATGTCCAACTGAGATGAGAGATTGAACTTATTCAGAAGATGAATTTTTCTTCTATTACCAAATTTTCATTTTCTCACTGAGCTCCGTCCTAAATTCTTCCAATATATGATTTGTTGAAAAATTGATGGTTGTTTACCAGGCTACTGTATCTGCATATCTCCTGTATGATGTCACCTGCTATACCAATTTCCCGTAGGTCCCTTTCGATTTCAAGTAGCCATTTGTTCTTCACTTTCATTGAGACATGGCGAGATCGAGAATTCTCTCGGTCAGTCTGTTGTTCATTCTGATAATGTGGCCGTAGAATTTCATTATTCTTTTCCTAAATGTGTAATTTTCTCAGAATGCTGATATAGTTCATGAGATTTCCTTTTCACCCAAATTAACTCCTGTGTAAACTAAGTTGAAGATTTTCCTTAACTTTACTGCTTTTCAATATCTTTAATGACTGGTATGTCCCCAATAAAGCATCCGAAGCATAATATATTTCCTCAGTTTCCAACATGATAAAACATTTGGTTATTTCATTATTTGCTCTCCACCAGCAGTAATGTTCATCAACCCATCTTTAGCTTCCTCATTGCAGCTATCTTTTTTTTTGTGATTCGGGCTTTTGTTCTCGTTGACGTCGAAGTCATTAGTGGCGGAAAAGGTTTTGGGGGAAGGGAACGGGAGGGAATTCGGCCATGGACTTTTGAAGGAACCATCCCGGCATTCGCCTGCATTTGGGGAAACCATGAAAAACCCAAATTTGGATGGTGGGAGTGGGATTCAAACCCACATCCTCCCGAATGCAACGCCAGAATGTTACCGCTCACCCACCATATTTGGTGCAGCTATCAATTTCTTGTTCATGTATTTCATATTACCACAGCCATTGTGGAAATCAATGATTATTTGTTTCACGTGTTCCCTACTGTCTTGCGCTTGTTTACTCTTTTAACCAATCTCTTAAGCATTCTCACTTTCTAACTGTAGTGTACTATAATTTTATAATTATGAGAATGTTTATTTCAAAAATTTTAGGAACTCATTCAACATATCTTCTCTCTTGTTCTTTGGTCTACAACTTATGTAAATCCACTCTCCCTCGCTAAGACCCATTGCAGTTTTAATATTTCCTTACCAATCCATAGCTGGTAAAGTGAAGTCCAAATCTATTATGATCGCCCTGTTCAGTCACATGAACTCCGAATTCGCATCTAGTTTTTTCCAAGGTACCATGTAGTAAAAACAAATAAGGCTCCCGGAGCAGACGGTATTCCTACAAGATTCTACTCCAGGTACGCAAAGGAAATGGCACCGTATTTGATGAAATTATATACCGCCTCCTTGGATAAAGGAAAATGCCAGCTGAATGGAAGACCGCCATCGTAAGTCCAGTGTTTAAAAATGGGAATGTTATTGATCCTCAAAACTATAGACCGATCTCGTTAACATCAATATTTTGTAGGATTTTAGAACACATCATCTATTCAAATGTCATACGGTTTTTGGATGAAGATGAGCTTTTAAACCCAAATCAACATGGATTCAGAAAAGGCCGATGCTGCGAAACACAACTTGCACTTATAATTCACGACTTGTGCCGTATCATGGATGGGAAATCCCAGGTTTATATAGTTTCTATTAGTTTTAAAAAAACATTTGGACACTGCCTCACACTAGGTTACTTAGGAAACTTCGTGGCTACGGCATATCGAGACAAATATGCGATTGGGTTGCAGACTTTCTGAATGGCAGAACACAGTGTGTAATTCTCGACGGTGAGAGTTCAACATTTGCCGAGGTGAGGTCCGGAGTTCCCCAGGGAAGCGTGATAGGGCCTCTGTTGTTTCTCATATACATTAATGATTTGTGTGACATAATAAGGGTGATGAAAAGATTATTTGCCGATGATGCTATTATTTACCGTGAAATAAAAACCCAGGAAGACTGCGTTTTGTTACAAGACGATATTATGGAAATAATTGCGAGGTGTAGAGACTGGCAGTTGGAGTTAAACGCTAAAAAGTGCCAAGTATTGCGCGTGAGTAAAAAGGTGACACCATCTAGCTCTGAATATACAATTAGTGGTACTGTTCTTAGAACGGTAGATTCCGCTAAATACCTAGGGGTAACAATTCGTAATAATTTGTCGTGAAATGAACATATCGAGAATTTAATTGGGAAAGCAAAACGTATGCTCCGATTTTTATGTCGTAATTTTAAACAATACACACCGGAAGTTAAATCGATTGCGTATAAGTCACTAGTGCGTCCTCACTTAGAATATTGTTGTTACGTATGGGGTTCCCATCAAAAGGGGTTAATGGAGGCATTAGAGAAGGTCCAAAGAAGAGCCGCCCGATTCGTGACAGGTACGTATAGTTGGAGGGAAAGCGTAAGTGAAATGTTGAAGGAGTTAGGTTGGGAAGACCTGGAACACCGAAGGCGTTGCTCTCGACGGAGGCTAATTGAAAAATTCAAGACTGACATATTTCAGAATGACAGCAAACAAATATTGCTACCAGCAATATTCGTATCTCGGAATGACCGTGAAAATAAGATAAGAGAAATCAGGGCTAGAACCGATTCTTTTCTGCATTCATTTTTTCCACGAGCGATTAGGGAATGGAACAGAAAGGATTTACTGGGCGAGTAAACTTAAAATCCGACAGGAGTAGCTTTCGATAAAGCTCTCCGGCCATCCTGATCTGGGTTTTCCATGGTTTTACCCGGATCACTCCACACGAATGCTGGGATGGTTCCTCACAATATCCCATGGGCGCCTCCTGCCATATCCCGTCCAAACTATTACCCTTTCGGATAGGTGGAATGCACCCTCTGCCACACACTTTTAGTGAATCGCGGAGTAATAGTAATAGTAGTGAGTCAAAGATGTTGTAAAATAATATTAATTGCATGTGATCGTAATGAGCTAGCAATGTCTGATGCACAGTTTGTGAAATCAGCGCGTAGAAGACAGCGAAAACTCAGTTGAGCTGTCGTAGAAGGCAAGGGAAATCCAAGTTTTGCACATTGTTAAAAAACTTACCCGAAAGCGATCAAAAGTGGACAAAGACTATCAGTAAGCAATAATTTTGGCAGTAGCATAAAAAATTGACTTCTCTTTTTATATTCATTTACGACTGTAGGCATATGCTTTTGCCCTACCCTCAAGTTGTCCAGCTGAAAACATATGAAAATAAAAATTTATCACATGTTATATTAAAAAATAAATTATATCAAAATTTATCCAGAACCGTCGCCGACTAGTGCCTTTTTTTTTTTTTTAATCTGCTTAACGTCTCTCTAACAGCGAGGTCTTTAGAGACGGGAAAGGATGGGGGGCAAGGAATGGGAAGGAATTCGGCCATGGCCTTTTGAAGGAAGCATCCCGGCATTTGCCTGGAGTGATTTGGGAAACCATGGAAAACCCAAATCTGGATGCCCGGACGGGGATTCGAACCGACGTCCTCCCGAATGCGAGGCCAGCACGCTAGCCGTTACACCACCACGCTCGGTGACTAGTGCTTATGTAAGTTAAATGAGTGTTTGTTTTCATGTAAAACCATTTTCACAAAGGATTTTCCCTTGTTTTTTTTTTGCATCACCCTGAAGCTTAATCCTGGCTACACCCTTGACAATAGGTTTTTTTTTTTTTACTGTGGCACACGTCCGACTGAATTGAGCTCTTCTCTTCTTCTCCCTCTTCAAGGCAACCTACGTACAACTGCTAACGAAAGAGGGAGGATTCTTGTGAAGACAATTTCCCGAATAATTTGTTAAACACTGCTTTTTTGGTTCAAGTGTTTCTTATGTTCTATTATGTAGTTTTCCTAAAAATATAATATGAAATAAAAGAGAAATGCATTCTTATAAATGTCGTGTAACATCAAAAGCTAAATAATTAAATAAATAAATAAATAACCACGAAAATACTGCCAGATTTTCTTCAGTTCCAGTAGGTATTTGAGCATCGTCGAGAAAATAAAAGGTTATATTACGCTGTGAATCACCGCTCGAGTCATCCGGAAACGGTCACTGCAAAAGCCAGATGAAAGTTTCTTCTTCTCGTATACTCACTTTTCCATAGTTTTTTCTAACTCAGCTTCTGATAAAGGAATAACAATTTTCCTAGCACGGCATCCCGGTCTGATTCAGAAATAAAAAATCAAGTTTTTGCATCGACATGCTTTTGGTTACCATTTTTTTTGTCGTTTTCCTGGCACACACAACAATGCTTTGTAAACTTCCGTCCAATATGCGCGGGTAACTGCCCGACACAGTACGGTATCTGTTTTCGTGCTGCCCTGCCCTGAGCTGCCGATACTGCACCACGCAGCTCAATGTGCGCCCCGGGTACGGTTTCCTGGAGATTTTGAACAGACCAGCTAATCAGGAGAGCGCATTTGTCACGTGATTGGGCTACGCTCTGATGGGCCGGACCATCAAACCTTCAGAAGACCGTTTGCTGTGCTTATCAGCAGGGCTGCCAGATTGTATAATTAGATACAAAATTTGTATAATTTGGTTAGCTTTTGTATCCTGTTTGAATAATAGATTGTCTTGTATAATTGGATACAAAAAAAGTATTTTATCCCAGCACCTTTTTAAAAATGTTTGGCATTTTGTTTCATGAGTTGGCAACACTTACTGCGCACGGGTTTACGGTATTACATAAAACAATAAGTGATCGTACCACTGTCACCAATGTAATACTGGATGGTCCCCAGCCAACAATGCCAGTATATGTTTACATTTTACAAGTGTTAGATCTTCACAGAACGTAACAAGAAAGTGACTCAATGTTATCATAATATTATTCACACAATACACTGGTAAGCGCCTATTATAGGGATATTTGTACGATACTGCAAGTAAGAGAAATCCGCAAATTCTCAGATAAATGGATATTGTGTTTTGTGTTTGTTACAGTGGATAAATATGGATAAATTTGATCTCTTACTTCTTCTCACACATCAGAAGATCAGTCAGCGACTAAAATTAAGAAAAAATCAGTGCTATCATTCAATCACAAATGGTTTCAAGTGAGTAATTTAAAAAATTGGTTATCAAAAACTTCAAATGACCATGGTGATATTGTTGCAAAATGTAAATATTGTAATGTGAAATTGGTGAACCATAAGGCAGTATTAGAAAAGCATGTTTCCAGTAGCAAACTTTATCTCTTATCAGTGCTAATAAAACTTTTTGTGAGGTAATTAGCAAACCAGAAACTAAAATGATTAAGCGAGCGGAACTTAAACTTGCTGGATTACTTGCTGCAAATAATTTGCCTTTTGTTTTAATGGATACATTAGTTCCATTAGCTGCTAATATTTTCCCAGATTCCAAAATTGCTCAAGGGTTAGTAATGGTTAGAACTAAAGCCACTGCAATAATAACTCAAGTATTAGTTCTACTGAACTAATTGAGTCCCTCAAGTAGACAGGCTGCTACTTTTCGCTAATACTAGATGAGACAACAGATACATCTTCAAAAAAGCAATCTGCAATTACTGTTATACATTGTGATCACGAATTCAACATAAAAACTGCATTCTTGGATATGGTTGAACCGGCCTCTAGTACAGCAGAAAGTTTATTCAATTGATTTAAAAAATGCATTGAAGATAAAAATATTCCTCTAAGTAACTTTGTTGGTTTTTCTTCTGATACAACCAACTCAATGGTTGGTGAACATACTTCAGTTTTTTCTCGACTAAAAAAGGAATTTCAATATTTTGTGTGTATCAAATGCTCATGCCATAGTATTCATATTGTAGCTTCCAAAGCTTGCTTGCATCTGCCAAGATCATTAGAAGAAGCTTTACGAAACATTGGCTCGCATTTCTGCCGGAGTGAGAAAAGAAAAAAACAGTTATTGGAAATGCAATAATTTTTCAGTGTCAAGATTCATAAAATTTTAAGCCCTGCTACCACTAGATGGCTTTCATTAAAACAATGTGTTGACAGAACTTTGGAGCAGTTACCTGCACTCATTCGATACTTCACTACAGAAGTCTTCGAAGATCCTTCAAAGACAACCGAGGAAATTTTATCTGTGTTAAAAAATGATTTAATGATTATTTATTTAGAATTTTTGTCATATACATTAGAATTGCTCATAACTTTCAATATTCTTTGCTTAAAGCCTGAAGTTAAAAAACTACTACAAACAATATACTCACATTACATGAAATTTGAATTCCGCAAGAAAGATCCGTATACTGTTAATCATCAACACCCAAACAATTTCCTGCCTCTTGAAAAACTTTATATTGGAGTAAAAGCTAATGAATCAATTCAAACATTTTTAGAGAAACATCCAGAAGCTTCTGCTAAATCTGAAATAGAAAATATTAAAAAAAAAAAGATGTATCAAGTTTTATATTGAAGTGGCTACTCAAATTAAAGCTAGATTCGATTTTTCAGATCCAATTTTTCAATTTATAAACATTGTTGATCCACCGTTTGCACAAACTTTTGAAACTAAGCAGCTGAGTGAAGTGATCAAGCGCTTCCCATATGTGGCGAACGTCATCGATAAACAAAAATTGAACATTGAATGGATGGATCATGTTCTTTTAGACCATGAAAGTTTGGAGTTAGATAAAAAAACTTCCTGCATCACAATATTGGAAACAAGTTTTTTTTCTCTGAAAAATATAAATGGCGAGTGCAAGAATCCAAATTTTAGAATATTGATTACACTTTTGCTTGTTTTACCCTTTTCTAATGCTTCTGTGGAACGCACGTTCAGCAACTTGAAAAAAATTAAGACTCAAGACAGGAACTGCTTGAAAACAGAAACTGATGTAGGTTTGATGGAGACTAAAAATGGGATTGTAGATCAAGGCGGCTGTGTTGCATTTGAGCCTACAAATACTATGTTAACTACGTAGAAAAGGCCAGTACAACAATAAAAACTAAATTTGTTGTACTGTTAACTGATGCTTGATGGATTGTTGCGTGAAAATAGATAATTTCTGAATAATTAACTGATGTTCGTTGGATGTGATTTTTCATAAAATGTGACAATGAGAATGATAATACATTTTCTGTAATTTATCTCGGAATTCTTTGTTTATTTTCATTGTTAACTCAAACATAATATATAAATCCGTATATGTGATATAAATTTTGCATATCCAGGGAAAACATACTGTATTTTATTTGCTTTTTCATGTTCAAATTTTACCGCCAAAGTTTTTTTTTCCTTGTGGCTAGACTGATCGCCACAAATTTTGATAATCAATACAAATAAATTATTACGTTTTATTCCTATTCAAGGTAAGTCGAAAATTAGTTAAAAAAAAGGTCGCCAAAATTACGGAGCCCCCCCCTTTTTCGCTGTATCCGCCACCGGGTTGGTTTGTATAATTGGATTGGATTTTGTATAATTTCTAGGAGCCAGCGGTATAAAATGAGTTGGCTCGACTGGCAGCGCTGCTTATCAGAGCGCGTGAAAAACATCTCAATGTAGTTTCGCTATAGAAGGACGAAGCAGTTGGGCCATAACGTTGACATTTAATACTAAAAGGCGACGACGTCCCGGGAGCATAGAAATTATTTACCCCGGTGGCGGAAGCCTTCCATTGTAGTTCTTTGGGTCTTCAGATGCAATCAGGACAAGGGATTTGTCTCGAAAAACTACTGACGAAATATTTTTGTCAACAAAATATTCAAATTCTAAGTCGGATTAAATTCAGGGCTCTAAATTATCAGCTTATCACTCCTTCCCAAGGGACAGATGGGTAAAACTAACTTTTTTTTCTGACGAAGGATTAATTTAAAACATCCAGAAGGAGAGTTGCATGAAAGAGCAATCATTTGCGGTTCAAATTTGCTGACAGGTTAAATGTGGGGCATGAAAACGAACCTGTGAAGCTCAGAAGACTTATTTTGCCATCAGTGTGTTTGTAGCTACTTCTTTCCCGCTTGTTAGAGCATCCACAGGGACAGGATTTTCACTGAACTTCGTCATTTAGCTGTGGTAACGATCTGGAAAGTTTGGGAGGCCTCAGAACAACTCACATCCATTAAGTGGCCGCCTGGTCTTCATGAAGCTGGTTTATGACTTGACATATCACTGATCATAAGTAAAGCAATAGATACGAGGTACTCGCAATTAGTATGATGTATTAGACAAAACACACTTCGGAGACATTCTAATCGTTCGACAGGCTGACATACAGCATCCATGCTTGCTGACATGTCAGCAAGGGCGTAGCCAGGTACGGGCAGGGGGGAGCAGCTGCCGCCCCCCCCCCCCCAGCAGGACGCGGGTATGCGCTCAATCGGAGTTCTGCCGAACCGAAGAGTAAACAATGTTAAGCAACTTTCAAAAATTAATTCGGTTCGCGCGATTCAAACCTACTTGCTACTGATACCTGCGGGAAACAGACGTTAGCGAGGGCGAGGCGGCACAACGCGCCACGCACGGTGCTGCTGGCGACTCTCAGGCAAGGCGTAAAATGAGACGCGTATAGCGCGCGTGACATGACGCGACACGAGCGGCATGACGCGCGCGTGAGACACGCGTAGCGCGGTGGTCCGCATATTGAGACGCAGTTTCCAAGTGGCGCGTCTCAAAATATACGACACGCGAAGAAAACATTTTTTATTATTAACATTTGTCATTATTTAGAATCAGAAGATGTCCAACATGGAGTTTTGCTTTATTCCTTGCTGAATAAGAAATTTAAATAACCTAATTAGTATATTTTGTCTAAAAGGATTAAAAATTCATCACAGTTGATATTGGTGCTATGGGCTGATTCATCAATGGAAATGTATTTGCTAGTAGTGCATCGAGCATGAAAATAATAAAACACATGTTAGTACTACTGTCTCCTGAAAGTATACCTACGATTGCTAAGCCAATGCCGCACGTTGTTTTGGGAGTCAAGGTCTTTCTTTCAACAGAAAATATAATGGGACCAAATACAAGGAGGCATGTAACTGGAAATTATGAACGCGCCGGTTTCGTGTGTTCAGGAAACCATTTGATAGTAAAGTGGACACGGTGAAAGATACTGTGAAATCAGCTCCCATTTTGAACAACTACTTACTACCCTTATTTTAAAATATTAACTGTAGAGATACAAGTATAGAAAAGATGAAGATATTACTTACCTGGTTCACTATAAAACACGTTAAAAATAAACTTATTAACAATAAAATGATTTTCTAAAAAAAAAGGTTGAGACTATATATTATGTAACATTTTATGCTCGTTATTTTACATAATGCAAATATGTAAATGAATTTTAAATAAAATCAATACTCAATCATTTTTGAATATTAAAAAAAAAAATTGGCAAAATGGGGATTTGAATCCGGGTTCGCAAAACTGGAAGCAGGCATCTTACCACATACACCACGACAAAGCTTTCAACCTGAGGCTAACAATTTTCGTGGTAACTAGGGCTCATTTGGAAGAAATGATTGTAATACAGGCATATGGAGTAAATCCTTTCAACATGTATTCGGGTGATCGAAATCTGTTTTCAAAATGTCTGATGGTTTCCAAAATAGTAATGGTAGCATAAGATGTGAACGATACCAAACTGTTGCAGCAAATTCAATCACTGCATGAAGAAGAAACTTCACCAGCTGTTTTCAAAGTGAGGAAGAATTTCACTGAGTATTTCCACAATTGAGGAGCAGTTCCGTGGCAAGGTCAATCCGTTATGATTGGAAAATAGTGACAACATACCACACTTCATTTGTGTAAGTTTCACATTCTATAGGTTATGCGGGGTCATGTTAGAGCGAACGATACTTTTTGATGTACTAATTAGAAAAATCCTTTCCTTAGTATGTACGAATGTATTAACGGAAAATTTAGAAATGGCTATTTGTGGAAATATGGGTAACACTAATTGCCCATCAGATTAAAATTATTTGCAGTGACACCCCAAGTCCGATTCCTCAGCTTTGTCTTAATACAATTTACATGTTGTGTATAATAAAGTTCCTTGTGCTACATTACTGCCTCTATCAACTTTTTCTTTTAAAAAGGCACAAATTAGAGGATTAACGATACCACACGTGCACAAGCGTGGCGCGAGAAACTGTGCCTCGACCACAGCGCCGCGCGACTTGTGCGCTGTTGTATTTGATTCTGCAGTTTACAAAAAAAAAGCACGCTGTGCTGCGTCACGTCACACGCGCTATACGCGTCTCAATTTGTGCCTTGCCTTAAGCTGCGTATCGCCTATGCGCGGCTACCGCGCGAGCCATGTTCGAGCGCGCCAAACCGGTTATTTGTCGCGCGAACCATTTCTGTTGACGAGCGCGGCTGCCCGCTTGCGCGACAAACTATGCAGGCACTATCTTTTCGTGAAGCCACCGTGGACTTTCACGTGCACAAGTAGCTGCAACTTTCACTGTGATGCATCACACTGTATACTACGGTAGAAACCTAAACGAAAAGTGATTTGGTGGATATGAAAATTGTATTTTAATAGAATACAGTAAGGTGAGAAACTCATGGAAGACATGAGGTATGAAGCCATGGAGGATACAATAAACAAATTTTACGAGAATGTCAGCAGTAGAGTTCCTAAAATCATTAACTGAGCCAATGAATACTCAATTTTGGGAGTCGATTTCATTTACTGAAAGACACTGGGACTTCAAGATTTCTAGCAATTGGGAGACTCGTGTACTAGCCTGCAATACCTTTTTCGAGTGTCAAAACAATCATTTTCGAGAACAGTTTCGGTTGTTTTTGATGCATTATGCGAAGCTCTGAAAGAATGGGCCAAGATAAGGTAATAGGACCAATTTTATTCTAAATTCTTTATTGCTATCAATTTTCTGTTGCCATTCTTAACGAGAACTTACTCCTTACTTAGGTAAAATATATTGAGTTAAACATGTCATTTGGCGATTCAATAGATTCGTTGATTGGAGTTTCAAGGTGTTACGATCGAAGTCTGATTAGGCTGCACATTTGCTATTCCATCATTTTTTTTTTTTTTAACTTACAATTGTACTAAAAGGTGACAGTTTTCGTTATCCATGGTAACAAACTGTCTCTGTGCCGCGTGAGCGAACACGAACAAACACACATCCGACTTGACTGCGCGCGAGCCAAGTAATTGGGGGGGGGGGTGGTCTTTGCCGTGTGCCTAAATACCGATAGACTGCAGGTTGACTCGAAACGCACAAAACGCATCGGATTGTTTATATTGTGACTTCGCCGGAGCGCACGCTAATTACAATGGGTATAAGGAAGTTTTTTTTAGAAGTAATTAATTTGTATTTACCGTAAGGCTAACGACGGCTAACGACGGCTTTTAATAGTATTACATACAGTACCTAGAAAAATACGACTTTTATTTGATAACTATAGTTACTGCATTTCTTAATAATTTTTCTATTTTTATTACCACTAAGCGATTGTGAAAAGTCGATAGTGTAAGAGCTAATATGGGATAAAGTATCTATTACTCTTGAATTTACAGTATAATTGTCGTAGGTGCCCGGATTCGCCCGGATAAGAGTTGGGTTGGTCCAACGGTCAAGTTGTATCACTCATTCTGTGGTCGTATCTATACTGCTGCATACGGTGTTACAGCTCACATGCCCATCTTCATATTAATTTCAGTCTTATGAATTAAGTACAGTGGTGTAGGAGAGATAGGCGCAAAACGCTGCTGGGTACCTTCCTGAAAATTACAACTTTTCTGTAGATGCTAAAGCCACTAATTTCAAATGAAAATTTAAACATGGTTGCTTGTGGACTTAGGTGCCTCTGCTAGTATATTCTGATTAATTAGTTACTTGAACTTTCTGTCACTTTAAAAATATCCGCGAATACTGTTTCATTATATTATGATCAATTAGCAGCTAACGATGCTAAGAACTTCTTGGAAAAAATACCGGTCGCTGTAATAATGAATACTGCGCACTAGAAGGAAGTAGAAGACAATCGACATATCGTGTCATACAAACGACTTGCCTTTAAGAAGTAAAGAGCAATATCAAGGTGTTCTCGAAGACCCGCTGAAACTAATAAATGATTAAAGTGTTCTGAAATAGCATATTGAAAAAGTTAAGAAAAATGTCATGTAAATCTCTCCCCAGATTCTAAACGAAATCATTGTCCTTTGCGGCTTCGTTATTAGAAGTGAAATTATGCAGGCCGAAAAGAAGGATTATGCTTATATTGTATTGCCAGATGAGTCTGTGACATAGCTGGGAAAGAAAAATCAGTTTTTATGACGAAGATAAAAATACAATCCGCAAAAAAATGTCTCGTATTCGTAGAACTGATGGCGTTGAATGACAAATTATAGCATCTGAAATTCAAGGTTTTTAGAAAGCGAACGACATGGACCTTACAAGTTTTTTTAACTGCTTAAAGTCTCTTAACAGTGAGGTCTTTAGAGACGGGAGAGGATGGGGGGCAAGGAATGGGAAGGAATTCGGCCATGGCCTTTTGAAGGAAGCATCCCGGCATTTGCCTGGAGTAATTTGGGAAACCATGGAACCAGTGCTCAGCCTGATCACATCGCAGCAAGATGTCCCCGAAGATCTTGGGAGAATGGTAAGTGTTAAAGTACACATAACCTACTTAGTTCTATCTAATTTAATGTAATTTATGTAATCTTTATTTTATAATTACAGATCAGCAGCAATTATGGGATGACCTTAATAATTCGTCATGTGGTAAGAAATCTGCTTTAGTCATATTTCATCCGATTTCTTTTCTCCATATACTCGTGCTAATTATTATTATTGTTTTTGCTTCAGAAATCGGCTATATACCTGATGCCAGTGTGGATATTTTGGTAATGATAATTTTTTTAGTATCTGGTTCAGGAAACTGTATAGCGTTGAAGTAGTCTATATTATTTTTTTTCTTTTTTTTTACAGGTTATCACTTGGAAATCTCATATAGAGACCTTTTTGATTTCTGTAAGTATTTTTTTTCGATAGGCGCATATATTATTTATTTATTTCCATTTGTTTAACTATTATTTTTTTCTCCCTTCAGAAATCAGCGAGCTTAATAGATATGTTCTTTAAGGTGGGTAGTTGTATTTTTTAATTAGCTGTTCATAATATTGAACAACACATACCTTTCTTCTTTTTCAGATGAGCTGAGTAGCAGTAAGCGAAATAGCTCTTTTCAGGAATTATCAAGCCCAAAACGGTTGAACATTACTAGCGGTAAGTAATTTCTTTTTAGTATCTGATGTTATGAAATTATGGAGCTTTTTTTCATGATACTTAAACAATTTTTGCTTTTTTTGTTATTTGTTTTGGGTTTGTCGCAGTGGAGTATTCAACCTTCTCCAGGTTTGGATGAGTCACAGTCATCGAGCCTGCCAATGATGCAACAAGGGCAAGGGGTTCTACCGCACTTGAATGATAAGTACATTCCAACAGTAATTTGTTTACAAAGGAGTCACATAGCCTGCCATCACGTAGCATGCCTCCTACACCACCTCCACAATGGATTATGCCACAGCCACGTTCACACTGGACCGGTAAGTACAGTTCATCAGTTATTTACTTACAGTTATTTACTTTCCTCAGAGGCCTATAGTTTAGCGTGTAACAAGAACCACGGAAAGCCCCGGCGTACCTCACATAACAAAATACAACTAAAAATTCCTGCTCACCACGGGATTTGAATCCGCGACCGGAGAGAGGAACTTTCGGAATTAAGCGTGTTAACCGCTGAGCTACTAGACAGCCTTAGTATGAAGTATACGTGTGCTAAGCACTATCAAAATCGGATAAAAATTGAGGGGTTTGTATGAACAACGTTGACAGAAATTAAGATAAAGGGGAAAGGAGGAGAAGGTTTTGTAAATCAAACTTTAACAGTGTTTTTCTATTTGTTTAAAAAATACATTTAAAAAAAAAATATTAGATGCAAGTATAATCTATACTTTCACTGCTGTCCAACCGCAACACGTCAAGCATATACTTACAGATATACTGCTATTGCAGCATGTTGGTGACGCAAACTTATAAGATCTTACCCATCCAAAAAGCGTCCAACGCGCAACACGTCATGGCATGTCGGTGAACTCTTAGATTAAACTCCGTCCAAACACCACCTAAAGCGCCTATAGAAGTTTTCACTTCAAAACCCTATGTGCCATGCATTGTCGGGGCTCTCATTTGCACTCTCTTGAGTCCTGTGAAAATGTTTTCTTGCGTCATTATGGCCACACTACATGAATTAAAGAACTTTGAACGTGGAATGGTAGTTTGAACTAGATGCAAGAGGCACGCCTTTTCGGAAATTGTTTATGGATTACACATTCCTCGATCAAAAGAGTAAAGTATCCACCGGAGAGATGTAATTTCCGGTATTACCTCCCGCCTTAGACAACGCTGTGGCCGACCACGTCTACTTTATGAACGAGACCATATACTTTTGCGTCGGGCTATCAGTGTTGAACTGACAGGTAATACTTCATCAAAGAACAGCAATACTCGATGTGGTACTTACTACAGTTGTGTCCATGCGGACAGTGCGGCAATATTTGGTAAATAAGGGATATGTCAGATAAAGATCGACGCGAGTGTGTTTAATAAACGCCATAGGTTGCAGGCATCTCCTGGGCTCGTGAACATATCGGTTGCACCCTAGATGACTGGAAAAAGGTTGCGTGGTCAGACGAGTCACGATTCCAGTTAGTAGGAGCTGATGGTAAGGTTCCAGTGTGGCGCAGATCCAACAACGCCATAGACCCAGATTATCAGGAAGGCGTCTGTGTTTACATGGCATGGACTGGGATCTATGGTCAATCTGAACCAACCATGACTGGAAATGGTTATGTCACAGCTAGTTGGATAGCATTTGCAGGTATTCATGGCCTTCGTGTTCCCAAATAACGATAGACTTTTCCCAGGACGACAATGTGCCATTCCACCGAGCTAATATCATTCAAGATTGGTTTGAAGAGCAATGATTAACACTTGTATTAGACCCTGAGACGAGGAACTGTATATCTGGGTAGTGTGACTACAAACTGGGCGATCGGAATCACATTTACGATGAAATCATGTGGAATATCTGGATTTTTAATTTACTCTTTATTGGCGAAGAGGCCATTAAGGCCAGGAGATGATTATGGGCAAGGAAATAAAAAAACCGGCCGCGGCCTTTATGAAGGAACCATCCCTGCGTTCGCCTTAGCCGATTTCGGGAAACCTTGGAAAATTGATGCCCTCGTTGTAGTGAATGACATCTGTCATTTTTTGTGTGGTAAGTGCTATCTTAGTTGTCAAATATGTAGTTAAATATACGGCAACTGGGGACTATTCAAACGTTCGTGTGAGAGGGTGCATCTATAAAACTACATGGAATGTTCTAGCTGGAGCAGGGGTTGAGAAAAAGCTACGCTGGGTTACGTGGGCGGGGGAGAGGGGTTGCCGGGGGGGGGGGGGGTTCGGAGCCAAACCACGTAGCTTTTCATTCATATTATTTGTCACAGTTAAAATGAGGTACAGAATACACATCACCATGTGAATATTTATTACCGTCATTTAATATCTCCGAATGTAACTTACGATAGTCTGACAAGAGAAAACTGAAAAAAAATGTCATATGGAATCACGCGGAAGGGGGGGGGGGGAACGCAAAAAAGCAACTTCAGGCTAGGTGTGGGGAGGGAGGAGCTGTGGATTTTATGGACACTCCCAAACCACGCCCCCCCCCCCCCCCCCGTCATGTTCGAGATTTGAATTGTGGCCCATCGTGCATCGAAAACTGCAGTAAGGCAGCGCTCTAAAACGTACTGAGTAGTATTGTTAATTTTATTGTATTAATATATTCTAATTGAATTCGGAAAGCTTAAATTGATGGTGGTGGTGGAGGACAATTCCTAATCACCAGACTGTGCGCCCAATGAGGGCATACAACACTGTTGGTGGTGATTCATCCGTCGGATGGGGATGGTAAGCCTTGAATGGGCCACAATATACTGAACACACCCCAAGAGAGTTCCCGCGAGGGGTATATTCTCCATGGTAACCGCCTACGGCCATCATAAAAAGAAGATTGCTTTTAGTGAAGACATTTTCCTAAGTGCTTACATTTTTAACAGGGTATATGTTAGTTCTCCTTCTCGCCGAAATTCTTTTCCGTTTCTTTCCTTCAGTCCTTTCCCGCATCTAATGATCTCGACTAGAAGCCATAAGAATAGAAGTCTATAGACTTAGACTTACTTTGTCAGCTTAGCACAATGTTGTTGTTGTTGTTGCTTTAGGGCGCGTCGACAGCGGGGTCATTAGCGCCCTAACAATTACCAGCTAAACTATGGCTTAAAAAGGTTCTAAAATACTGTCTGCATGGTCGACTGTAAAGGGGTCGGCCATACAGACAGGGAAATAAAATAAATTATAAAATCAGACATGGCATTGAAATGGCCACTGGTACTTTAGTCCGTTCAACACCTGGATGGCTTTAAAGGGGCCAAGTAGGTTCACAAAAGTATTAAAAACACTCAGTCTCGCTGGACTGTATAATGGCCCAGCGAGACAGGAATTATAACAATATAAAAATAAAACAATGCACATGAATGGGAGGCTGTAAAGAGGCCACCCATCCATCTTAAAACTAGGACGATCTGCCTAAAATTTTAGGCACTAGACCGGCCAATACGCAAAATTTTAAAATCACTCGTCCACACAGCTAGTCTCATTGTTTAAAATAAGGACCAGATCGTTGGCCAGGCCAACGTCTGCCCTCAAGTCTAAAAACAAAGCACAATCAACTAAATGTGGGCACCTGTCAGAGGTACGCCACAAGCATCACATTCCAGAGGGTCCTCCCGGCGGAGAAGAAAGCTGTGTGTCAGAGGACAGTGCCCTATACGGAGGCGAGTAAGGAGAACTTCATCCCTCCTCGCCCGCTGGAAGGAGCTGCTCCATGGCTGAACGGTCGGTTTGACCAGCCAGGAGCTTATTATGCTCTACCTCCAGCCACTGCTCTGCCTCTGCCAAATGTCAAAAACAAATCTATTTCCCCGCCGAGGCAAGGTCAGACTTGGGACCGGATCAAAGTCAATTCTGATCCTTGTTGCAGGCTAACTTGGCAGCTTCATCAGCTGCCTCGTTCCCCCTGATTCCCACATGACCGGGCACCCAGCAGAATACGACCTCCTTTCCAGAGGATTGAAGTGATCGAAGGGTGTCCTGTATATCCTGGACAAGACGATCTGCTGGGTACATGCTTCCCATGACCTGGATGCAGCTGAGGGAATCACAGCATATGATGTACTTCGTGCCGCGACTTGCTTTCATATGCTGGAGCGACTTTAACAAAGCGTAACACGCTGCAGTGTATACGCTGCAACAGCTATTCAGTTTGTAATTATAAGTCGCCCGAGGGAACACTACAGAGCAGCCAACTCCGTTAGCCTGCTTAGACCAATCCAGTATATACCTGGGGTAAAATCGCGAAACTGATTTAAAATATCGTTAAAACTTCGGATAAAAACACTGTCGGCGGTACACAACTTGTTGTACCGTGACAGTTCTAAAACTGTTCTGGGCCTCTTTAAAAGCCAGGGAGGAGATTTACTCCAACCCTGGTGATAAAAGGAGGACATCTGGAACCCATATTCCTCTAAAATAGCCTTTGTACAGGTAGCTGAATGGTTTAGTTGCTCTTTGACGGTTGGTATAAAGCCGTTCAAAGTTAGGATGAATGACTACGTCATACACGGGACTGCCAGGAGTTGCGGCAATATGTATATAGTGTCGCACCATGAGAGACGTCCGGCGGATGGAAAGCAGGCGGCTCGCCAGACTCAGGCAGTAATACTGGGTATCGGACTGGTGCGGTATGCACCTGTGGTGAGACGAATTCCTGCATGGTGGACACTATCCAGAATACGTAGATAACTGTCCCGTGCCGAACCGTAGACAATGCAACCGTACTCCAACCGCGACCGTACAAAGGCTCTATAAAACTGTAGCAGGCAGGAGCGGTCAGCGCCCCACGACCTGCCACACAGACACTTTAAAACATTAAGAGCTTTCAAGGCTCTGGCTTTAACATCTTTAAGATGTGGCAGCCATGTAAGCCTACTATCTAATATGAGGCCCAGAAACCGAACAGTTTCGCTAAAACTTAAAACTGGTGTTCCTCAAGGTGAGATGAGGTTCTCCTAAAAGACTTCTACTGCAGGCTAAAAAGCACACACCGGGTTTTATCAGCTGAGAAACGAAAGCCGGTGTGTACTGACCATTCATCCAGCCTGTTCAGCGTGAGCTGCAGCTGACGCTCAGCGCTTCTCAGGCAAGACGATGCAATAAAAATTAAAAAGTCATCAACGTATAAGGAGTACCGGATGGGCCTCCTTATAACAGTTGCAATGCTATTAATTGCTATAGCAAAAAGAGTCACACTTAAAACTGAACCTTGAGGAACACCGTTTTCCTGAATAAAAAGGTCGGACACTTCTCTACCGACTCGGTACCGGAAGCAACGTCGAGATAAAAATGATTTAAAAAACAGGGGTAGATTTCCCCTAAATCCCCATTCATATAACTGTTTTAAAATAACGTGCCGCCAGATAGTGTCGTATGCCTTTTCGATGTCAAAAAATACACCGACAAGGTGATGGCTTCGAATGAATGCGTCCTGTATTGCCGCTTCCAGTAGGATCAGGTTATCCGTGGTGGAATGGAACTTCCTGAATCCACACTGAAAACGGATCAACAGTTTACGGGACTCAAGACACCAGACGAGGCGACGGTTCACCATCCGCTCTAGTGTCTTCCCGACGCAGCTCGTTAAGGCAATGCTACGGTAGCTACCTGGCAACAACTTGTCTTTACCTGGTTTTAAAATTGGGATCATCGTTGCTTCCTTCCACGAGTCGGGGAAGTGTCCTCCGGTCCAAATTTCATTAAAAATACCCAGGAGGTACTCTTTAGCATCTTTGTTCAGATGCCTCAGCAACTGGTACTGGATCTGGTCAGGCCCTGGCGCCGTGTCTTTGGCGCTTTGTAGAGCAGACTCCAGCTCCCACGATGAGAATGGTCTATTGTAGTCCTGCAATTTCGACGAGTCGAAGTTGAAGATTTGCCTTTCGGCAGATGTTCTTCGTTGCTGGACCTGTTGGTCCAATCCGGCAGACGAAGTGATGGCAGCGAAATACTCTGCCATCAGCTGCGCAATGCTTCGCTCGTCGGTGACTACACGACCCTGATCCAGTAATCCTAGATACTGGCGATCCAGAGTACCTCCCGGATATACGGCGGATTGACTCCCATACTTTTGTTGATGGTGTGGAACGGTTAATGGTGCTCACGAAGTTCTGCCATGATCTCTTTTTGCTCTCCTTAATCACACGGCGCGCCTTAGCTCTAGCAATCCGGAACGCTGCGAGGTTGTCAGGTGTTGGGTGCAACCTAAACCGCCGCATGGCCCAGTCTCCGACCCTGAATAGCGGAACTGACATTCATCATTCCACCAAGGGACAGGCGTTCTGCGCAGCGCCCCGGAACTGCTAGGCATGGATATATCGGCCGCCCGATGAACCACTTCTGTAAAGTGTTTCACCTTGTCATCGGTGGTCTGGCGATGTTGGAGTATGACTGACCGGCTATAAAGTTGCCAGTCAGCTCTGCCGATATTCCATTTCCGTGTTGTAATCTGTTTCGCCCCGTTCACACTCTATGTGTAGCCAAATTGGGAAGTGGTCGCTTCCATGGAGGTCACTGATCCACCTCCCAATGCACGGAGTCCGCAATCGATGGAGAGCAAAGAGAGAGATCAATGGCAGAGGACGAACCGGAAGCAGTAGTGAAGTGCGTCATTTGACCGGTATTTAGGATGCACAAATCCTCCTGCTCCAATAATCTACATACCTCTCGACCTCTGGGGCAATTGTTGGTCGAAACCCTACAACGCATTGTGCGCGTTAAAGTCTCCCAATAGGAGAAAAGGCCGAGAGAGTTGCCGAGTGATGTCAGCCAGCTGACCGCAATCAACTGGTGTTCCCGGCGGTAGATATATTGAGCATACAGTCAGTTGCACCGGTCCATGTAATTTAACTGCTACTGCTTGTAAGGGAGAGGTGAGAGCTACAGGTTCGGAGTGGACAGTGTTCCGTACAAACACCGCCACTCCCCCCTTCGCTCGATCACCCTCGGTATCTTCCTTTCGGTAAACGTCAAAACCTCTTAGCACAGGTTGACGTGTTGGTCTGAAGTGTGTCTCTTGAAGGCAGAGACACAATGGATCAGACCGTGCTAAGAGTTGTAACTCCTCTTTGTGAGCCATAAAACCATTAATGTTCCATTGGAGTATGGGAGCCATCCTACCGATTTAATTTCACCCGCCCCGGTTCGGATGGGTCTTCAGTCTCCATCTGCTGAGGAACGGGACCAGTCTCGTCCACCAGCATTGCAGAATTCCTCTGGCTCCGAAGAGTCAGACGTCTCCGACTCAGTGTCCTCATCCACTATCTCCTTTACCTTCTTTTTCTTCGACCTCTTTCCCTTCTTCTCCCTACCAGTAGGTAGTCTGGGAGGGGACGAAGAGGGAGATTTGACAAACTGAGTCGGGTCCGTCCGCCTGAACTTCGGGCCCCGGATCTTTTGATTGCCTCCATTAATGGATGTAGCAGATGGTAATGCTACAACTGTCAAAGTGCGGGGTGGAACTGGAGGTGGCGCTACTTTGACAGCTGCTGCTGGTGGTGGACTTTTAGTGACTGCTGCTGGTGTAGTCGAGGTCGCAGACGTACTACTACCGACGTCCACGGTCTTCGATGTTACGACCTTTGCGGGTTTAGCGCCGCATTTGTATTGACATGAGCACGTTGTGCTGGTGCTCATGTCTGCAACGGACGTCTGGGTAGCAGTACTTTGTTTCCTGACGGGAGTTAAAGCCATCTTAGCGAAGCTCGTTCCAAAAATTGGAGCGGCGAGTGACTTGGCCTTCTTCCTTGCTTCTGCATAAGGGATCCACTCTTTTGTCTTCAACTCCTGTATCTTGCGCTCTTCAAGATACACTTGACACTCCCTACTCCAGGCCGGGTGCGATCCGGAGCAGTTGACGCACACCTGTGGTAGCGTGCAACTTACTCCCGGCTCATGTGCCCCCTTGCCGCACTTACCGCAGGTGGGGTTGCCCTTACATGATGCCGTCATATGTCCGAACCGCTGACACTATAAGCAGCGAATCGGGTCCGTAACATACGGACGGACGTTTAGGTTGATGTACCCTGCTTTGATGTTCTTCGGCAGGACTGGAGTGTCAAACGTCAGAACGAAGGTGGCAGTCTTTTCAATACTGCCATTAACCCTTCCTGTTGAGAGACGTAAAGCAGTTTAAAAAAATTAACCGTTCGTGTGATCTGACGTACCTTGACTACTTTCTGTTCCTTCCACTCCTTAACGAGTTCCTCGGTCCCTATGTCTATCAGGTCACGGCAGGTGACAACGCCTTTTGAACTATTCAGGGATTTGTGGAGTTCGCAGTTGACTGCGAACTCCCCGAGCTTCTCACAGTTAAGGAGTTGGGTAGCTTGCCTACTGGTTGTAGTTTCCAGCAGCAGCGTCCCGTTCCTCAGCTTTTTCACCGAATTTAGGGTCCCTACCAGACCCTCTAGCCCCTTTGAGATATAAAAAGGTGAAACTTTTTCAAAGGTTCCTTCCACCCTCTGCATCACTATAAAAGCGTTCGCAAGCGAACAAACTTTACTGTCACTATTGCGGGGGGGGGGGCTATCGACCCTCACCCGCTTCTTAGAACTGGGTGTATTGGGATTAACCTGCGGCACATCCGTACCGCAGGGTTTTTTGGTTTTAGTGGACGACTTCGTTTTGGTCCCACGAGTAAAACCAGTTTAAAAAGAAGCGCTAATACAACAGGGGTGCGCAGGTGCCCCTGAGGTTGCACGTTAGCGAGTGAATTCCCTCTCCACCCATTCACCTCCTCGGCACGTGGCTGACCTTGAGGTTGAGGTTTTTTTATAGAGGTTTGTACCGTCCTCGCGATCCGGGCGATGAAGCCAAGATCTCCGTTCTCCTAGGCACACAACGTTCCACCGCCACGCCCTACGGTGGTCGTTGAAGCATGGTAGGAGTTTACGGCGTGGGAAACTTGCGGCGCTCACAAGTTTCCAGCTCGGGCACCGCGGGTTCGCCAAACCCGTACTTGGCACCTGCGTACCAGTCCCCTGCAGGGAGCTTAGCACAAGAAAGATGAATTTTTCAATAGGAGTTTTCTGTTTAGTTTAAATTTACTGCGAACATTGAAACAAGCAAAAGGAAAATTGAATTAACTAATATGGTAGTTAAGCATTTTACATTGGCGGTAATGGATGTTTCATGCTGTGCCTGTTTATCTTATACCAGAGAAGAAATCTTCAAATTCTTTCAACTTGATGATTTCTGGGTTTTCATAAGCTAGACAAGATCGCCGTACTTAGCCCTGAACTTTACAAAGCTAACCAACGCTATCGCAGTTTATTGTGGGACTGAATCACCCTTTCAATAACGCTTTCACTCTGAAATATGTAACAAACAAAAAGAATAACTGTGCAAATACTAATCGCTGCAGTTGTTGATTTTGGAAGAAAAGCATACAGTACTGCTTATTTAAACTGAACGGCTAAATACTAGGGATTTTTTTTTTGAATACCTTGTTGCCACGTTCTAAAAAATCCACCACTTAAATTTCGCAGCGGCAGTCACACTGAGGCTATGCTGCGTGAATATTGTAATCAATATTGCCGATAGTGAAATTTTTCTCTACTCCTCAAACATGGTCTCATTACATGAGGAGCCGTATTCATTTCCTGTGACTGGAAACAAAGGTTTAAGCTTGTTAAAATTTACATGAAATAAATTTAATGCTTCATAAACACAAAATTTATTCTTAAATATTCTCAATATTAAAATATTATAAAATAGTTGATTAAAAAACCTGAAAAATTAAGTGTTTTTCGTCTTCTATAACTCATTTCACTGGATTTTCTTAAAGAAGAAACTGTCGTAACGAAGCCACGATTTCTAGACATACTGACGATTGCACGTTACAAATACGCGAGTGGCATAACGTGGAGGTACAGGGTGAGTCAACTTTAGAATGATAGATACATTTATTGAGATAACTTACAGAATCGGTAGGTGTGTCATTTTGTAGTAAACAACCTCAAGTTTTACATAAAAGTGTCAAGTGTGATTTTGGTTCGATGTGACTAGCATTTTTCATGCGGCAATCAATTTATTCCCACACTCGTTGCAGCAAATCGAGAGTAACTTGTGCAACGGCAGCGTATATTAGATTTTTCAGGTCGGCCGAATTATTTGGTAGGGGAGAAACGTACGCACGATCTTTAATGAAACCCCAGAGAAAGAAATCCAGTGGTGTCAAGTCTGAGGATGGCCATGTGATTGGTCCTTCACGGCTGGAACCGTCCCGGCATCCACCTTGGTGATTACGGAAATCGCCTAAAATCGTAATCAAGACGATCAATATGCGGGGACCAGGACTTGATTCTGCGCCGCAGTACATCCCGATCCAGTGTGCCACATTTAACCACACTGGCGGGTACTTATTTAACTATTTAAGTTATTTATCTTTTTTCAGAAATTGTTAGAGGATTAATAGATATTATTTGCACACACACATATGTATAAACAGCTTGCCAACAAATCCAAAACGAAAAGTATGTCCTTCAAAATCAAGAAGAAAAACACGTAGCTTCATCCTTTCAGGTAAAATAAACCTTTATAATCTCGAAAGCCAATTAGCAGATTTCAGTACTTCAAGAAACGTAACCTAAGAATTTGTTTATAGTTACGCCCGAAAGAAAGGAATATATTAGCCCAAAGACTACAGTATTCAACATTCGCTGTAATTAGAAGCACTGTTTCATTATGTACTGAATGTAATACCTGCTTGCAAAAAGAGTCAACTGGCATTTCACGGATGCGCGACATCCGGAAATTTCTTTTATTCTGCAGTACGCGTCACCACAATGTTTCCCAACGACCGTGTTTCATCTCTGGCCCCGACACATCAACTTCGACTACAGGGTATGGCATAAGACGTGGTATAATTCGTTACGGAGGTGAAGGAGGCGTTTCGCCTAGATGATCGTGGTTTTTATGAGTTATCTTAATTACCATCACTCCGAGGACTATTTCGTAGCGCATTCAAGTCCAGTCAGCTACCGTTCTAGCGCACTGAGCCACATTGGAGAAATACCGAACTTAAGTAATAGACACTATAATCACGGCACCCTCACATACTATGATTTATTCCATCGGATCACTTCTAAGCAACCGAGCGCGGTAACGCTCTGGTCTCTCATTCGGAAGAACGTGGATGCGAATCCCCGTCCGGCCATTCTGATTTCAGTTTTACATGGTTTTTCCTAAATCTCCGAATGCCTA
The DNA here is from genome assembly GCA_031002005.1 of Vandiemenella viatica. Lineage (NCBI taxonomy): Eukaryota > Metazoa > Arthropoda > Insecta > Orthoptera > Morabidae > Vandiemenella > Vandiemenella viatica. The sequence continues at coordinate 373,271,340 of CM061921.1, forward strand.
GATAGTTTGGCTGAATTACTTCAAGTTCTTTACCGCAGTCCATTCTCACCTGGCTCTAGTGATGAGCCGCAAAGCCAGAAACAAAACAATACAAAAACCTGAAGCTATTTCAGAAAATCTTGTGAAAACGAAATAAGTATTGCCGAACCAGGAATATTTTAGGCCGGAAGGTTAACGCTCTGTTGGAAGGAATGTACTTTTAGGTAAAAAAACTAACTTAGTACCAACCCGAAGGTTGGTTGGATCCTCCCAAAGGAGGCATTCTAAGCCATTGTGTCAGAGGCAGTACGGCTTTCCTCTGGGACCTACAATTTAACGTGGAATTCGAATCAGGACGTAACTCATATGATCAAACACAACCCTTAAAATTCCTGCACCCACCGGGATTTGAACCCGGGACAGGAGTAGTGAACTTTTTATAGCAACCGCCTGAATCACTGAGCTACCAGACAGGAAAAACAGTAGTTTCTAGAAACTTCGGGTGGCTTCCAAAATTACATGCACTGCTTATCCTACGTTTGGCTGTAATGCATCTTATGTTGGTCAAATCTCTTGTTCTTTCCTCAAGGTTGGAGCAATACTTTCCAAATATTGGATTTTTTTAAGTGCGTCAGTTGGTTTGAGAGTATTGAAAAATGTGAAGATTCTTTGCTATCTCTAAGAACCTTCTGAAAAATTAGTAACTTGTTTTACTATCGAAAATGAAGGCATAATGTACTGTAGAAGTTTCCGCAAACAACGTACCATGTTGGTAGTAACTCTTAGGTTGCCTTTGTAGAGATCGACGAATTATATCACAGAGCCATTCGCCAATCTCCCAAAGCACCATGCAACAGATTGCACGATGAAATCATTAAATATCTGAGTGTCTTAGAGCACGCGAGTCACGAAGTGGTAGCGCTCTAGAATACACTAGCTCTAAAACCTCTGCAAAAGTATCACTGATTTTTTTTTTTACTTTTCGATTATAATTTAAAATACCTCTGCGAACGTCTCATTGATGGTTTATAGTTTTTTTTATTGTAATTAAACTTTGTTACTTATTTCTTTGTTATATTTAAATATTTATTGTAACTATAGACAATTATTATGTGGACCGCAGGCTAACTTAGAATCGAATTTGTGACCCATCTCCAAAACTGGTTGGGCAGCCTTGTCTTAGAGTGATATGGAACTAAGAAGAAATTTGATTTGCAAATCTACTATGTAATTCAGCCGCCGCCGGCATGGTCACCGAGATAGCTAGACTGGGGCGAAGACGCCCGATGTTAGCCGACGCCAGCCGATAAAATTATGACTTAGTCTCTTAGCTTTCATTAATTTTACTTTCATTCTGAATAAAATACGTCAATTTAGTTTAAACTTTACGGCTGAAAAAACGTGAAATAAAGCTGTACTTTGCGATTCAATGAAGTCCACATCGTCACTACTGTCATGCTGCTTAGCCATCTTTAAGTATTTACATTAGACATCAGACTTGAGGTTCAAGTTAAAGTAAAAACGTGGGTGATTTTGTAATTCGTTTTATTTGCTTTTTACGTTTTGTTCGTGTTCAGTGCAGCTGGGTCATTATTACGTGTATTTCTTCATAGTATATTTCTTTATTGTGATTTTTGTCAATTTGTCCAACTAATAGAATTGTTAGTAAGATTAGTTTCAATCGTGATCCACACCACATATATCGCGATAAATGCGGAAATATTCTAGACCTGTGACCAGACTCACGGGTTTAGTGTGCTGAAGCTGCGTATCCACTACGCGCGGCAAACCCTCGAACATTGGCTCGCGCGGCAGCCGCGCATAATGGATACGCTGTTGACACGCGAGCCAGCTCGAACATTGGCGCGGTCGAACATGCCGCACTGCGAGCCATTCTCTGTCGGTCTCTAGGCGCGCGGCAAAGGCCCCCCACTAATTGACTCGCGCGCAGTTGGGACGGCGGTGTCTGTCTTGGAGTTGGCTCGCGCGGCACAGCGACAGTTTACTGCCATGAACAACGAAAAGTGTCGATTTCTAATACAGCTGTATGGTGCGAAATTTTTTTTGTGGAATAGTAAATGTGCAGATTACCACAACAAAACGCTGAGGGATGATGCATTGAAGGAGGTAAGTTCAGCAATGGGCTTAGGGTACATCCATAAATTACGTGAGGTGTATTTCAGGATTTTCGGCCCTCCCCCCCTTCTGGTGAGATCTGGTTGGTCCCGTTAGACACTCCCCCCCCCCCTCCCACAGATCGTCTTAGCAGCTTTTTGAGACTTTTTTTTAGGTCTCACCGACACTTTTCTACAAAATACCCCCCCCCTAAAGTCGACTTTCGCGCCATTTGTAGACTTTTTTTTTAGCTCTACAGTCCTACCCAATTTTAAAACATCTCACGTGAGATTTCCGTTGATCCTCCCTCCCCCTTGGTGAGATTACTCTTGACCCCCCCCCCCCTATTTCACCTCACGTAATTTATGAATTTATGGATGCCCCCTTACGCGTTCTGGCATCATACAGAAGAGAAAGATCAAGAATAGCTAAGTCTTATTACTGGTTCTGGAAAGTATTTATTATTTAACACTTATAATGATCCCCACGGTGTAATTTATCGATTAGTGCTATGTATGTCTACAATATAAGCCATATGGTAGCCTGCAGGACAGAATGTAGCATCACTCATATTCCTACTTGCGGAAGTCTCAGTAAAAATGGTCGCGAAATCTGACTGTGCCTGCATTGCTTGCCGCGCGACTCTGGCTGGGTTGCGTTGGCTCGCGCGGCAGCCGCGCTCGTCAACAGAAACCCACGAACACTGGCTCGCGCGGCGATACCTGGCATAGAGGTGGGCGCCGCTTACCAAAATCTCGGCGGCGGCGCGCCGAACATTTTCAGCCGGCGGCGGCGTAACGCCGGCGGCGTGACTACTTTATATATGATACTAGACGACCTGTGCGAAAATTTCGCTAGTAAAATACGATGGATAGTGAGGTTCAATGCTTGTAATATAATGAAAAGTAGAACCGCACTTATGTAACAAATATTTATTTGTTTAGTGTAATAGGTACTCATCAAAACATATTACGAAACAGATAGGAAAATTTAAAACACACTGTACGTACGACAAACTGTCACTGACCTTAACAGAATGCAACCAACCTGAACAAAATGTACACAACATATCAACATCTCTATGATATGTGTTGTTGTGCGAATTAAATGTTTACATTAAAATTGTATAGTAAAATAAAAATGCTTCCGTAACAGAAAAAAATTCCGGAAAGCTACAAATTGGATAAAAAAGTTTATTGACGTCTCTGTGATATCTGCTGTTGCAATCTAGGGACTTGGCTCTGAACTGTCTCATACAGGCGAACACTTTAAGCATCAAATTCCGAAAAATTCTTTCTTAATTTATGATTTTACCTAATTTGACACCTTAAACTTTAAAACAATGTCATTTATCGATTTCGGTTAGATATCGAAGGAGATAAATGGCTCGTAATTTTTTTTTAAAGTTGTAGAAATAATATTGATACTTTTTGCCCTTTAAAGGTCGAATTCCAAAAAATTACTTTAATAAAATATGGTGATACCAAGGCCTTTAAAATGATACCTCATTTCTCCATTTCGGTTACGACAAAAAAAGTTTTAGAAATGGTGATATTTCTTGCCCCTTGAGGGTTGAACTTGTAGAAAGTTCGTTCTTAAAATATGATGTGACCAAAGCGGATAATTTAATATTTTAAACGATACCTCATTTATTGATTTCGGTTTGGTATCAAGGGAGATAAATGGCTCGTGACAGGAAAATGCGTTGTAGAGATATTAATACCTTTGTCCTTTAAAAGGTCGAATTTTAAAAATTGCTTTCTTAAAATATGGTGTAACGAACCAAAGAACTCAGTCTTTAAAATGATACCTCGTTTATCAATTTTGTTTAATTATCAAGAGAGATAAATGACTCGAGACATAAAAAAGCATTTTAGAAATATTTACATTTTGGCTCTTTAAGGATCAAATTACGAAAAATTGCTTTCTTAAAATATAATGTGACCACGGCGAAGACTTTAATCTTTAATATGATACTTCATTTATCTAGATTGGTTAGATATAAAAGGAGATAAATGGCTCGTAACACAAAACCGCGTTGCAGAAATATTGATATTTTTGCCCTTTAAGGGTCGAATTCAGAAAAATTCCTGTCTTAATATGTGATGTCACCAAACCGGAGATCTTAATCTTTAAAATGATACTTCATTAAACGATTTCAGATAGGTATCCAGGGAGATAAATGACTCGTAACACAAAAAAACAGCATTTTAGAAGTATTGATATTTTTGTCCTTTAAGGGTCTAATTCCGAAAAATTTCTTTCTTGTAATGTGATGTAACCAAAGTGGATACTATAAGCTTTAAAATGACACCTCATTCATTGATTCCGACTAAGTATGAAGGGAGATAATGGCTTGTGAGAAAATAATACATTATAGAAATAATATATATCATATAGATGTATATATCATTACTTCGTCTCAAAAACAGAAAAAAAGTAACGTTTCACTTATATATTCATAATCTTGCAGGTTTTTGTACTCTTTGTAGTTATCATGTATAAAGATAATTTTATTTGGGCGAACTGAGCTTAGGCTAGACCTTTAGGTAGAAATGACTAACTTTTTTTTTTTTTTTACTGCTTAACGTCTGTTAATAGCGAGGTCTTTAGAGACAGGAAAGGATTGGGGGGGGGGGGGGCAAGGAATGGGAAGGAATTCGGCCATGGCCTTTTGAAGGAAGCATCCGGCATTTGCCTGAAGTGATTTGGGAAACCATGGAAAACCCAAATCTGGATGCCCGGACGGGGATTCGAACCGCCGTCCTCCCGAATGCGAGGCCAGAACGCTAACCCTTACACCACCATGCTTGGTATGACTAACCTAGTCACAGAAAATACTCTTTCGCTCGGTGTGCTTGTGCAGGCACACAAAGAAAAGTCTAGGTAAGGGCAGAAAACCGAGGAAAGGCTTTTTTTTGTTGTTGTTGTTGTTCAAGTAACTTAAAAGATTTCCATCTTTAGAATCTGATGTATCAGATGAAGCTAAATATCTCCAACTTTCTTCAGCGATTGGATAATCATTATCGCCATACACACGATATTTCATTCGATAGTTTCTGCAGCAACGATGTACCATTGGTGGATTTTGTAGAATCCCCACTTTCATATGTTTTCTGGCACATTAATGGTAGTGATTACTTCCTTGACATACGAGGCAATAAAGGAAGTACTGGTCTTTTGTATTGACTCCAAATATGTATCTACTTCTATGAGACCCATAAAATGATAATCCAAGGTGATACTGCTACGACCGCTCTTGTGGCAGCGAATCGCTTGCTAACTTCTGCCACCATGTTGCGATTAAGCCGAAACATAGTTAATAATTCGTCATCTAAGACAGAATTCATGATCTCAATTATTTCAGAACCGAACAGAAGATTCACATTCATTGAACATATTTTTGAGATGACATGATCTCAAATGCTTCGCGAACCTTATCAAAATTTACTAGATGTTTCATGTCTAAAAGATTCGGCTCACTTTGCTTATCTCATCTTGTCCAATCTTTCTAAATATCTTATTTATTATGTCACAGTTGCATACGTGGGTTAAACTTCCCAGCATGTCTGGTAATCTATGCCAACGAGTTGGTCTTTCAGTTTTGATAGAAAGAGTGTATATAACACTTCCTGATCCTGATAACGAATAGCGAGCTCTCTTCAACTACTTCATCCAATCTTTCTTTGTGTACTTGTTACATCTAATCATTTGCTAAAATAGGATCGGTCTCATCATTGAACGACGTTATCAAGGCAATCCAAAAAACTCTTTTTACATTTTTCGGCATGTGCTGACAAGGGGTATCTCTCCATCTCTCTTGACAATCTTCTTGCATTCTTTTTATGAGCCTTTCAATTTCTGTAACTCTGTTTAGGCCTCCACTGTAACGAGATTATGGAGCCCATGACCAAGACATATCTCTTATCATGCGTTCTATTTTACCGCCAGTCTTCATTTCCTCCATACGTTTAGTACTCAGGGTTAAATACTTTTTTTTTACCGCATTTAGGCTAGCTAAGAAATAGCCTTGATGGGAATTTACGATTTTTTCTTATAGGCTTTTTCTATCACTAAAATTCCGAAATCTTTCCACCAAAAACTAGTTTGGTTCAGACAGTCATATAACACTATTACAGACAGTTTTATAACATTAGTATTAGCTAATTCGGTCATTTTAACACCTACTTATTGACTCAATTTAAACGAAAAATTTAAAAAAACGCCTCGTCGTGTTAGGAAAGTATTGCTCAAGGTCACGCCGCGAAGCAAGTGTCGGCGGCGGCGTCGGCGGCGCGCCACTGAGACACGGCGGCGTCACGCCGGCACGGCGCCCACCTCTAACCTGGCACCATAATATGTATTTTTTAATCAAACTGTGAACAATATACCAAAATAAGTAATTTTAAAAATCTTTCATTTTTCTACATATTATAAAGTATCAACACTTCGCCTAATAATGGCGGAGTCAATGTTTGAAAAAATGGGTTAAGAGACAAAAAAGTTGGAGCACTATGGGTTACGTTATTTTTTAAAGAGGTCTGTATATATATATATATCTATATATATATATATATATATATATATATATATATATATATATATATATATATATTATGGATAACGGGCGTTGAGGATTTTCTTGTCGAAAAGGGCGCGGTGAGAAATTCTATTTCGAAAAGGGTGGTAGTAGGACAAAAAATGGTAAGAACCTATGATCTAGGCGAATGCTGGTACGGTCCCCAACCTCCGCCTCAGAAGCTACACTTTTGATACGGAACACACGGCAAGCCACCCCTTAAGTACGCCGAGTCTAACAGGCCTGGTTAGACTTCTGTCAGGGCCCTCCCTTCCCCTCATGATTCACACTGGCCACCTCAAGTGGCTAGAGATCCTTGATGACCGAAGGGTGGATTAAAAAAAAAGACGTGAAACAACATTTACACACCAAACTTAAATCAAAATGAATTTCTAAAACTTAAAAGATACATAAGTTTCACAATTCCAATGTTTTTTTTTTTATTGTTGGAGATGCGGTTTCTATCAATATTTTGATTCAGTGTCACTATCAAACTGCTTCTTTTTTAATTTTTTAGTTACATAAATAGCTATTCCATTTGTTCCGTTTCCCTCTTTTGGTAACATTCAATGAGCAACAAGATGCAGAGGGAGTATATTTATTCCTATTACGATTTAGGAATAGTAATGTATATTCGTTTGACCAACAGTTTGAAGCTCATTACCATCATTGTACTCAGTTACCCAAGATATCTTTATTTTGTCCGATTGCCCGACACACAACTTGATGCATACGACAGGGACGCGGTTGGACACTGCGTTGCAAGAGCCATTTTAAAAATAACGTCAGATCGCACGCGATAAGTGTAGTTTGCACTTAGTAGCCTTCGAGTAGCTGCTCAGTTTCCAAGACGGAGACTTCCCTTCACATACACAGATATTTGAATGGAAAAGCGAGTTTCCTTGTGAAGTAGCTTTCTGTGCCGATTTTCTGCAGTTTCTTGTGAGAATGTACGCATGGCTTCAAAGGAGCTGACAAAGAAACGACGCAAATGCTTCACAGATGTGGTCACGAATTGGCTAAAAACTCGAGACAATCTCAGCGTACCCATGAATTAAATCCTACCAATGGCAATATTTCTTCATAGAGCTGATTAGTGTATCACAAATAAAAGATTGACGCTAATTATAAGGTCACGAGCATTAGAAGTCGATTGAAAATGACTGCTTAAAAAAGAAGATATGTTCAAAAGAGCGAATTGTACCTTGTTTTGTGGTTGGAACTTCCGCCTATTCAAAGATGTGGTCACTATTTTAATTTTTTCTTATGGTTTTACGCCTCGTCGATGTAGAAGTTATTAGAGATGGGATGGACTGGAGGCAAGGAACGAGAAGGAATTCTGTCATGACCATATGAAGGAACCATCCAGGCATTCGCGTAGAGTGATTTATGGAAACCATCGTAAACCGATATCTGATTGTCGGACGGGAATTTATACCCGCGTCCTCCCGAATGCGAGGCCAGAGTGTCACAGTTCAACTACCATGCTCGGTATGTGGTCATTAGACGCGTTTCTGTTCATATTTAGAGCTGATATGTAACAAATATATTTGTCAAATTATTTGGTTTGACTTGTATTCTTAAAGTAGAAATACATATTAACAAGATATTAAGTTAAGATTAATAAGTAAAATGAAATAGAATTGCATGAATTATGGCCGAAATGTGTTCTCTTTTTCCGAAAGATTCGCAGGTTGTGTATCTAAGACATCCTCAACCTTAATGCAAATAATTTTTTTTTTAAAAATAATTGTTGTATGCATTGTACTTGCTGTTAGAAAGTGTAATATAAGAAAGTACACGGGCGTTGTATTTTAAGAAAGTTAATGTTTACTTAAAATAGATACGAGTAATGTATATAAAAACAAAATTCAATTGAAACTATCAGAGTGAAGCGGGTGACAAAACGAGGAAGTTTTGTTGATAATGTATACCAGATGCTAAAATGCCTCAGCAACAAGGATTCTTGTATTTGCGCAGAGCAAACTTTGTTTGGTACAGTGGATAGTCACACACACACACACACACACTGCTTCCTATGCAGAAATGGTTAAACATTAGGACTGGTACAATGCACCCTCCGCCAACCACTTTTAGTGAATCGCGGAGTAATAATAATAATAAATTAATCAGCCTTTTACCAGAAACGTCCCCTATGATCTGTTCGGTGCCCGCCGTTGGGGACCACTGCATTATACGATAGTTCAGTACGATTTCAATTTGTTACAGTGGAAAAATTTACCTTTGCTATTTTAGTCCAGTTAATGGACTGATGTTTTATTAATTATGGCTTTACACCTTGTCGACAGCGAGTTGATAACAAGTATAGGGTTATTTATCAACGAATGGTAAAGAAATTGACCATGCGATTTGTGAAGAAAACTTCTCAGCGTTCACCTGTATTTGGGACCATGCAAAACCGAAATCTTGTTTGTTGAACAGGAAATCCTGACCCACCTAAATGCCAAGTCCGAAGGGTCCAGCAATTGTAATATTTCTTAAATTCTTTATACCACGTTATAAAAAAAAATGGTATTAAAAACTAAACACAATAGGCACTTTTTAACGAGTTAGTAGTTTCATCTGTAGCTTGCTGCTTATATCAAGAATTGCTGTAGATATGATTCGTGGAAAGGAGGCAGACACGAACAGCAAGGAGTCCTATCCTATGAAATATGTTACGACTGGAAAAAATTATACTCCGTGGGGCTTTACGCCTCGTCGACGTCGAGATCATTAGAGGCGGGAAAGGATTCTGGGGCAAGAAACAAGAAGAAATTCGGCTATGGCTTTTCCTGAAGGAACAATCTCGGCATTCACCTGTAGTGATTCCGGGAAACTATAGAAAACCGAAATCTGGATGCCCAGACGGAGATCTGAACCCGCGTCCTCCCAAATGCGAGGCCACAGCGTTACCGCTCACTTTAGCACACTCTTCAGGCTTGGGTAGTTTAAAACGTTGTGTTCATTTTTTTTCGTAATACATACTAACATTGATTTGAGCACACTGTACACTCTGGGTTATATTGTTGCAAAGACAAGCTGTCGTACCTAAGAACCAAACGTTATCGTTTTCATACAAACAATGGCTTTATAGCCTGACAGACAAATACTAATCACACAACAACCGTAGTCGACATCTCAAACTTGCGTTTTATTCCTCTGGTCAGACAGCTGTAATTAACGAAGTTGCGTTCGTACAAAGACTGTTGTTCTATGGAATGTTGCAACTATGCCGGTTAAATATACAAGGTCTCTGGAGAATCTAAGACTCAGAAATGCGATGTTCGCGTTCAAGGTCAGATGAGCATCGACTAACGCCATTTGTATGCTTCGGAGTGTAAACTAAGAGATTGCCCATGAGAGACACGCATTCCAGCTTTTTTTCTTCTTCTTCGTCTTTTAGTTTCGTCACCTAAGCAGAAGGCAGAATGAAAACTAACTTCAGCAGCCACATCGGGTAAAAATATAAGTGAAGAAGTAATTGAAAATTTACCACGACTTTGTGCAGACGTAACTTCTGATTTACACGATGACCTCATACGGCAGATTTTAAGGGCTTCACGCATGGTCGACGTCGAAGTCTTTAGAGACTCTCCAGGATGGGGAAAAAGGAACTGGAAGGAATTCTAACATGATCTTTTGAAGGAACTATTCGGATATCCATGGAAAACCAAAAACTGGATGACCCGACGGGAATATGAAGTGTGTTGCCTCGTAACGCATTTGTACCACAGCATATGGACGTTTTTACTAAATTCCGTATAATTTTTGCTAAAACCAAATATTCCAAGATTAACCTCGCATGGTTATGTTTGAAGAGAAATGACACCTATTATCAGTAAACATTAAGACACTCCCATTCATGAGCTTAAAGGGTACAAGGTAGGTGCGTAATCTGCTTCTGGAATGAATCCAATGTTACTTTCATTTTATGTCCTTATTGAACTGATCATTTAGTAGGCGCATAAGGTGACTCATAACATCCTAATGCGTTTTGTGTTTGCTGGAGGGAAAATAACTATGGGCTTAAGAAAACCAACATTAACTAATGATCGCGGGCCTCGTGTTTTGGAGGGCACACTTTTTCGATGCTGAGGTCACTAGAGGCGGGGAAAGGACCGAGGCAAGGAACTAGAAGGTACCGCGAAACAATGGAAAACTGAAATCCACGTCCTTCCGAACGCGAGGCCAGAGCGTTACCGTTCATCCAGCACGCTCAAAGTTATCACTTCAGGTTAATGCTGAGATGCCAAATTCCATCCTGTTCCTTGCCCACCTTAAACGACCCCGGTGAGACTGAAAACACTAATAGGTGAGTTGTGTGTTTATCTGCGCGATGTTCGCTCACCAATGAACGGGTGAAGAAACTCTAGCTCACATCACACCTTATCACGAAGGTGTTGACTGCAGCTAACAAACGGCTTGATTTATGTATATGGAATTTCCTATTATTATATGGTGCAATTGTACTCTAACTTATTCAATGCATGTATGCATTTATTTTATAATTTTTACAATGTATTTTAAGCTTCGATGCTGACAAAATTACGTCGTACCTTGAATGCTTAGGTTTTGTAATGGATGTGTGTGTGACGGGACGTCATTTAGTATAACATTTTAATATTGAAATCGTGTAAGTTTGTTAAGTTTCACTGCAGCCAGGCGTCGAGTAAGCACGTCCTGTTGTTCGAGTTTCTGCCGATCGACCGTTCAGGTTGCAAGTTACACGTGCAGGGCTGAGCATGCAAGCCGATACTTTTCCAGCAAGCCAGAATACAATATTCAGTCTCACTTCTTCACTGACGAGCAACAAGTTAACAACTAGGCCCCAGAATAGATAGTCGCTGCACCAACCTTACCACTCTCTGTTAATTGTGAAATGTAGGGCTAAGTTTCATCCCTAGGATCAGTATCACGGGTTGCGGAATATCTCTTCATCTTGTACATCAGCTGTAGATGGTTTACGGTTTAGTACGGATTAAATGAGGTCTCCAGACGAGATTGTTTCATTTCAAGTAACTCTTAGCTGTCCGCTACCTCTCCTAGATACAAGTAAAACTTCTGACACCAGTTGTGGTTGGCCCCTTTTTGAGGGGGGGGGGTCGTGTTGTATTAGTGATTGGGTATGGTAGGATGGCTGACACGTGGGCTCTATGGGGTTTTCCCTACGATGCCCTATGGCTTGCGCTGACTTTCTTCGTGTATCTTCTGCTCTTGAATTCTTGTTCTTCGGACCTATCCTCTTCTTTTCTTGTACTGCTAAATAAATATGAACATCGAGGGTAAACTTGTATCCAGGAGACGGAGTGGGCAGCTAAGAGTACTACTCACAAAGAAAGTAAAAATCACTGCTGCTGAGAGTAGAGCATAAGTAAATGAAACAGACCGGAAAATGTAGGTAGATTTTAATTTAGACAATAATTCCATTGTACAAAACACAACAACATAATCAAATTGTAACATGTACGTAATTAACAGGAGAATCCGCTGAAGATGCTTCTGCAAAAGAAGTGAAACGCGTTCGGTAGTTGAATAAATGCACAAACATTCAGTTGCCTTGGCATTATTTATTTATCAATATTATCAACAATTGAGGAAAATGATCCAAAAAGTTCAGACACCATGACAATATCTCAACTGTTGGACGGTCAGGTGTCTGATAAAGAAGCTTGAATGTGGATTTGAAATCGGTTTGAAATTTTACGGATCCTTAAACTGACTACCTGCACGAAATCTTTGCTCATGTGAAGTAGGTTAGGATGAAGCATGACTCTGTACGCAAAAATGTAGGTCCCCCTCATAGCTTAAGCCACGACAAAAGTGGAAATCACAAATAATCGAAATGCTCTCAATTGGCGACAGAACAATCTTTGAAGGCCAAGTGCCACTAATTAACTTTTAAATATCAGTCTCTCTTTGGAGTTACAGTATGAAGGATTCTGTTTTTTTGGCTTTTGGTTTTACGCCTTGTCGACTTCATTAGAAGCGCGAAAGGACTGAAGGCAAGGAACGGGAAGGAATTCAGCCATGACTTTTTGAAGGAAGCATCCCGGCATTCGCCTGGAGTGGTTTGGGGAAACCATGGAAAACCCAAATCTGGATGCCCGGACGGGGATTCGAACCCGCGTCCTCCCGGATGAAAAGCCAGAGCCTTACCGCTCACCCACAACGCTCGATCGCAACTTTCCAACAATTAAGTGCTAGTGGGACGATGAGGGAAGTTGGTTGGTTTTGTGTTTTCAATTTTTAATAATAGAATAAATAAATGTTAATGAGTTAGTGCAATAATTAGCAAACTTCGTTTCTGTTGTAGCCGTGTTCGATCCAGCAGCTGCTGACAATTACACCTGCCCATTGGTGTGGTTATCGTTGTCTTACCATACAAATACTGTCTACCTCTAGAGTATGTCACCGTCTGTCTAGAATCTTTCAGATTTGCGTAAAATTTCTGATGCGTTCCATACAAAACGGGCAATGTTTAAGCAGATAAAAAGATAATAATCACAAAATTCTGGCACATTACCGAAAACTGCTAAATTGCAGTCAGGACGGCTGGTGCTAGTTCATTACTGTGGTTCGTATAAGAAAACTGGCATTTCGAAATTAAATATGCGAAGTTAACACGATTTCAGTTAAAACTATCATCCATTATTGGGGCCATTTTGATTTTAATTTGTACTTCATATATATAATTTAATGACATATGCACTCTACATTATGAACATCGTGTTCCTAGAAAATACACACCAATTTCCGATTTCTTTTTACCCACCATATGTAAGATATCCGACAAAATGTCCTATATTTCCTACTAATGTATTTTAGCTTTAACGTGTTTGACTCCCCTCTCCTTTTTATTTTTTAGATACGGCTTAGGGGTTCATCGATGACAGTGTCATTAAAATTGCGCGTAAGTGCGGAATATCATGGAAACTCGAAATTTGGATTGCCGTACAAGAGATCAAACCAGCATCCTCTCTTCACCAGGTAATACAATGAACCACTCACTTACCAAGCTCGGTGACAACCGATCAAAATAACATCAGCTGCATAGTGGCACTAAAGCTCACTTCATTATAATGTAACTCTGCCATTGTGGCTCAGTGTGATGATGCGCCCAGAACCCCCCGTACCAACTGGGGTTCCTCGTAATCGTCTATATGAATGCTGCGCTGATACTGTCCCCAGTTCCCGCCTCATAAATTACAAATTTCACAAGCAAAAATAGAGTTATCATACAGAACACACAAAGTTACACATTTCGCAGACAGATGGCAACACAAGACTTAACAGGTTTAGTTAAACCTAGCGTGGTGGGTGAACGGTTAACGTTCTGGCCTCGCATTCGGCAGGACGCGGGTTCGAATCCTCCTCCGGGCATCCAGATTTGGGTTTTCCATGGTTTCTCCAAATCACTCCAGGCGAATTCCGGGATGCTTCCTTCAAAAAGATTATGGCCGAATTCTTTACCGTTTCTCGTCCCCAGTTCCATCCCGCCTCTAATGACCTTAGCCGTCGACAAGGCGTAAAACCATAAGTAAAAAAAAAAAAAAAAAAAAAAAAAAAAAAAAAAAAAAAAAAAAAAAAAAAAAAAAAAAAGTTTAGTTAGACTTCGGGAAGGAACTCAGTTTCTTCATCCCCCCCCCCTTTTCCCATTGATTCACACTGGCCACCTCAGGTGTTCACGTGGTTCTTGATGAATCGGAGGAAAATAAAATGTAGTTCGGACATTTGAAAAGTTAAAATATAAAAGCCAAATATCGACAGAAAAATCGAAAACTTGCTACAACATTTTAATTCAAGATCACAATACCAAACTGCTGGTTGCAGAACATACATTAATCGTTGGCTTTGACGTTTAAGCACGATGACGTCTGTTTTCAGAACTAATCGCTGAAAGAAGAAATGTATAAATTTTGAAAAAGACACGAAAATAGGATATGTGAAATTTCATAATGGCTATCCAGATGAAGTGTATAGTCTTGTATGATCAAGTGAAATATCAGTAAATTTTTACTTGGAAATAACACTGATGAAACATCTATCATCCAGCTCGAAGAGCATAACTACAAAACAATCTTAATTTTTCTAACCGTTAGTATCGAGTAGGTCGGATTGTTATGTAATGCTCCAGAACGTTACTAATAACTACAAAGTTTAAACCATAAACTGAAGTTTTTGGATAGTAAAAGACGAGATTAGCGCAGTTTTAGAACGCTGATATAATAAAAACCAGGGCACCATTGGGGTTGTAAACGGCCCCTAAAGGCGAATGAATCAGAAATGATCAACGGATGCAGAAGGCAACGGGAAATCACTGCATTAAAGACCCAAAGGGTATCCCGAGGACATGTAATCCTCTCAAATTACATATATCATTATGGCATCTTCCTGGGTAAAATAGTCCCCTAATCGGATCTCCGGGTGGGGACAACTCAGGGAGGAGTCGTCACATTCTACGAGTCGGAGCGTGGAATGTTAGAAGACTGAATAGGGCAGGTAGGTTAGAAAATCTAAAAAGGGAGATGGAACACCTTAAGTTAGATGTTGTTGGGATTAGTGAGATTAAGTGGAAGGACGCACAGGATTTCTGGTCTGGGGAACACAGGATAATTAGCACAAAAGCTGTCAATGGAGTCACTGGTGTAGGATTTGTAATGAATAAGAGAGTAGGGAAACGGGTGAGTTATTATGAACAGTTTAGTGACAGGATTATTTTGATGAGGTTAGAAACTAAACCCGCTCCAACCACGTTAGTACAAGTGTACGTGCCAACGTCACAGGATGTTGACGAAAAAATAGAAAAAATATACACCGAAATTGAAGAATTAACCCAATATGTGAAGGGAGAGGAAAATCTAATAATCATAGGTGATTGGAATGCGATAGTGGGAGAAGGAAAAGAGGGGAATACTGTAGGAAGTTTTGGTCTAGGAGAAAGAAATGAGCGAGGAATCAGGTTGTTAGAATTTTGTGAAAGATATAAGCTAGTAGTGGCAAACACACTGTTTAAGAACCATGCAAGAAGAATATACACCTGGAAACGTCCTGGAGATACAGGCAGATATCAGCTAGATTATATCATGGTCAAACAGAGATTCAGGAATCAAGTACACTATAAAGTGTACCCAGGAGCAGACATAGACTCAGACCATAATTTTATAGTAATGAAGTGCAGGCTGCAATTCAAGCGAATAAGGAAGCTGCATAAGCAGAACAGACTGTAAATGAATTATCTGAAACAATCTAGTACTAGAGAAAAATTTTCAGACATGGTAGACTTAGAGCTAATAAATAACTCTGAAAGAAGCTCAACCGAGGACGAATGGAATGCATTAAAGACCGAAATAATGAAAGCTCGTAAAGAAACATTAGGCTTTAGGGAACAAGCTGCCCGAAAACCTTGGATCACAGAAGAAATTTTGGAGATGATGGATCAGAGGAGAAGGTACAAAAATGCTCAGGATGAAGCAGGAAGAGAGCAATACAGGAAATTTAGAAATCAAATAAACATGAAATGAAAAAAAGCAAAAGTGTGAAGAAGTAGAAAAGTAAATGGTCATAGGTAAAGTAGATGTTGCATATAGGAGGATCAAACAGAAGTTTGGAGAAATGATGAAAAGAAGTGTGAACATTAAAGCTGCCGATAGGAAACCTCTTTTAAGCTCAGACGATAGAGCTAACCGATGGAAGGAATACATTTAGAAACTGTATATTGGGGACAATTTGAACAATAGTGTAATGGAAAAGAAAGGAGATGTCGACATTGATGACTTAGGAGAAACTGTTATGAGGACAGAATTTAAATAAAGCTCTGAATGACTTGAAAGCAAATAAGGCAGTTGGAATTGATGAGATCCCTGCAGAACTTCTTAAATCCCTAGGAGAAGAAGGAATCGAAAGATTATTCAAGCTGATATCAAAAAGTTATGAAACAGGAGAAATTCCAACAGATTTTAATAAAAATACCATCCTCACACTTCCATAGAAAGCACAAGCTGACAAATGTGAGAATTATTGCACCATTAGTCTAACATTACATGCTTCAAAATTACTAACCAGAATAATATACAGAAGAATGGAAAGGGAAGTAGAAGACATAGTAAGTGAAGATCAGTTTGGGTTTAGGAAAAATCGTGGTAAAAGGTAAGCGATTCTGGCTTCAAGATTAATACTTGAAGGGCGGATCAAGAAAAGTAAAAATACTTTTTTGGCATTTGTTGATTTAGAAAAAGCTTTTGATAATGTTAGGTGGGACAAAATGTTCAAAATTTTAAAGAAGTCAGGCCTGAAGTATCGAGATAGAAGAATACTTTGTAAACTATATAGGAATCAACTGGCTGTAAGGAAAGTAGAGAATCATTTGAGACAAGCATCAGTTAAAAAGGGTGTGAGACAAGGTTGTAGTCTATCCCTGGTAATATTCAACTTGTATGTAGAGGAAGCAAGAAAGAATGTAACAGAAAAATTTCCATGTGGCATAAATGTTCAGGGAGAAAAAATCAGTATGCTACGATTTGCTGACATTGTCTTGTTAGCAGAAAGGGCTGAGGATATTGAGAAATTACTGAATGGCATGAACAAAATACTGAAGGAAGATTTTGGGCTGAATATAAATCAAAGCAAGACAAAAGCAGAAATGATGCAAATACTAGCAGATTAAATATAAAAATAGGATCGAATGCAATTGGAAAAGTAAGTGAATTCTGTTATTTGGGAAGCAAAATTAAAACCGACGGCCGAAGCAGGAATGATGTTAAAAGCAGAATAGCTCTAGCAAAAAGAGAGATCTTTTAGTTTCAAACATTGATCTAGGAATTAGAAAGAACTTTTTAAAACTCTATGTGTGGAGCACAGCACATTATGGTAACGAAAGCATGGACTTTAGGAATATAAGAAAGAAAGAAAATTGAAGCATTTGAAATGTGGTGCTACAGAAGAATGCTGAAAATTAAATGGACAAAGTACGAAATGAACGAATTTTGGAAATGATGGGTGAGGAAAGAAGTTTGTGGAAGAAGCTTACAGAAAGAAGAGACAGGATGGTAGGTCATATTTTGAGACATGCTGGATTGGTTAATTTGCTGATGGAGGGAACGGTTGAAGGTAAGAACTGTAGAGGAAGACAGATTAGAATATATGAAGCAGATAATTGAGGACGTGGGTTGTAAGGGGTATGTAGAGATGAAGAGGTTAGCACAAGATGGGAAGGGATGGAGGATTGCATCAAACCAGTCGAAAGACTGATGACAGCAAAAAAAAAAAAAAAAAAATATTGCACGAGATGGGAACTCGTATCCAGTACACTAAACACTGTGCGCTCATTTAGTCTGTCCCAACTTTCGTCTTTGTTAACAGATCTTCTACTCACCACAGCAGGGACCTTACGGTGAAAGTTTGTGCCCGAGTTTATGGCCACTAAGCCCGGTGACGAATGCTGTTGAATCAGCGGTTCATATAGTTGTGTAATAGTTTCCGATTTGTCACTGCGTACCTTCCGTTCATAAGAGCCAGTAACTAGGATGAGTGAAGGTTTTACATTTCCTTAGCAATCCTCTAAGGACACGAGATACCCTGGGCACTTACAATTAGCAACGTGCAGAGTTGATCCAGCTGATCGAACCTGATACCACATATCTCTTCCGTCAATAACGGCTTCTTCAAGACATGTATCGAAAAGGCCTCAGTTACATTGAAAGACAGTCAAAGCGTCCCACTGAATGTTTCATTACCCCAGCTTAACACAAGGGCCTGATTGCTGTTACCTCTTGGCCATTCTAACAAAAAGTTACGATCCAAGTGAAACGTTCGTTTTACTTGGCTGAAAAGAGCGTACCACTCACTTGCATAGTCAACTGCTGGTTAGAATGACTAAGAAATATCTAGTTAGGCTGTTGTGTTTTCCCGCTCTTCGTTCCGAGCCTTAAACACTCCGTTATTCAGGATGCACCATCATAGAAGTTGTCTACATATTGTAAACGTAGGGAGAACTTTGCAGCCCATTTCAAGTTTGGTAAATTGCCCCAACGCTCCATAAACCAAGGAATCTTTCTAGAATGCAATATATCTAGGAAAGCTCTGCTTGAAAGACAAAAGGGAAGAAAAACAGTTATCACGCTACTTCAAGCAAGCAGTTAGTAAGAATCCTACAAAATCCCTACCTAGAATGCAATTTCCAAGCGTCATCTGGCGTCATATGAACAGTGTAAAAACTACCTTTGCAAGATACAGAAGCATATTTTAACAATGGAGTATTAGGCTCGTCAGACCAGATCCTTCAGCACAGTATTGCTGAATGTCTTTTTTTTTTTTTTTTTTTTTTTTTTTTTTTTTTTTTTTTGCATTGGAGGGAACTAGGAAGTTACAATACAAACCAGCCCAATGGCAGTAAGCTGGTCAGCTAATCTGTTAGTTTTTAGATAGGTGACAATCTCATGTTGTGATCAGTTTTAGGTCTAGGCTAGAGCTGCTAATTCTGTTTGTTATTAGTTGTAATTTTTTAGTCACACGGTAAATATTTGTATTGTGTCCTGTTAGCCATTGAAGATGCTTACCCATAAGTGACGCTGTGATTTTAATGCTCAAATGCAAGGTGGAGATTTAAATTCGTACATGTTATTCACGAGTTTAGTGAATTTCAGAAAGATTATTTTTTGTTCAGTTCAAATTATTACGCATCTAATTTCATTTCACTGTTCCCTTTCTTTTATTGTTTGACGCCTCGTCGACGTCGAGGTCATTAGAGGTGGGAAAGAATTGCGGACAACGAATGGAATTCGGCCATAGCTTTTTGAAGGAACCATCCCGGCCCTCGCCCGAAGTGATTTCGGGAAACAACGGAGGTAATTCGAACCCGCGTCCTCCCGAAAGCGAGGCCAGTCACCGTTTCCTGTCACAAATCAAATTAATATCTGTTTGCTCTTAATTAGTAAAGCGTTTAATTTTTGCAGTTAGAATGGTCAGTTCAAAGTTGGCTGACATGATTCTGAAACAATTGTACCCACTACATGAAACTTGACGACAGTGGTTCGTTCAGCAAACAGTCATCTAAATCGACAGCAACAGAGTATTCAATATTCTTTACAGACAAACCAAAAATATTCGAGTTGTACCCTGTTCACTCTGAGCTGGCGGCTCAAGGTCGTATTCCATTGGCCACGCTCCTCGCCTCACCAGCCCCCTCCCTACATCTCTCTCCGAGCTGATCGCTGTGTCTTCCACTTCGGGTGTAGAGGTAAGGGCAG
This sequence comes from Vandiemenella viatica, assembly GCA_031002005.1. Classification (NCBI taxonomy): domain Eukaryota; kingdom Metazoa; phylum Arthropoda; class Insecta; order Orthoptera; family Morabidae; genus Vandiemenella; species Vandiemenella viatica. The sequence goes on from CM061921.1 coordinate 373,291,260, forward strand.
TCGAGTGGAGAGAGAGCCGCCTCTCTTAAGTGAACGGGCTATAGTTGATATGATAGCTCTTCAAAATTCGGCAAGATTCAGAAACCGCAAAAGGGTCGACCCAACAGGATTACAGAATTAGCTGAAGAAAAGCCATACTTGGTCTTCATGATACAAGGTACAAGGTCAGATGAACCTTAATGGCCTTACCTGAACTTGAGCATCCTTCCGCAAACTAGGGACTGTAGAAGACAGGAGCGGAATGATTGCGTCCTGAGGTTTTGTTTGTATCCGTGAAAGCTGGCTACTATGTGGGGACATATTCCAGCCAATCTCAGCTCATCACTTTCGAAACAACATGGCATTCTATCGTAAAAATACGAAAAATTGCTTTATTGTTGTTGACCACTGGTTGCAGTTTATGTTTGCACCACAGTATAGCGTTACCTGTCTGTCCCGGAAACAAGCACAGCTGTGGCTCAAACGCTAACGCAGATTGCAGTCGACTGATCACTGCGTCTGTTGTGTAGGTGACATTGCTTAATACTGTCAACAATGACCGTTATTATGTTATATCGATATAATTAAATTAATGCTTTCCTACCATTCTTTCTTTTTTTTTTTTAAATATACTTCACCTAGAGCCTACATAATGTGACGAATTTAAAAAATGAAACAACGAGAAAGTTTACCTAAATTAATGAAATATTATTTTCCAGCATCCCACTAGTCGACATATTCAGTTCAACATGGTTATGACAAATTCTATTTTGCGCAACAGTTTGGAAAATAATGAATTTTCTTGTTAAATCAAGCGGCATATTATATTTTGCCTACTACATTTTGTGAGTATGTTAGAAAAGATTTTTAAAAAATTGCAATTACCACAATTTTATTTTTTAACATAGTAAAAATCATTTTAATTGAGGTCATTCTTGTGAAACAACATCATTGGCGTGAATGGAAGCAATATAATAAACGTGGAAAAACAGGAGAGACAGAGGAAACTGTCGTGTGTATTTCCAGATCCTCATAGGTGACTAAGTGGTTATCAGTCATGACTGGTTTGATGCAATCCTCCATCTCTTCCGGTCTTACGCTAACCTCTTCATATACTTTACAACCTATGTCTGCTTCATATATTCTAATATTTGTCTTCTTTGTCTTCATTACCCTTCCCTTCAACTATTCCGTGAGACTCTTCGACAATCTTTCCAAAACATGTTAATCTCGTATTTTGTGTGTCCACTTAATTTCAGACATCTTTCTATAATGCTATATTTCAAATGCTCCTATTTTCCTTCTTTCTCATACTCCTCAAGTCCATACTTTTCTACCATAAATATGCTGTGCTCTATACAGACAATTTTAGAAATTTCTTTCTTAGCCCTTGATCGACATTTGAAATAAAAGATTTCTCTTTTCAGGAAGAGTTTTATGCTACTGCTATTCTGCTAATGATGCTTTGGAAGAAAATTAAAACTGATGGCCGAATTAGGAGTGATATTAGAAGCAGAAAAGTACTAGTCAAAAAGAAATGAAATCTTTTAGTTTCAAATAATCATCTATAGCTTTTGAAAACTATGTATGGAGCACAGCACTTTATGGTTGAGACGCGTGGACTTCAGGAATACCGGAAAAAAATAAAATAAAATTGAAGCATGTGTGCTACAGAAAGATACTGATAATTAAATGGACAGTCAAAGTACGAAATGAACGTGTTTTGGAAATGATGGGTGAGGAAACAACTTTGTGGAAGAGTCTTATAGAAAGAAGAGAGAGGATGGTAGGTCATATTTTGAGACATGCGGGATTGGTTAATTTGTTAGTGGAGGGAACAGTTGTAAGATGAGAACTGGAGGAAGACAGATTAGAATATATGAAGCAGATTCTTAGAGAGATTATAAATTATTCTGCTATTTCGATATTTACTTCTTTAAATATCTTGTTTCATCTAACATTATCAAAAGCTTTTACTGAGTCAACAAACACCATAATAGTAGCCTTATTTTTTTCTTTTATCTTCCTCTTGTACCAAGGTTTTTCCTAAACCCAAACTGATCATCTAATAGCTGCCTTTCCATTATCCTATTCAATAATTTTGAAGCGTGTGACCTTAGACTTGTCGTTAAATAATTTTCACGTTTGGCAACTAGTGTTTCCTTCTCGAGTGTGAAGATTCAGCTGAAATATATCCTGTTTCGTAACTTCATCATAACAGATTGAATAATCTTTGGATTTCTTCTCCTACATATTTTAGAAGTTCAGCAGGAATATCAAATTCGAATCGCCTTATTCGGGTTCAAATACTTCGAAGCTGTCAGATTCTGTCCTTAAGCAGAAACTGTTGAACATTAAGCATTCAGATTTGCGTTTTCCATGGTTTCTCCAAATCACTCCAGGTGAATGACAGGATGCTTCCTTCAAAAGACCATGGTCGAATTCCTTCCCGTGCCTTATCTGTCCCATCCTGTTTCTAATGACCTCGACGTCGACTGGGCGTAAAGCCATAAGCAAAATAATAATAATAATTTGAACGTGAGCGTTGATATTGTCTTTGTCCAGCACCCGTTGATCAGCCCACACAATTTCTTTAGGTATTCTCGCCACCAGTTAGTTCTCTCCGCTAAGCTTAAAAGAGGTTTCTGATCAGTAACTTTAATACTCGTTTTCATATATCTTTTTTCGTTTCTGTTAATCCGTCCCGTACGCCGTATCTATTTCGCCCTCTTCTTTCAGCCACTTTTCCAGTTCTATTACCGATTCACCCCGAGCCCTTTTTTGCCTGCTCCTCTGATCCAGTGATCAAAGGGGTATCGCTCAGCTTCTTTTGTAATGCCTAATGTTTCTTTATCAGCTTTCTCTTCACTACATTCCATTTTTCTTTTGATGAATTATCTTCTTCGTCATTGCTTAGACCCATGTCTACAATCTCTGCAAATTCATGTGTTTCGATTTGTTCACTTCAAGTTTGTTTTGCGCATGTTACTTTTTTATTCTATTGAATTTCAGCCTGTACTTCATAACTATCAGGTTGTGTTCAGAATCTATATCAACTTCTGGGACTAGAACTTGTTTTCTGAATCTCAGTTTAGCCATGTCATAATCTGATATTTGCCCTCATCCCCCGGAGGTTTCCAGGCGTACATCCTTCGTGCATGGTTCTAAAAGCATTTTTTTTTTACGATCAGATTGTATTTTTCACAAGATTCTAACAGCCTGCTTCCTCCCTTCCCTTCCCTTCCCTTTTTTACTCCTACATCAAAACTTCATACAGTATTCCCTCTTCCATTTTCTGCTATCTAGGATTAATCCTCCACTACTTGCACCTAGCTCCTGGTCCTGGTCCATCCATCTTGTCCATGGTATGTTTCTTGGAATTCTGAGGGAGTAGTTTTCCTGAAAAAGGTTACGAGACCATCTGGGGGGAATATTATGCTAACTTTCTGAAAAGAGGGATAATACTCCAGTCAAGTGTCTCATTGCCATCGCCGCAGAATAATAAAGTCAGTTTGTACCGCAAACCACTTATGTACCCAATCTGGACCCCTCAGAGTTTCACCTATTTACAAACCTTTAAAGGTTTTTCTGGCACCTACTTCAAGTCAGAGTATTACGTCATGTGTGCAGTCACCTCATTTTTAGACGCCCTTGGGAAATCCTTCTTTGCGGATGGCATAAAAGGATTGGAACGTCGTTTGAAGAAGCGTATGGAGCTCAAAGGGGACCATGTCGTAAAACAGACTACATCGATTCTGATTAATCGTGAACCAGCTTTCAGGCCACCAACATAGGAAAATCCTCACATATACCAGGACGTGAATGATAGATAAATCAGATGATTTTTTTATTTATTGCTTTACGCCTCGTCGACGTCGAGGTGATTAGAGGCGGGATGGGACTGAGGACAAGGGACGGGAAAGAATTCGACCATGGCCTTTTTGAAGGAAGCAACCCGGCATTCGCCTTGAGTGATTTGGTGGAAACAGTGGAAAACCCAAATCTGGATGCCCGGACGGTGATTCGTACCGGCGTCCTCCCGAATGCGAGGCCAGAGCGTTAACCGTTCACCCACCACGCTCGATAAAATCAGATGCGATAAGCATTCAATTTTCATAGGCAAAAATCAGCATTTTCGTATTATAAAGTTCATTATCGAATACTGCATATATAAATCCGTATTGGGCTGTATCTGTTTGTTCCAGTACCACGCAGAAAATACCGAACCGATTTGTGTGGTGTTTTCACAGTTTGAAAGTTTATTGTCTAACTTAAAATCTGCGGTACGTCTTATGACTACGGGACCAGAGCAATAAATGAAATTCTGTTCACAGCCTCAACATCATATAGCACCACATCCCAATCTTTTTCGAAAAGTATGCAAGGAAAGTTGGGGTACAAACATGGGAATATCTTGGGTATCTAATGCCTATCATTGCACTGAAGTATTAATTTATGAGAAATCTAAGATAAAAAATTGTAAATAATTAATTGCTCATTGTATTCCAGTAGAAAAGCAGTTACACCATTGCGGCTGAATAGCTACACATGTTGAGGCGACGCGTCGCATTACTGTTTTTAGTGTCCCCGGCTCAGTCCGCAAACAGGGAATTTTTTTGCTTGCTTTTCTTTGTCACTACTATTTGCTGTTTGTGGTATTAAAATTTTGCCTGAAAATCAAATTATTTGCACCACCAAATATTTGATGGAAGCATATTTCATTAATGTGAACTCTAATATTTCATTTAATTTTTTACATTCCGGTTTTTTTCCCCGTTAATTTTGAACCATACCAGACATTTTAAATTCATCCACACACCTAAGGAGAAGCTGCAGGCAAATGTTAGTATTTATATCGTTTTGGATGAATTTGTTAATGATCGCAAACCAACTATCTGTTGTAACAGTTAAGGATGTTCTTTGTAAAGTTTATATTTATTCGCCCTTACCAAAAGTTCAGGACAATTTTTCTCCTGGCGTATCACTATGGATGGTCGCATATCCCGTACAGTAGAACGGGTTTAAAACCAAAAAGATGACGACCACACCGCCCAGCCTGCTAACAAATGCTTACCGGAATAATAAAAAAAAATTAAATATTTCATCCCTACTTGTGTCTTTGGATCCACTGGTTGTGGTGTATTAATCTGAAACACAAGATATTTTTCTTTGTTAGTAGTAAGTTGGCACTAAGGTTGATCAATTTAATAGAAACCTTGCAAGAATTTAAAACTAAAATTCGTAAAGGGCAAAAATAGGTGAGTGGTGACATTGCACTAGAGGAATTAAAAATTAAAAATTAAAAAGTATTAAATAGTAAAGTAGGTGTGTAGATAAATGGGCACCGAGGCACATGAATTTTAAGTACATCCCTAGCGTACTGCGGGAAGTAAACTTTAATTAACAGAGACACACAGTATAGAATCTGATGTTCTACGAAAAGAAAGCTCCGAACTTTATTTTTCCAATGCCTTTACCCCTTTTACCAGGCCTTTTAAAGTTTCAAACTGAATGGGGCTGGAGACACCCTTCAGTCTTTTTTGGTTTTGTCTTCGGTCATAAGTTTGAAGTGGGTGTGAAGTTGCTTTGCGCTTGTGTGAAAAAATGTAGCCACCTGATATGTAGTACATTCACTACAAACCCTGTAGCAGAAGATCAAACCAAGAAAAGACAAAATGATATTTCCTGCCTACCGGAGTAGTTTCTATAGGGATTGAAGGGACGATACAAGAATGAAGTAACCGCAGCTTAACGCTGACCGCAGAGCCCTCATCATATTCATGAAGTCATGGAGGGTAATTTGGAGCTCTACCTCCTTCAATCCTGCAAGTTGTCCTCTGAAGTGAAACAACGACAATTAAGTATGGGTTGCAGATCGCGATACCGCTAAAACATACTTTTCCAGCCGCGCGAGATAAGGATGTCAAAATACTGCATTAGTCAATCGCAATGTGTTTTATTCTCAAACAGTAATTGAGTTGTCATATAACCTGGACCAGCATGACACCGCTAGAATGACCTTCCGAAGTAGCACGACATCGCTGGAATTACTCCGGAAAGTTGGTCTAGTGGAGTCATAGTGTTCCAGCGTGTGTTAAAACACAATTACTAATTGAAAATAATGTTTGACGTCATTATCTCGCGCGGCGAAAAGTACTTTTAGTGGTATCGCGTTCTCCAGCTAACCGAAAAGTATTTTATATGCAATAGGTGCTTCAGCAAGATTTGGGCGATACGTTGTTTCGAATATTTTGAGAAAGTTAATTTTTCTGTAGTGGGTCTTGCAGCTCCATTCACAGATCGGTTGATTGAGCAACGTTAAGGTTGAACGGGAAAAACTTTGTTTCAGTTATTAATTTGGGAAAAACCGAATAGAATAAACCTTGGCAAACAAGATACCAGAGAGAGTTCTATATTCTCGATAGTATGTCACAAAAGTAAAGCGTTGTAGTTTTGAGTGCTAAAAGTGTCAGGTATGAGGTTAAGTCGTATCAGTACCGTTATACTAGGTCCCGAGATATATATAGCTTCCTGTTTGCTGGACTACAGCAAATTTTGGCGGAAACACCGGAAACCACATGCAGCAGTGACGGCACTGCCTTGATAAGATTGTGCTGCGACTCATTAAATCTTTAAACCTATTCCTTACGATAACGAATGACGCTTTGGTATTATTGGTAGTCATTCAAACGCAACACGATTCGATACATAAACTAGTAACTCAGATTGTGCAAGCCAGTCGTAAACAACGTTTTGTATAAACTGTAATAAGTAGCTATCAATGGATGAGGTGATGAATTTAACATAGCGAAGACAAGGCAAAAAAACTTTTTTTAAAAATGTCAAAATCGTTTTGCATAAAATTTCTTGAAATTGCAGTCTTGCGAAGGAGTTTTTCTTTTTAATTCGTAGTTTATAGTAAAGCACCAAAGCAAATTAATGTATATCTCCGATTACTGGTGTTTAATAACTCTAGGCGGTGACAACCATCTTGCGACAGCTAATGCGAGCTCATCCACCACGCTCGGCGTGTTGTTGGAAGAAAGTGTTCTTTGAAATTTTCCATCACTGAGATCCAAACGAGTTTGTATAGCACGTCGGATTTATACCCAATGTTCCCGCTGTTGCAGCACCTCGTTTGCTTGCCATTTCATATCACAGAAGAGACTTCAGAAATCAGTAGCTAATGAACCAAGAAAAGTACAAAGGTGCCTGGACGTTAAACAGCGTAGTGTTAATATTTTTTCTCAATCCTGCCAATTAAGGACATCGTACCAGGTTGTACACAGGTGGCCAGTGTGAATCATGAGAGGGTGGAAAGACTTGTGTCAAACCGGGTTTGTTAGACCAGGCGTACCTAACCTAGGAGGAAAGCGAGTTGCCATCTCTCTGTGAAACGTATAGTTTATGATGCGGAGATTAGGGACTCCCCCTGCAATTGCGACGGTAGGAGGGGACCGGGATTCGAACCTAGTCTCGTTGTACGGCTCCTTAACGTAATGAGCTACACTGGCAGGTATCGTGTTAAATGCCATTTTAATTTCTCGAAACGAAGTTGTTTACTGTGGATAATTTCTTATTCCATTAACAATCTATATATATAAAGATGAATTTATGTGTGTATGTTTGTTTGTTTGTTTGTTTCTTTGTTCTTCATACAAATCCACAGTTTTCATCCGATGTCGATGAAACTTTGCACACTTATCCTTTGAAACAAGGAGAAAAATACTGTCTACATTTGGTTGAAAAATTATCTGTATAAATAATACATGTTGTCTTATAATTTCGAAACATTACTGAACGGCGATAGACAGACCCGTTGGATATGGAGGTCTCTGTACTGTTGTTCCGTGTAGAGGTCAGCTAGGTCATTGGATAAAACGCTTGCTTACTATTGTTTGGGTTGTGGTCTCGGGTTCAAATCCCCGTGGAGACTAAGATTTTTAAAAAAATTGTTTTTGATCGTAAGAGTCACGCCTGGGCCGTCGGTTATTCGGGTTGAATGTTAAACTGTAGATATCACAAAGTTAGGGGTGCAATGCGAGGCAATTCATAGGTAGTCTTGCAATTCTGTACATGTACACTCTTTTACGTTATATTGATCCCTCAGGGGTGGTTCGCAGTCAGTGTGTGTGTGATCTGCAGTAGTAATACTATAAATGCGGAATTAAGTCTCTGTCTTATGTTGTGTTTTGACAACTAAATGCCTATACCGATATTGACGGAATTTGACGAGAAAATCTGTAGGGAGGGCACAGGACTTCTTTTTTTTTTTTTGAATGATTAACAGTTGTAGTCACGAAATCTTGAGAACTGATCGAATAGTGACAGAGAGACGGATGTGTGTGTTAGTCTGTAATGTTACGTCGCTTGCTCAAGCTATACTTTCGCGCATTATGTTAGTGTATAATTTTTTAATAAATTTCGTTTATAGAAAATACGTATTATTCAGTATAGATGTCGATTTTATCTGTCCTATTACTTTGTGTCTGCTTAAATATTTCTGGCACCAATTTATTTTGCCTTCTTTTCTGACATGCCTTGCAGGCGTAAACTGGCCTAAGTTATAGCTCTAGCACAGCACGAGCAGCTTAAGTTATTAGAACCCAAGAATCGGATGCTCATGCTGAAGAAAGAAGAAAAGTCCAAGCTGAAATAAAGTTGCCCTTAGTCAATACCTCCCCCCCCCCCCACCCCCACATCCCCTCACCTACGTTTATTTTTCTGTTTTTAAATATGTTGGAAATCGATTCTCTTCAAGAGACAGATTCGATGGTAGAATGATATAGTGATGGGTTTCCGGTCATATTATGCCGACTCGGTGTTGTTTGGGACCAATCCTTCGCTACCAACAACTTTTTATAATCAATTCTGCCAAAGAAATTCTTAATCCACGCGTACGAAGTCGCGGGTATCAGGTAGTAATACTACAATTATGGCAAATACAATGTTTCTAGACAGAAAGTTTAGCATTTGGCACAAATTAATTTGTAATTTTAACGTTAATAGATTAGTCTTTAATTTGCACCAAACGAAAGTGAGCACTTTTTACATTTGGTTATATATGCGTAATGTCAAAATAATAGCGGACCACATTAGATTTTCCAGAAAAAATGAAAGTAACAACGAAAGTAGTCCCATTGTTAAAATTTAATCATTCTCAGAATATATTCAATACTTATTCTAAAAGAAGCGGTGTGGTCTAACGTTTAGTCCACCACGAGAGAGGAACGAAATGCAATAGCAGTAGTGGGCGAAGGGAACCTTGGACGCCAACTCACATTCAAACTTCCGTATCGCACCTACCTCATCTCTCCAATTAGAACCAAAATACCCTACCGAACTTCTTATTCTGGAAAAGTTGTCGACACAAGAAAAAATTATCCGTCTCGATATCGCCTGCTAAGATTCAGTTCTGAAATGCATCAGAACTAGTCAAAATTCCAGTTGTTCCTCTGTACCTCTTTCCCATCAAAGCTTTCAAAATTTGTTACAGATAACGTAGAATAAACGTGGAACTCTGATTCTCCCCTTTAGGGCTTTACATCTCGTCAATTTCAGGGTCTTGGAGCTGGGAGAGGTTGGAGAGATAAGGCACAAGGTTTTTTTTTTACTATGGCTTTACGCTTCGTCGAGGTCATTAGAGGCGTGATAGGAGTGGGTACAAGGAACGGGAAGGAATTCGGCCATGGCCTTTTGAAGGAAGCATCCCGGTACTCGCCTGGAGTGATTTGGAGAAACCCAAATCTGGATGCCCTGACGGACTTTGGAACCCGTTTCCTCTGAGTGTTACCACTCACCCACCATGCTCGGTGGCACAAGAAGGAATTCGGCCATGGATTTGTTGAAGAAACATCCCAACAGCTGCCTAGAATCATTGCAGGAAACCATGGAAAAATGAAATCAGGTTGGCCGCATTGGGGATCTAACTCTCGTCCTTTCGAATACCACGCCTGAATGTTAACCGCTCACCCACCAGGCTCGGTCTGACGGTTTCTAATTACACTGAACTGCATTCAGCTGGTCCCAGTGAGTGCTCAGTTTTCACGTAACAAGCTCTGTTACGTTTATTGAATTTATCGTTTTACTGTAAGAAACTTCCCAATAATTTTGCGGAGTAAAGATCAGTTATTTCTTGAAAGCTGTCTTATTCGCTACAATACAGTTGCTACTGAAAGTGTGTTAGGATTTTTTTGCTTTACGCCTCGTCGACGGTGAGGTCATTATAGGCGGGATGGGATTGGGGCATGGAACGGGAAGGAATTCGGCCATGGCCTTTTGAAGGAAGCATCCCGACATTCGCCTGGATTGATTTGTGGATGCCCGGACGGGGATTCGAACCGGCGTCCTCCCGACTGCTAAGTATTTTTCGAAATGTGTGTGTAGGCTTGGTGGTGGACGTGTTGGCTGGTAGACGTTAGACCCAAGAATTTCATAAAAACAAAAGAAAAAAATGCTTTTTACAAGACACTAACGAAAGTATTGCGAAACATTGTCAAGATTCGTAGCTGCTAGAAGAGTTTAAATACTATATGTGGAGGCTGATAGCACATTGTCGTAAAAACATAAAAACTAGTAACAAAGATTTGTGGAAAATTGCCATAAACATCCGTATTATATTTAAAGAAATAGGCTAATATAGCTGTATAGCAATTACAAACGATAATTTAAGGATAGTGTAACTACTAATGAAATATTCACAAGTCAGTGACTTTTGATTCCTACTACTTAATCGATGCATATACAGTTTGCCGGCTTTATTCGAATTCTGAGCAATTAATATCAACATAATGAAGTGAGTTCACATATAATATTAAGCTCAGATTATCTGAAAACTGTCTTTTGCCCTAACCCAATCAGGTAATCCTACTGGGGTAAGGATACCTACAGCTTACCGTTTATTTCCAAACATAGAGCTTTGTCGGTGATGAAGAACAGCTTTAAATCTCCTGAAAATGTGAATCGGTGTCCTCTAGATTCACAATCCGACAGTATTGTACCAATAGACCACGACACCTCGCTTTACACATAAAAAATGTGTAGGGCTCACCAGTGATTTTCCCCCTTCACGTCGACTTGTACAGAGGGAGAAATGTGTTTATTACTTTACGCCTCGTCAATGTCTAGTTAATTGCAGTCAGGAGAGGAATTTGGTCATGGTATTTTGAAGGAACCATCTCGACATTAGCGTGAACTTATTCGGGAAACCATAGAAAACAGAAATCTGCATAGCCGGACGGAGATTTGAAACCAGGACCTCCAGGACGCTCATCCACAGGACTCTGCTGAAAGGTGTGATTTTTACCACTGTCTTGGTCGCTGACTCCCGCACGAGGTGCAAGGTTCATCGCAACAGAGGACCTAACGGTTCTACGTGTATTCAAAGCGTGCGGTAGCGGTATGCGAGGTACAAATTGAACGTAGGAAAGTCTCGTTTAAAAATTTAAAATTTGTATGAACCTACGGTTTTCAATCTCTATGAATAGTTTCCATAAAGGTTAAGACGACAAAATAATGGACACGTCAATAAAAAAGTTGAAGGAATCGTTTATTTTAAAAATAAAAAAAGTCTACTGATTACGTTGCGGAAGTAAAGTGTAGTTGAAGTGAAAGGTGAAAGTCAGCTTTCCTTGAACTGAAATGACCGTGCGGTCTTTCTCTTCTTTTTTGCATTGGCACGTCGTTCAGCTTCCCAGATTAAGACGTAGAATTCAGACTTAAAAACTGTTAGACTAATAGTTAACTTTCATGTGGAACTGTGTAGTGGAAACATAGGCATTAGGTGAACAATGAAAGGCATTAGGCAAATCATCAATCAGCATGACACTTTTACACTGTCATGTTCCATCAAATAAGAACCTTTGAAACTGTTACAAAATCTTCTTCCATATTGTGATAGTGGAGATACCCCCACTTCTGTGCATGAGTTATACGAACGTGTGGCATCGTACGTACTTAGGACTATTTATTTTTCTTATGGCTTTATGCCTCGTCGAGGTTATTAGAAGCGGGAAAGGTCTGGAGACAAGGAATGGGAAGGAATTTGGATATGGCCTTTTTGAAGGAACCATTCCAGCATTTACCTGGAGTGATTTCGGTAAATCTGGATTGCTGGACTGTGGATTCGAACTAGGGTTGTTGCGCATGTCATCTTTGCGGATGCGGATGTGTAAAAATAAATTTATAATTATTTAGATTTTAATATTTGATCAAAAATAAATTTTAAATCAATCTTTTTTCATAATAAAATTCTATTTCGATTTAATACTGCCATATTGAATTATTTTGGCTTCATCTTTCAACGACAAAAAATGGGGGATGATTTCACAAATGGATTAAATTATTTACACAATTACGCACGCGTCTAAAAACCAGTCTTCTTCATATGAACTTTGCGGAGTTCGTGGCTAGACTAATTCAAGCGTCAAGCACAAGGCCACGCCACCGCGCAGGCATTTTTTTTTTTTTTTTGTCTTATAACTATACGCCTCGTCGACGTCGAGGTCATTAGAGGCGTGAAAAGATCGGGGATAGGAACGGGAAGGAACTCTGCCATGGTGTTTTAAAGGAAGCATTCGCCGTGAGTGATTTGGTGAAGCCGTGGAAACCCAAAATCTGGATTTCGGACGTGGATTCGAACCAGCGTCCTCCTGAATGCGAGGTCTGGCCGTTACCGCCTACCCGCCACGTTCAGTTCCGTGCTCGCCATCCACCTTCCCATCGCTCTAGTGGCACATTCACAGTACAACTTGTAGGATCTACCAGATCCGCTTTTCGATAAAAGAACTCTTGATGGTCCGTGAGAACGGTTATAGGTTCCTTCCTATTCACTCAATATTTTTAACAAAAAATAATAAGATTGTTATACATTTTAATTTAAATACAGACTGCAAAGATTCTGTAAAATAATAATAGTTTCATTTGATCTAAAAATTCCAGTAACATAGTTTCTTATCAGCCGCGCAGTGCACCTCTATCGTTGTCACCTATTTTAAAAGGAGACCTACAGATTAACGTGAAATGCGACCACGGAGCGTCCCAGCATCTTAACATTAACCAATCAAAGCTTTGTCAGAGATGACTGTCAATTTTAAGACCCATGAAAATTACAGTTGAGACAGGGATTTGAACCAGGAACTTTCAGTACCCCAATCGTACGCCGTATCCATCTGATTCAAGAGGCAAATCTGGATGTAATGACAAATAAATATTCAAACATAGTCAAATCAACTTACTTTTTTCCTATATCATTTATTTTTGCAATCCCAAAACACAAATGTACTTTTATATGATTGAATAATTATTTTTCATTACTTCTAAATTCAGATGCCTGCGGCGTGTGATTCGGATATGGCAAGTCCCCGGGTCTCGGATGCAATATTTACAGGCCTTAAAACCGACATTCACGTCTTCCAAAGCTTTGATTTGTTAATGCGAACATGCAAGGACTCTACCTACATTTTACGAACATCTGATGAACCTAAAGTAAGGCTGAAAAAAGGGCACTTTTCTAAAGCAATCAGTAACGCTAAGACTACATTTAGTCGTAAAGGACCAGAAATTTCAGAACTCTTCGTATAAGCTTCTCCATATCTATCAGCCCGACACCGGCCCGCACCGTCAAAATTTAAACCAAACTAATGACGGCAGACACACGGTGCGGTGTCGTTTAAATTCACTTCTGTCGAGTGTGAGACAACAATAAGAAAAGTGTCGGTTGGTAACAGTGCGGGCTCTGTGCGGTCTATTGGAGCCCGACATTTATTTTACATATAAGTTCAAACTTGGAAATTCGTCGCTTAGGTAATAACATCGTTTAGTTCATTGCTACTTTTATTACAAGATCGTCAGAAACAATCACTTTTCTGTTAGTTAAGCGACTATGGGCAGAATCTCGAATAAAGAGAAAAGAATAATATTTATTGCAATGTAAACAAAACATCGGCTATACACCCGCATTAAAAATTGCGGATGCGGATGTGAAAGCGGATGTAGCATTTCACGCGAAAGTTCCGCATTTGCAGATGCGGATATCCGTTACATCCCTAATTCGAACAGACGTTCTCTCGAATGCGAGTCCAGACTATTGATTAAAGTGTAAGCTATGTTGCACCACAGACAGGTGAATACAGTCAAGTATTCCTAATCTACACGAAATAATTATTTCTAGTAGCAATGTTTTTTTTTCACACTTATCGATCGTCTACGTCAAATATGCCTACTGGTCCACTGATTCAGATGAAACTGATCAGAGTGCCAATAACGACAAACATGATGAGCCACCAAATCTACAAAAAGAAAAAAAACTATCAAAAAATTTGTTGTAAGTAGATCAGATTAACCTTCCAGCTTGAGTGAACGTTCCTTAATTAGTTAATCTAGGAAAACAAGTGCTATTATTTACATATACAAAAATCGTCATATGCTGATCAGAGGAGCAAAAGTAATTTTTATAATTTTTTTTAATACTGTGAAAGGAAAAATACATTATTTATTGCTTTGTATAATAATGCATATGCTTCTGCAGTATGCTGAATTTCGCATCGTCGACTTCAATGCACGGGGCGCATTGACGTAGATGATTACGGTACATAATGTCAGAAATGCCTGAGGCCAGAACTTAAGCAATCAGAGGCAAATGCCGGGATGCTTCCTTCAAAAGGCCATGGCCGAATTCCTTCGCATTCCTTGCCCCCCCCATCCTTTCCCGTCTCTAAAGACCTCGCTGTTAAGAGACGTTCACCAAAAAAAAAATTAAGCAATCAGATATTCGTCGAAGTCGGCTTGTGTCTGTTCAGAGTCATCACTGCACTCAGCGCAGGCTACAGGGTTTGAAGGTTTCCATGTTCTCTAACTAAAATGTGGTTGCTCGAGTTCAGACTGCATTCCAGTAAATCCCCCCCCCCCTTCTACTTCCTTCCCACCCCCACCCGGCTTTCACAGCGATACGATCTATGGAACGGGACTTTCGATGGCCTACGTCTACCACTGCAAATTCTGTTAACGAGACAAAACTAATGCTTGGATAGTTTATTTTCCTTAATATTGATGCAAATCGGTGCTTTACTTCCATCGACGCTGAACTCATTAGAGCCTTGACAAGTAAAAATATTCAGTGACTAAATGAAGGAACTAGGCCGGCATTTACCTACAGTGAATAAAGAAATTCATGGTAAACATATTTGGGAGGTAGGACGCGGCATCGAATCCGGATCCTCTCAAATGCAAGGTGTGAAATTTAATATTCACACATCAGGTTACGTGGCAGGGTATACCAACCCTCCAATATGTTAGTAATACGAAAAAACTAAAATTTATTATAGATATATATCACTGAAGTGAAAAAATGTGCAAATTATATGTTAAATATTATCGAATAATGTTTAGAGCAGCGTCGATTTCAAAATAAGTTTGTAGGTTTTCGTTTATCGAAATTTCGTAACACAGTGTTCAATCTATTCCCACAGCTGTGGTCCGCAATTGACAATATTAGGAGGCAATTAATGCGTTTACACCACCACTAGTGTCCTGGCAGACCATTTTTAAGACAGCCACTGTAAAAAAAAAAAAAAATTGAGCGCCTTTTTGGCATTTTACATCATTGATCCTGTCTGTCCTCGTAGCGTAGTTGAATTATTGAACAATATAACAATGAGTTCTGGTCTGAAATTACAACGGTGTCGGAGATAGCTTGTTCTTGGAGAAAGATGTATGCACAAAAGAAAACCTGAGAATACCAACACGAGGCAAAATATTTTCTAAAGCTGTCACAAGCAAAATAATAATCATTGTTTCATATAGTGTTAACTGACAAGTTTTGTACATTCTTTGTTTCAAGTACTCTACAAATAGTTCAGTTAACAATTATTTTACATAGACAAATGCAAAGACAAAATGGAAGCTTTCATTTTCAGTACCAAGGTTAAGCTGGTAAGGCCACTTATCGTCGATTCTGAGCGTTGCTATTTTTATATCCCCAGCAGAAAGCTACATTCGGCTCCTCATCAACCACTCAGTTTCCTACACGCTGCTTTGTAAACAACTGCACACTAGAGAATTACTTGTTAAGTTTAGTAGTTTAAATAAAAACCATATGAAAAGTCCTTTTAAACAACTCCCTATGTTACCACTAGTCTTTTATGTGCCACCTAAATTCACAAGATTTTGTTTCACTGGTTCGACTGCGCTCTTGCAAATATATAGATTCGAAATTAGTACAGGTAGGACGACACGAAATCCTTACTACAAGATAGTGTTTTTACTATTATTATATTAATTTCACGGAGCCCAGTCCCAATTTACCTATATATCTACCTACGATTCATACACATTTTACCTTACAATCCTTCATAGTCTGAGGCATAACGTTCATTAATTCCTTAAGTAATTTGTTCTAGTTTGTTACTCCCATACATATAAAACTTTCCATCTCCCTTATGCTAGAAACCAATTGCTAATTTATTATCATAGTACTCGTTTCCCTTCCACATGCTGCTGCTTAATCTTCCACCAATATTTATCCAGACCTTATCGCCAGTATGTTAATCGTAAATTACCACAATTCTCCTTTCCCTATTTCTGTGTTGTAATGACTCCGAACCCAGATCTATGGCCTAATCATATCAGTGCCGAAAACAATGGACTTGTGTTGAACGCTGACACTACAGTTGTATTGCTTTACTAAGCAGAATCACGTTACTGCCCTAGAAATGTAAACAGGATCGGCAGCTATTGGTAAACAACCAGTTCTGACGACAGCTGTACACTTACGGAAATTATTTTTAACGGTGATCCCGTAACAAACCACATCAGAAGGGAAACACGTTCCTTGAGCAAAATGATTTAAAAAAAGTTGTACCTTATAACCATAAAATGTACAATAAACGAGTAAAATCGTTCGAAATATGGGCAGTTCCGTACAAGATATTATGCATGAAATACGTATATGTTCCTTAGGGATTGGGGTTGGCTGGAAAGCTACGCTGGGCAACGTGGGTGAGAGGGGGAGGGGGCTTCCGAGCCAGGCCACGTAGCTTGTCTTTTATATTATTTGTCACAGTTAAAATGAGGTACAGAATACACAACAGCATGTGAACATTTTTTTCCGCCATTTAATTATCCCCGTATGTAATTTACGACGGACAAGAGAAAACAGTACAAAATGTCTTCTGGAATCAATAGGGGGGAAAAAAGCTACGTGGAGGAAGGGGGGGGGGTCGGGCTACGTGGGTGGAGAGGGGGTTCACAGGAGGTCAAAATGGAGCTACGTGGTTTATGGACGCTGCCTGATAGCTGTTTCCCATGCTTTATTTTTCTAGAAAAAAAACTGCATTCCACATCCATATCTGGGAGAAGTATCGGCACACAAACGATTTTTTGTGTATAACATTGAAAGACGATAGACATGTTGCACCATAGATTAATTATTTAACTGTCTACGACGTTAATAATCTAAGGTATTTCACATTGCAGCCAATCTCTTGCGATGAAATCAGTTGCAATAACATTCTAGTCCTGGTTGCAATTCAACTTGACTATAACCTCCGCTAATATTGTTGACCTTTTTTCCGTCAGTTATCCAAGCTGCATTTCAAACTAAGCACAACAGCCAATAATATTGACGTGTCATTGTAAAGGGTTGGTTACAATGTGAAATGCATTAGATTATTAACGCCTTAGACAGTTCACCAATTAATCTATGGTACAACATGTCTGCTATCGTAGTTCAATGCTGTACATTTACATAAAAAATGTCTGAGAAACAGCTAGAAGGGACATAAACAGGTAATAATACGTATTTCTTGCATAATAAATTATACGGGACTGCCCATATTTGTGTGATTTTACTTTTTTAGGGTGTACAAATTTTCAAAACAAAAGGACAATTCCTTCTGAGGAGCCAACTGGTGATTGAAATCTTAGATGTTCAGATTTGAGAGTTCGATCAGTAATAATTGACTATATTGGTGGGATAATTTCCAGCCGCAACAACTAATGATGTTACAACATGAAAACCAATCTCGTAGATAAAACTATAAACATAGCTTTATTCAGATCCCTGCAAAAATAATGTACGAGAATTATTGGTCTAGGGATCAAACTTTTTTTTGCTAGGGCTTCACAGTTTGTTTACGCGAAAGTCTTTAGAGTCGGGAGAGCACCGGGGACAAAGAACGGAAATGTATTCAACCATGGCCTTTTGATATATTTTGCCTAGACTGATTTCGGGAAACTATGGAAAACCGAAATTTGGATGGGTGTGTCGAACCAGCGTTTTCTGGCATACTAAAATGAAGCGTTAACCACTCACCCATTAGGCTCGGTCATACTGAATTACTGTATTTCTTGTGTGATTAAATACCACGGCTGCAACTTATTTTTTTTAACTGGAGGAACTGGTCTATTACAAAGTGAATTTTGTATTATGTACTGTAATTTTTTTCTGGCCGAGGTAGCATTTTAACCGAACAACCGCATCCAATTTTAAGCCTAGAAAGGCGTACCAATTTCAATTCCTAATGCTAATTCCCGTTTCTATAATGCTGAAAGACAATTAGTAACGATACAAATAAAGGAATGGTTTTTTTTTTTTTTTTTTTTTTTAAATATGAGGTTGGTTACAATGTGGAACTGAGAAGCTTTGCCTCAGTCCTAGCGTTATATGTGCTCATGTAGATCCTATCTCCGTTCTATAAACTGTTTCCAAATGTGCAGTTCCCTTCTTATGACATCCAGCGTATGGCATTTGAAGAACCTACCTGGTCAATTCTAACTCAAGTTTTTCTACATTTATGTAAAGGTCAAGAAGATTTACAGAAACAAGTAAAAGGTAAAATGTTGGTCGAGCATGGTCAAGCAGCGCATTAATACTCTTGCCACGTATTCCCTTAAAAGGAATACTTTACGCCATTGCAGTCGGTGCTGGGTTTGCTGTCATTGTCTCTGCAACGTAATATTTACAGATATTTGAAGGCTACAGTTGTGTAGGTCACATACTGAAATTAAGGTAACGTTACTGTTGGGCCATGACCTCCAATCAGACAAAGGAAACAGTTCGTTTTCCCGTGGGATCGTGAACACAGTGGCATCCGGCGAGGTACAGCCTGTTTCCAGGATGAGGCCAATGTTGTCGGCTGCCCACGACCTTTGCGTTAACTGCCCTACAGTAGGATTCACGGGCGAAAGTCGGCGCGGTGTACACATTCAACCATTACTGCCGTCCTTGAACAGGATTTCCAGTGAAGACAAAGCGCTGGCTACCAGCATAAATCAGAATAGTAATAGTTTCATGGATGGCCCAACATAATGCAGTGCAGGTCAATGTGCGAAAGATTAAAAATGGTTCTTACAATTCCAGCTACGAAACCACTAATTCCCACATCAAAAAATAGAGTTCAAAAAATAAAACAATGAGAGAAAAAAAAAAAAAAAAAAACTGTCGCAGGTTCTAATATTATTGTCGACGAAATGCTCTCAATACAAACGATGTCATCTCCTGCTTCAGAAATGTTAGGTAGCAAAGCAAAATTTGAGAGAAATCAGTTCAATAACGAATTTTTATTTACAGGTAACAGAGCTTTCAGAATATTTGCGATGTATTACTAAGTGAAGCACAGTCTACTCGTGATCGCGTGCCATTTTCTACAGAAGAAAGTTTTTTTAATTTACAGTAAGCGTACTTTGCAGTATTGGTACCGGCTACACGCGGAAAGAAAAGGCACTGATGTTAGATTAGTATTACCTAAATCAGTGTCAACTGTGCACTTACTTGGTCCAAATTACATTTTTTTATTTATTAAGATTGTATTTGTTATCAGCGAGAGCTGGGGGGAAGTGTGCTGAAGATTTTCCCGAAGGGTCGAACTGGCAGTTCAGCCGATGTTATTCACGACTTTGCTGCACCAGCAATCCTTTGTTGGCGGGTCTCTCTCTACCTGCGCGTAGGAATTTGCTAAGACAAGCTCAGAAAATATTCATTCTGTTCTGGAGCACGAAATGTGCTAGAGGTATTTTATACTGACTGCCCAGTAGTAATGTTAAATGTTTTTTCTGTTGCTTGCATGAATCAGACTAACGAGCAGCTGATGGGTTAAGCTTGGTTCTACCTGTGCTTAATAAGGATACATGCATGCGTTTACTGTATCCATTTGCCCACCTGTTTTGGCGAGGAGACACGAAGGGGATCAAGCATCTCGAGTCTATTACCTGACGCAGCTGTGGCCGCTTCCTGTATTCTACAAGAAACGGTAAATCACATTATTCTGTTCAACGAATTATCACGAACAATGAGGAGTACGGAAACTATAACACGCCCTTAAAGATAATTTTATTGATCTATTTAACAATGCAAATACAATCAGTGCTTTGGTGTTGCGTGATTAGCTAGCTGGCTTAATCATATTTGATTTCATACGATTCCGAGGCGAGAATGATTTTATACTACAGTATGAATGAAAATTTGTAATTTTATATTAGGTATAAATAATTCTGGAAGTGATAGTGAAATATATGTGGGTGATAGCGCAATCACTGGGACTCATCAAGGAATTGTTGTTTTGGTCTGAAAACTGTTACACGTTCGTTTGGTGGTATTATTTAATATACGTTGCTATTAGAGCTGTAAAATATATCCATCTTCTCAAATTCCACTCGAAAGTAACTCGCGAGTAACTGGGAGAAGGCATATAGCGATGTGTAATCATAACGCTATCGTTCCTTCGAATATATTGTTTAGTAATATGTTTCTATTACACCCATCAAGATAGTGTATAATGCACCAACTTCACGCAAAACAATAATAAAAAAACTGCTATAACATTACACAGGTAGCGATGAGAGGACACCATTTGTTGTCATACGCGACTTCCAGCGACGCTAATGTTACGTGCAACAAAATGCAACAACGACGAAAACCAAATCAACTTAACGTTATTATAAAAACAAAATTTCAAGTTCATTAAGCTACAAAATGAAGCGTCTATGTCCATTTTGGTCCAGGCTACATTCCAACCTATCCACAGGCGCCGCTAATGATTCTGCTTGAAAATCATGATAACTTAAATGTTTAAAAAATCCAAGTTTCTAGCAAATTGTGCTTTAACAACAAAGACCAAACGCCATTTTGGTACAGACTGCATGTCAACTATAAAAACTAAATTCCTTCAACCTAATGCTGAAACAAGGATATTGCCGCACTTTCAGCCTAAACATACGCTATGTTAATATTGCCGCAACCAGCTTTGATAACAACGTGCTGGATATGTTTCTTGAAAATGCAACACCTATTATTGTTGGGCGTTGCATGTACGTAAGTGAGGTGACTGTTAGTTCGCTTACGGTTCAGAGTTGTTTTTTTTTTTTTTTTCAGTGTGTAATTTTTTCACATATTTATTCTTTTGATAGAAACATTCCCAATTAATATCGTTCAAAGAACGTGTGCATGATCAATCGTTGGACGTGTTCGATGTGTACGTAAATGAGGCAACCAACGTTTGCTTACGGTTCAGAGTTTGTTGTTTTTCTTTCTTTTTTTTGTTTTTTGTTTTTTTTGTAATCTTTTCCATATTTATACTTTTATAGCAACATATTCCCAAATAATATAATTCATAGAACGTGTGCATGGTCATTATACTTCACTATAAACCTTCTCCCAGTCGCTCGCGGTATAGCGTTACGGCACTTTTCGAGTGAAGCTTGTGAGGTATCTATACATTTTACACCTTTAAGAGCAACATATATTAAATAGTATCTCAAAACGAACGTGTGCAACAGTTTTCAGACCAAAACGACAATTCCTTGATGAGTCCTAGTGATTACGCTGTTGCCTGATTTATAAACAAACCTCATATTTGTACGGGTTCAATCACATACGAGAAAAATTTAGTCCCCTAATCCGTTCTTACCAATAAAACATATTACCTACTTGAATCACAATGAAATTAAACATCTGGAGAGTGAAAAGTAATTATGAAAAGTCAATTATGCAATATTGACCTGAGAAAAGTTGAAGGAAGCGAAATTGATGTTTTGAAAATGAAGGCGAAGCACTTAATTCACTGGCGAGTTTTCAAACAAACTTGAGTTCCAACAACGCAGCATCCATCTAGCAATCGTAACACATCAAACTGAACAATATCACACATGAAAGAAGCAGTTTGTTGACAACTTGAACAAAGCACAGTTGAAACGATTTGCAGACACGGAAGATACGACGAGTGCACTGGTAAACAGTATGTACGGACCTGAGTGTTCCGGCTGAGGCGCCGTCCACATGGACACTGAGCGAACCAGCGCGGTCGCTCTGGCTTGGGAGGGGGGCCCGCTTTCCCCAGCCTCACACGTCGCCGCCGGACTAGAGTTTTCCCTTTGTTGTTCCTCAAATTCTCATTCAGTACATGTAATTACTGCAAAGAAATCTTATCTGATAAACTCGGGTATCAAATAGGGTTGTAACGAAAGTAATCTTTGCGGATGTTCAATGATTGACATACACGGATGCGGATGTGGAGAAATAAATTTATATTTATTTTGATTTTAATATTTAATAAAAAATAAACTTAAAATCAAAATAAGTATATTTTATTCCAAAGTCTACATTTTTTTGTAAACAAAGTCTATTTCCATGTAATACTGCCATATAGATGTATTTTTTGCCTTATCTTTCAACAACAAAAACGTGGGATAGTTTCACAAGTGAATTAAATTATTTATATAACTACGAATGTGTAAAAAAAAAAAATCTTTTTCATATGAACTTTGCGGACTCCGCGGCTCTATTAATTGAAGCGTCAAGCACTAGGCCACGCCACCCGCCTTTCCACCGCTCTAGCGACCTACAATGATCCGAGTGTCTTATAAAGGACTCTTGTTGGGCCGTTAAAGGGGTTACAGTATTACATGTAGGACGTGTTGAATGTTGTTGGACTCCAAGACAACCAACACGGGTCCTTACCGTCCAGCAAGCTATGCCGTTGGATCGTGATTGGAGGGAACATCCTACAAATGTGTGATAAAGGACACTGGTGTGCAGTGAGAAAGTACGAGTGGAAAGGATTGCTTGGAGCATTTTGTTGGACCCGTTCTTGTGGCGTAAATGGGTGAGCGTATCCTATGTTAGTTCTACACGGATGTCCTATAAACTGAGCCGTGAATAAGCCATTTTACTTTACATGCAAGTTCAACTTGTAGATTCATTGCTTAGGTGATAACACCGTTACTTTTATTGAAAGATCGTAAGAAAAAAGCAACCACGTTGTTGTTAGCTAAGCGACGATGTGCCGAATCTCCAATAAAGAGAGAAGAATAACATACGAGTATATTGCAATGTAAACAAAACCACCGCTATACGTCCGCGTTAAAAATTGCAGATGCGGAAGCGGAGATAGGATTTCACGCGAAAGTTCCGCACTTGCGGATGCAGAGCTCCGTTACATCCCTAGTATCAAGTAAACAGGGCCGGCGTTTCATGTTAGGCCCGGGTGGGTAGTCAGGCAATTGGGGGGGCCTTCGTGAAAATGTTTTTTGGTCATCTTACCTACAATAATAATAATAATAATAATAATAATAATATCAATAATACAAATTCATAAAAGAGATTCATAGGGATAAAAACTATATGAATTTTAAAAATTTGTCATACAATTTATTCAATAAATTTTAATTGTATACAATTTTTTTTTCTTTAATTCACTATTTAGATTTAATTGCGCAGGCAAAAACTGTACTGCACTTTGCTTGTGTGGAAGTGAACCGATTCAACAATTTTTCCAATCCTGGTTCGTCAGTGAGATTACCATATACTTGTAATATTGCGATGTTATTGAGTGTATCTTGCAAATATCGTTGATCTTGCGTAAGTCCTGAGTCGGCTTAAGACCAAAAATCTTAGTTCATTCGAACAAGACGCCCAGAAAGCGTGACGAGTAGTCGAACTAAGCGCACAAACTCTGGTATGAGTCCTCTAATTCATTTGTTCTTTTGTAAAAAATCCACAATCCCTCTCAAATTTTTTGCCTGCTTATCTTGCCATTTCATAAGTTACAAAATCATGCCTCTATCACTCAGCAATCATTCTTGGTCAAAATCATGTTCTAGAAAATTATAATTCTTCCAATATTTGTGAGCTAACCCAGAGTGGATCTTTCTAGAATCGACTCTTTAAGGACTTGATTACTTGATCATAAACTTCACTATAAGATTTACGGAAAAAAATGGGAGATTTTTGTTTCTGCCCTGGTCGAAACGCTTGAGAATTTTAGACTAATGTAGGATTTTTAATCTGTTAATTTCAAATTTAACACCTAACTGCACACTTTCCCGCCAAATTTATTCGAATTTTGAATCTCGAGCCCAGTATTGCTTCTATCTTCTTATACGATTCAATTGACTCATACATTCGATTTCTCTAGATCTGTATTCAAATTTTCGACGTGATCAAAAAAATTCTATCGTAAATTATTAAATATAAAATACACTCAAACAATTCCATGTCGGAGTAAAATCCAGAATCGTTAACAGTGACTACACTATCTACTTCTCTGGCTACAGAATGATAGTATAAAAATTGCATTAGATTCTTATAACTTTCTCTTACTGTATTAAGAGATTTTATTCTGACTAACCATCTGTAAAAATTAATAAATATGTCTACAAAGACAAAACCATAATTTAAAAAATAGATTAAACTTGTAATCTTTATGAATACCTTGTCGGAAGATAT
Organism: Vandiemenella viatica; assembly: GCA_031002005.1. Taxonomy (NCBI): domain Eukaryota; kingdom Metazoa; phylum Arthropoda; class Insecta; order Orthoptera; family Morabidae; genus Vandiemenella; species Vandiemenella viatica. The sequence goes on from CM061921.1 coordinate 373,315,957, forward strand.
TCTGCAAGAGAAGGTAAATTATCTTTAGTTTCTTTCTCTATTCCGATTTGTCGTTTACGACATTGTCCAAGTCATTTCGTCGAGTCTTGCATGAAATTTATCAAATCCTTAACAGTTTTCTTGCTTTTATAACTCTTTCAATTCCATCTCGTACTACAGATTGTAAGCACTACCTTGTGCAAATAAAACACGAGGCTCTTCTTTGCTTATTCATGACTGAAATCCTATTATTTTTCCAGAAACATTAGAAGTCCCATCTTAACATTGGCCTCTGAGTTTTTAGAGTGCCAATTTGTGTTTAACGAAAATGTCAATGATCGTATCAGATTAGGTTTCTGCCTTTGTGTTCGCAGTTAAAAACAATCCAATAAAATATTCACTTTCAATGAAATCTTCCGAAACGATTCTAGGGCAAGATGCTCATCTTTATTTCTTGATTCCAGACAATAGTGTAGTAGTCATCAAATCAAGAATTTCATTCTGACAGTCATGGTGAAGCCATTTGTAACCATCTCTTTGCAACCACACCATCATCTCGAGCCTTTAAAAATGCCATCAAATTTGAATTTTCATCGTTGTTGGCTCCTCTTACAGAAAGACCTAGTTTCGCCAGGGCCTTCAAGGAACCAAATACTTTTCGACTGTTCTGTATGGTTATCGATCATCTCTTTTGAATGAACCGTTGATATCAATTGTACCACGTTGATATTATCAACGTTTTCAACGCTTCAGTGCAGCTGGTATGAAGAGAACTAGTGCCGTGAGAGTTTATTAGGCAAGTATGTATTTTGTTGTGTAACCGGTAGTATATCTCAAAATGAAACCAAAACGAAGTCCGATCTAGAGATTTTTTGTAAAAAAAATTGAATATTTGACATTTTCATGCAACTTCTGCTTCTGTTTCCGCTTCCATAATCTAACTTCCGTTTCAGCTCTAGAACATACGCGTGAATATCCATTGCCAATATACTTGTGTATATAATGAAGAACAAAAATAATAATTTACTTTTACTTACTCTCACGATTTTGACTGTCAGCTGACTGAACAAGACCTTCTCTTAAAGCTCCAGTGGACCTATGTCTAAGGACGATGGAAATTTATCCTTCACGTTCTCCTATCTTCTAGCATTTTTTACACTCAATTTATTTCTACTTGACAGCTTGACTGTGAATTTATCCATTTGAGCTTTTTTAACGATAGTGCACAGTTACACAAGGATTCATCTGAGGCTCCTTCGAAATAGCGGCTTTTACGCTTGACAGTTTTGGACGTAAGATATTTTAGCGTAGTATTCTTGCTTTCACACACGTCGATGGAGCTCAGTAGGTGACAGCTGGGGTGGCGATCTCTGTCTAAGCATGAAAGGAATTTTGCGCTTCGCTCTTGGCATTATTGTGGGTACACAGTCCATTTTACACACATTTTGAATTCTCTATTCCTTTCCTCAATGCAAGCTCAGTAGCTCTCAAATTCCGGGTGGGTACTGCTACCCACCATACCCACATTATCCGCCGGCCCTGCAAGTAATGGAGTTGGAGGGCGTGCAAAGAAGAACAGCTAGATTTGTTTGTGGAAATTACCGCAGGACCCAAACAGTAGCTGATATAATAAAGGAGCTGGATTGAGAGCCATTTAAGGGCAGGAGAAGGATGAAGAGAGTGTTGGTAATGTACAGGGCATATATTGGTGATGGTGCTTGGAAGGATATTGGTAGAAGAATTAGGAGTAGTGCATTGAAGGGAAAAGATAACCATGACCACAAGCTTGCACTTGATTTCATTTCTTCAGTGGGTAAGTGTGCCAGGGATTGGAAAACATTACCAAGTGAAGTGATGAATAATTTTCCAAAAAACGCCGAAGGAATTTAAAATTCTTAAATCGCAAAAGTAGTTGGGGGGGGGGGGGGAAGAATTTAACACTCGAACTTTTAAGATAATTAAATAATAAAATAAAAAGGGGTAATTAGATGACCATAAGAGAATTGCTACCGGAGCGTGTGCTCCATCGCAATAAACAAATGTAGTCGTGCAGAGGCTAATACAGAGAACACGTCTTCATTTGATAGTGTCAAAGTCTGTGCTATGAAACTGGCAACCAAGTCGACTTTAACACTTGAGTCACTTGATGAGAGCTTGGATTTGTCCTACTGGGCAAATGATGGGACGGTCCGCAATTCCCGCACAAACAAAATTTACACTTAACGCACAGTACATTGGTTACACGGTCCACAAACAGATGGCGATACTTAGATGCATCATTAGGCTAGATGATCATGATAAAGGTGCAATGCGCACTTCCGAAACTGTCTTTTGCTTGCGGGCATCATGGATTTCCCGATCGACAAGGGCATACATACAACAAAAACAACTTAATGAAATAGTGACATTATTTTTTTAATTTCTCCTGGTAGGATTCTATAGAAGAAGTGTAATATTCGTGACTCGTCTCGTGAAAGATGTTACCGAAATACAATAACTATGTCTGGCCCTCAACTCAAGTTTACGAGGTTCGAGTAAGAAATTTTCGCCATCCAGTATTTGGCCAGTAGGAAGCCAGCTTAGAGAGGTAGTAGAGCACAACTCATTATATTGTTAAATGTCAGTCCTCTCTGCAGTGACGGTGATTCGTCTGTCGGGTTTCACGCTACGCACACAGTGATAGCTCTGGTCATGCTGTGAAACACAACAAGAAACCACCCCAAGATTAAAATTTACACATGGAGTTGCTATAGAGGGACCACATCTTCTACGGAAACAACACAAGTCTGGGAGATCAAGCATGGCATGACTTCACTTTTACCATTTTTATTGCCTTTGAGCAATATTTACATTTCCACTGAACATATTTGCGGGACGGCTGAAACGGTTTTGTCTGATTTTGATGTACTGGCTGAGAGGGGACGATTCTGATTTTAAAAGCGAAACGCCCCAGGTTTCAGTTAGGACTTGATCCTGATTTTTTTTGTGTTAAGTAGGCCAGTACGTATCATATTAAAATTACACGCAAAATAAGTAGTATTAACGGGTTGGATTAGGCGGCCAATCATAACTTCGGCCCGGCCCCTAGAACGAAGGGGCTTCGGATTGCAATGACTATCGGTTCGAGTCCTGCCTCTGGTACGGATGGTTTTAACTGAATAATGTTGTATTCGTATTATGTTGGCTGTTTAGTGCGAAAAGCAACTAACACAAATACGGACGTATAATAAACCAAAGAGCTAAGTTTTTGGCCCCATTGACGTAAGAGTATTAAAAAAAAAATTAACACGAAAACTACGCCTTGGTGAGACTCGGAGTATTTGTGCAAGATTTAACATAAAAGTTTGCAATTATAAGTTCTGTATCTGACTGGATTTGTTACTCTTATTTAAAAATTTCAGTTTAAACCATAACTTCAGAAATTTTTAATCTGATAACCATCTTCGAAAGATATTAAAATCATACATTTAATACGGCTAAAACTGTAAGAGTGATCTGAAACATGGAAATGTTCTGCCCGGCAGCTATTAGAAATTAATCAGAATAAGTTGCTTAGTGAGATCCAGTTAGTATGGAAATTCGTATTTACTAATGTCTGTTCCTGTTTTCGCTTTACCAAAAAATTTGAAGTTCTAATCAAGCATTAGTACTTTATGTTGTTCGTAATTCAAGTAGGCGCAATTCCGTGTCCGTAAGAAATAGATGTCTTTGTGCAACAAACTTAATTTTGAACATGCCACTGTAAACTGTGATTTTTCGCAATAACAGTACACCAACATTGTCGACGTAACTACGCGTTAGTCAAAATCATGATTTATATATATCTTGACCAGTGCATATAAAAAGTTGGACCGCGCGTGAGGACACGGGCAAAATTTCGGTTTTACATAGTTTCCGACATCACTCAAAGCTAATGCCGGGATGGTTCCTTCAAAAGACAACAGCCGAATTCATTCCCGATCCTTTCCTCCAGTCCTTTTCCGCCTCTAATAACCTCGACGTCGACAAGGCGTAAGGCCATAAGCAAAAGTATTAGACAAACAATAAACATCTCCTTTCGACGGTACTCTGTTTCTAAATAAGAGAACTTTATGACTGAATTACTCCCGCAATAAAAAAAAGTGCGGTAGTAGTTGTGAGCACCTTTTTATCTTTGGTATTGGGAAAGTAAATGTTAAAACCATGCGGAAGCAGAAGGCAATAGCGAACCACTCGTTTAAATGCCGACTCAACATAGGTGTAATCATCTGGAAACTACCCATTCCAGGTAAAATACTGGGAAAGTAAAATAGTATTACAGTAGGGGATTTGCATGAAATTCTAATAAACGTTTAATATTTTTATTTGGAAGCTTTATTACTGTAGAATTGCCACTACAACGTTTTTTTCCAAATTTATTCGCTTTTTATTAATTAATCAAACGTGTTAAATATACAAGTGAAACTTCTCGAAACGCAACGTTTTTTGTCTAATCCAATCGTTACGTCAAAGTACACGTTCATACTGTAAACGAAGGCGTAGTTACCGGGCGTTTTTATAATTTTATGATTGTGCTTAAGTTTTATGGTAATTTATCAGCATAATTGGTGAAATATTGTGTTCTTGCGAAAATACTCATACAGTAAATAGTGAATGGAAGCGATTTTGCAAAATAATCTCCCAGAAAACGATGTTTTCGTGATGAAAACATATTTTGCGTTAAATCCAGATTCCACAGTCGCTGACATCGGAGGAGTGAAAGCGAAAGGAAATTAAGTGTTAGATATTTTATTTATTATTATTATTTTTGCTTTTAGAGCATTAGCTACGTACACCTAATGTGAATCAAGGAACACGCCGGAATAACCGACGATGAAATATAGGTCTAGTATATTAGCGGAGTTTGTGGTAAAGTTTAAATGCACCCTGGACCAGAGTGAAAACAGGTAAGACACAAGGAATTATATTGCGTGTTGTTTTATAACAATTTTACTAAGTTAATCAATTGCAAAGAAATGAATTTCTAGAACATACTGTTCAGCCCTTCATTTTTGACGAGCTTTGAAGCTAGTAACCTAATAAAGTAGCAGAAAAGCATTTTTTCAAAAAATCTTTGATTCGAAATGAAGTCCTCTCGGGTATACCGCCGGATTCTGTTTTCACAACACAATCCGGAGGTACACACGTGAGGACTTCACTGCAAACATTCGCCAGGAAAGTCTACATTCTTACATAATTTTTTGACGTATTGTTAGTAGATTTATTGTTTTGGTAATTTTTCAATTTAAATAGGTATTATTTTTTCTTTATTTCATTGTCGTATTTTTTTTATACTTTTATGTCATCGAGAAGTATTTTAAATGTACGTAATACCTAACATCGAGAAGATCGATTTTTTCTTTGATCGATATGTTGAAAATCAAATAATGTACGTGACGAAAACAGATTCGCCTCCTAACCAAATTTCAATGGCTATTGGCGAGGCATATTAGGAAGTCATTGGCCGAAATTGCGTTTGATGTATCTGTTAGAAGTAATGAGATTTGTTTTAAAGTTGAAATAAAATGAAATAAAAAATTCATGCTCACAAATTTCTGCAAATAAAAATAAATAGAAATATCTGATACTGCGGTGATTTAAACCAGGGTCGGAAAATTAGGGAGCGGACACCTTACCGTCTACACCCCGCTGACTCTAGGTAATACACTGAAGAGCCAAAGAAACTGGTATGGCATGCGAATGCAAACACAGAGATATGTAAACACTCAGAGTACGGCGCTGCGGCCGGCAACGCCTATATAAAACAAGTGTCTGGCGCAGGCGTTAGGTCGGTTACTGCTGCTACAATGGCAGGTTATCACGATTTAAGTGAGTTTGAATGTGGTGTTATAGTCGCTGCACGAGAGATGGGACACAGCATCTCCGAGGTAGCGATGAGGTGGGGATTTTCCCTTACAACCATTCCACGAGTGCACCGTGAATATCGGGAATCCGGTAAAACATCAAATCTCCAACATCGCTGCGACCGTAAAAAGATCCTGCAAGAACGGGACCAACGAGGACTGAAGAGAATCGTTCAACGTGAGAGAAGTGCAACCCTTCCGCAAATTGCTGCGGATTTCAACGCTGGGTCATCAACAAGTGTCAGCGCGCGAACCATTCAACGAAACATCATCGATATGGGCTTTCGGAGCCGAAGGCTCACTCGTGTACCCTTGCCAAATGCACTACAGTCTACACAAAGCATTACGCCTCGTTTGGCCCGTCAGCATCGACATTGGACAGTTGATGATTGGAAACATGTTGCCTGGTCTGACGAGTCTCGTTTCTAATTGTATCGAGCTGAAACTTTATGAATTCATGGACCCTTCATGTCAGCAGGGCACTGTTCAAGCTGGTGGAGGCTCTGTAATGGTGTGGGGCGTATGCAGTTGGAGTGACATGGGACCCCTGATACGTCTAAATACGACTCTGACAGGTGACACGTACGTACGCATCCTGGCTGATCACCTGCATCCATTCATGTCCATTGTGCATTCAGACGGACTTGGGCAATTCCAGCAGGACAATGAGACCCCCCCACACGTCCAGGATTGCTACAGAGTGGCTCCTAAAACACTCTTCTGAGTTTAAACACCTTCGCTGGCTACCAAACTCCCCAAACATGAACATTATTGAGCATATATGGGATGCCTTGCAAGTTGCCGTTCAGAAGAGATCTCCACCCCCTCGTACTCTTACGGATTTATGGACAGCCCTGTAGGATGCATGGTGCAAATTCCCTCCAGCACTACTTCAGACATTAGTCGAGTCCATGCCACGTCGTGTTGTGGCACTTTTGCGTGCTCGCGGGGGCCCTACACGATATTAGGCAGGTGTACCCGTTTCTTTGGCTCTTCAGTGTATATGCCAAATTTTGTAATTAAAATACTTTTTTTTTTTTTTGATAGGCGCATTTGAAGAAACTACGGTACCGCAGACATATCATTATCAGCCAGTTCCGTCATTAAATGATGTGTCCTCTTTAAGTCAGGAGTTTAGGTAGACATATACCCTTCAAAATATATTCAGAAGTTTGAAATACCTTCTAAACTTTTGTAAACTAAGTTATGATTAGGGTTTGAATAGATAAGCATTGTTATGTATTATAACAAAAGTAACATAACGACATTATATACTTATATTAAAATAATCTTCATGACAATATCGACAAGTGGTTGAAGATTCTTTACGTCTAGCATAGCTATATGCCACTTTTTTTTCTTACATTCGCATCTTGCGGGAAATAAAAATACACTTTGTTAGGTGCATTTCTTTTTGTACATAGGTACAATACAGTATTTATAAAATTGTTTTCTACCTCCTTCCACATCGAAATTAGTTATAAAACATAAAAGCTTGAGATATAACACTCCACAACAAACAATACGCCAATGTAGTCGTATACAGTGACGTCACGGTGCAACGCGCCAATCTGGAGGCGTTTAAATCGTGGGAACTGGATTGCAGTTTTAAAATATTTTTGTAATGTTAAATTTTAATGTTTTAATCGATATTATATTTTTACGGTAATATAACAGGGTAAATAATTTATTTAAGATACAAAAATAATGCATGCGTTTATCCAACAGGATAGTCGGAAATTGTCTTCTTGGAACTTGATCAACAGAAGGAAAGTGTGTGAAACCAATCTATGAATCTGAGCGCGGAAATATTGGAATGTTTGAATCAGGGAGCTGGGTTGCATAATGTAAAGCAGGAGATTGACCAACTCCATGTAGACAATGTTAAGATTAGAGGATCAACATTTTGTTCTAACATGTTAGAGTGCTGCCTTATTGTTTTAAATCTCTGCCCTGCCTTAGTGGCCATCCCAGAATCAAGTAGACTATAACATTCGGAAACCATATTGTTTTTTATTTAACGTCTACTATAGAGCAGATATTGGCGCCGAATGTGACTTTTATAAACTGCTTATTGTAATTTAAGGGAATAAGAAAGCGACAACCATTCCAAATGTGCAGAGTGGAATAACTTCATGGCACACGTAACTTTGCACAATGTCTAGAAGTGAAACCGTTAAGGTAATTCAACTGAAGAAGAATGTAAAACATTTAATAGAGATACAAAAGAGTGCCATCTAATGAGGCGATCAAACGTTTAGCCGAAGGAAGTATCGAAATTGTTGGATCAGAAGGGAAAGTAAAAAAAAATGTAATCAATTCCTCAAATTTTGATTTAATAAAATTAGTTTCAACTTTTAATAACAATAACGGATTCGCGCATTTTTCAACATGCATTTCGCTACTTTTTAGTAATGTTTAGTGCCATATGGTAGTAATTTCGGTATTAGTAATTACTTAGCTCTATAAATCAAATGCGTTGGCCTAACCCAGTAATCCTACCCGTTAAAGGGGACCTACAGTTTAACGTGGAATCCGAACCACGGAAGCGTAGTGTCATAATTCACATACACAAAGAAGCATTGCAAGCGATGAAGGTCGGATTAAGGGCCTTTGAAAATCCCAGTGGAGACCGGGATTCAAACCGGGGACCAGCCGATCTCCAGTCAGACGGTTTAACCACTGAGCCACCAGACCATTCATTACTGTACACTGACTAGAATAAGTCGGGACTACTTAGAAAACTTGAGACATTTTGATTGTCTGTCGCAATAGTGTGTCTTATTTGTCGAGTTGCGCTCGTGATCATTTAAAAGTGGTAAGTAATTTATATTAACATTTCAATACAAATTTATTCACGGACATGTCTGCTCTTATCCGATTCATTTGTAATATGTTTCCGCAATGTGTACTCCCCGCAGGCAGTTATGCGGCGTTTTTGGCCGAGATTTCATCAGAGGAATCCCCTTCTTGCTGGCGTCAGCAGCATGCAGTTAACGTGAGTTTCAGACTAGAGCCGGAAGACTAACATGTTTCGTGAGGGGGGAAGTTTCGGACTGGAATCGGAAGAGTTCGCATTACCATTGAGAATGGAAGTTTCATATTGGAGTTGGAAGAATCAGTAAGATTGTTGAGAAGCTCCTGATGTAAAATGGAAGAGTCAACATGATTCTTCAGAATCTTCAGATTACATGGTTGTTCAGATGCTCCAGATTGTAGTTGGAAGATTTAACGTGGTTACTGACAGACGGAAGATTTAACTTGCCCGTTTTCATTAATTTCAGAGTCAGGTGGAAATAGTAATACTTGTGTGTATTGAGGAGCTCTAAATTAGAGGCGGAAGAATTGATGTGACTGTTTAGAGCGGAAATTTCTGACTAAATGGAACATTTAATATGGTTGTTTAGATGTGAAGGTTAAGAATGAAATGTTTTAACAGATAGTTTTAGACTAGCAATGGTAAATAAACAATTTAAAAAATTAGAGCTTTTAAGCATCGTCGAAGTCGATGTTCGTTGGAGCCAGGAGAGGATTGTGGGCAAGGAACGGTAAGGAATTTTGCCATGAAGAAACAATCCCGGCATTCAACTGGAGTGATTTCGGGAAATCATGGAAAATCGAAATCCAGATGGTCAGACAAGTGCTCAGCTCGCGTGCTCCCAAAGGCTTGAACGTCACCACGCTCGCTCAGTCAAAGCTGCTGTTACAGTAAATTACTGAATAATCTATACTAAAATGTTATATTTATACTTTACCGACAGATCCTCATAAAAATATTCACTAACCCAAAAATACACAGGATGCAAATGCAAAAACTGTTACATCATCACTTGCTGAGGTGGTAGTTAGGATGGCAAGCATGTGGGCGCATGGTTACAATTGTCTCAGTCTTGTTTATTACAATAAATACCAAATACAATACAACTTTACACAACAATATCAACAACTTCAAACATAAGATTTTCACACTATATCATGTAATAAGCTTAATTACCAATCGGTTACTTAAAATTCCCACAAGATATACTTATATTAAATAACCACAATACTAGTTGGCCTTAATGATCCATGATGGCCCAGGAGTCCAAGGATTTACACACTTAAATTTACTTATGTCTAAACAACAATTTAATAATGGTAGAATATCCGGTGCTATAAGTTCCTAAACAGGAGTTCCAAAGATCGAGCTTCTCAAGGTACTTATATCAGTTGAGCTCAACCAACACTGGTCTGTTTTAATGTTTCAGCACCCCTCAAGGGTACAGACAAACACACATACACTGTTTCCCTCATGTGAAAGAACAGCCATTAGTGACATAGATTGTCCCACGCAAGCACGAACACCAAACAGAAAATCTCCAATTGCACCGAGGAAGCAGAAAATACAACGAAGTTGAATTGTCTGAATACCACGAACTCTCTAACAGTCTATCCACTCGTGGAACATGAAGGCACAGGTTGCTCCAGAAGGTGCCAAAGCGCACACTTTACGAGGACACCCCAAACTGCCATATAGTCTGGGCATGTGAGGCGACGACACAGTTTACGGCCACTCAGAACTGCTTGTCAGACCAGGGATTGTCAATAACCCCTCGTCGACGGCGAAGTATCACGTTGCTCCGCCTAACTGCTGCCCGTGCATGGAGCACGTCGCCTTCTTCAACTGCCGCTTCCGACACCGCCACTTCCTCCTCAGACTGTTCACTTCCTAGGCGAGACTGACCGCAGAGACTGACTGCAGAGACTGACCTCTTTCCCGCTCCCGGCGATGGAGGTCCAACTGTCTGTATTGGTACTGGTACTGCTAACGCTTCACTCTTCTTACTGCCTCTGGTACTGGTACACTGACGGACCGAGCGGCCCCATTAACTGCCTCCCCGGGTGCCCGCTGCCCGTCCGGGCCTTACGCTTCCCGACGACCCAGGGAGGTACGCCGCCTCCGACAGTCAACGAAGCTCCGACACTCTCTGCAGCACTGACGTTAGTCCTTCCTCAGTGGATATCCAACTGGCCTGGTACTGGTACACTGACGGACGGAGCGGCCCCATTAACTGCCTCCCTGGGCGCCCGCTGCCCGTCCGGGCCTTACGCTTCCCGACGACCCAGGGAGGTACGCCGCCTCCGACAGTCAACGAAGCTCCGACACTCTCTGCAGCACTGACGTTAGTCCTTCCTCAGTGGATATCCAACTGGCCTGGTACTGGTACACTGACGGACGGAGCGACCCCATTAACTGCCTCCCTGGGCGCCCGCTGCCCGTCCGGGCCTTACGCTTCCCGACGACCCAGGGAGGTACGCCGCCTCCGACAGTCAACGAAGCTCCGACACTCCTTCCTCACTGGATTTCGCACTGGCCCTCACTGGTACACTCACGGACGGAGCGGCCCCATTAACTGCCTCCCTGGGCGCCCGCTGCCCGTCCGGGCCTTACGCTTCCCGACGACCCAGGGAGGTACGCCACCTCCGACAGTCAACGAAGCTCCGACACTCCTTCCTCACTGGATATCGCACTGGCCCTCACTGGTACACTGACGGACGGAGCGGCCCCATTAACTGCCTTCCTGGGCGCCCGCTGCCCGTCCGGGCCTTACGCTTCCCGACGACCCAGGGAGGTACGCCGCCTCCGACAGTCAACGAAGCTCCGACACTCCTTCCTCACTGGATTTCGCACTGGCCCTCACTGGTACACTGACGGACGGAGCGGCCCCATTAACTGCCTCCCTGGGCGCCCGCTGCCCGTCCGGGCCTTACGCTTCCCGACGACCCAGGGAGGTACGCCGCCTCCGACAGTCAACGAAGCTCCGACACTCCTTCCTCACTGGATATCGCACTGGCCCTCACTGGTACACTGACGGACGGAGCGGCCCCATTAACGGCCTCCATGGGCGCCCGCTGCCCGTCCGGGCCTTACGCTTCCCGACGACCCATGGAGGTACGCCGCCTCCGACAGTCCACGCAGCTCCGACACTCTCTGCAGCACTGACGTTACTTGACTGCTTATCCGACTGGGTATCCAACTGGCCCTGGCCGCTTTTTTTTTTTTTTTTTTTTTTTTTTTTTTTTATTGGGGGAGCACCCAAAACCCGCTCCTCCAAGCATGGCGGCCTTCCTGTTAACTACTGCTCGCCTCTGCACATGCATTAAGTTAGTAATTCTATAGGTGATCACAGGAACGGGATTGTGATGTATTCCATGCGTCCAGGCGTCCGCCCGTTTACATGGGTCCATCGGATAAGATAGACAGAAACTTTTGAAAGAAGAGACAGGGCAGAGGGAAAAAAGTGCCAAGGTTTTACCCTTGGGAAAAAAACCTCTGCGATAGTTAGGTAGGGAATAAGAGCGGCTGGCTAAGATACTGCCAGTACCGCGACAGATTCTATGCTACAAGGTTGGATGTATGAAGGGTTTGTTAGTTTTGTTAGGATATGGTATCATGCAATAACTACAGCTGGTCCACACACCGCCGCTGAGGTTATCAGCTGGTGCCGCTCGCCGTCGCTGTCGTTGAGATGGTCCTGGAACATGCCGAATCGTTATATTATTAACAGCTGTGTGCAACAGGTGTTGTAAGTGTTGGTGAGACGTGATTCGCACCGAGAGGGCGCCAGAGCGCAACCGCCGCAACGCGCAGAGCCTTTCCTCATCCCGGGAGTACACGGTAAGGGTTTCACCGACGGCGACAGCCACAGTGCTGCTAGATGACCACCCCCGACTTGCCCGGGCTTTAGGACGATGACGGACACCACCGCCATGACCACCCCCGCCAGCATGTGTCATCGCCACCGGGTAAGACAACCCCACCATGCTCATATCAGGAAATATTGGAGCAGGATGCATCGCGCTAGCCTGCCACGACAACCGTCACCCCCGCGGTGTCTACCACGCCGGATACTGTGCTAATACTGTTTGTGGATTGATTTCTTGTTGTATGTGGCTGCCTTCTGCACCTGCGATCGCACTGTAACCACTTTCCTTAGCCCAGTGATCACTTTGCAGGTTGGTTAGGGAATGGGACCCTAACCCCAGTGGCCCTTGATGCAGTAGACAGATTTCTTACTTGTTTATGCATTAGTTTTTTCCTATCTGTTGAGCAATATTTTCGGCCGTGGGTGTTTAAATCTGTGGTTGTGATCGTAACTGCCTATAGTGCGTATCAAAGGATTTCGCGACATTTGGGATTTACCGTACATGTTTATGGCAAGCTTCTTAATTACTTGCTGTATTGGCTCGAGTCGGAAATCTCGGTGTAAGTCGGTTGTTCGTGTTCCCCAAGGAGCATTTGCTATGATCCTGAGTACTTTGTTTTGGATTAATTGCAGTCTCCTAATGTGAGACTTAGCGGCGTACCCCCAAACCGGAGCTGCATACGTCATGAGTGGCCGAATGAGTGCTAAGTACATTGTTCGGGCATTACCTCGGTGTAGTGTGCTTTGTCTGTTTAGCATAGGGTATAGCTGTTTGAGTCTGATGTTTGCTTTATTAACCATGTGTTCTATATGGAGCTTCCATGTTAGCTTCGCGTCAAATTTGACTCCAAGATATTTAACTTCGTTCCGGAAATGTATTTGTTGATTGTGTAGCGTTAGCGGTCGACAGTGTTCGTGAATGCGTTTTTGCTTAGGTCTTCGTGTAAATAGGAGTGCCTCGCATTTAGCTACGTTGACTTTAATTCGCCATCGTGTGAGCCAAGGTTCGACTACGTTAAGCGCGTGCTGTAATCTACTGTTTACGTGAGATGGTTGCTGTGACTGTGCAAGATAGGCGGTATCGTCAGCATAAATAGCTTGCATCGTTTTGACTGTGGTCGGAGCTTTATTGACGTATTCTGTGAAGAGCGGAGGGCCTATTAAACTTCCTTGAGGCACTCCTGCTTGTATCTCCTGAGGTGTGGAGTTCTTGTTGTTAACGCAGACGTGGAACGTTCGGTTAGTGAGGTAAGAGTGTATTAGGCGCACCAGTCCGTCCGGGAATCCGTCGTCACTGAGTCTACGAATGAGGCCGTTGTGCCAAAGACGATCGAACGCCTTCTCAATGTCCAGGAACACAGCCCCGGTAGACGCAGACAAGTTATACCCCCTTGTTACGTGCTCAACAACACGCATTAATTGTTGTGTTGTGGAGTGGTGCTTTCTGAAGCCGAATTGCTCCGGCTTCAGAATGTTATTGTCCTTTATGTGTTGTGTAAGGCGTCTGAGTATGACTTTTTCAACAACTTTGCTAAGGGAGTTCAGTAAGCTAATCGGCCGGTAGTTGTTGGGTGAAGATGGATCTTTCCCCGGCTTTCTGAACATTAGCACTTTGGCCTCCTTCCATCGGTCGGGGAAATAGTGGTTGTGTAAGATGGCATTCGCGATGTCTGTAAGGTACTCTATCGCTTTCCCCGTGAGCTGTTTAAGAACACGGTTCTGAATACCATCCGGACCAGGTGCTTTTTTAGCGTCCGAGTGCTGTATAGCCCATGAGATTTCGTCGGAAGTTGCCCTACGCGGATACTCGCGAACCGGTTGGGCTAACAGCTGTGTCACCATCTGGTCCGTTTCCAATGTAAACGCAGGATCGGAAGGATCTACGTTTGGTCGAAAAGATTCTGCTAGTGTTGTGGCCATCAGCTCCGCCTTGCCCTCGGAAGAATAGACAAGTCCGTCCGGCCCCTGTAGGGTGGGTGTATGATGTGCTTCACGAGTGAAGTGACGAGCTAAAGACCACACGGAGCGGTCAGAGGTGTCGGTGTTCAACTCCGAGAGCAGACGCCCCCATTGTTGATTTTTGTACTCCTGGATTCTACGACTAATTATGTCTTTGAGTCTGTTGATATGCACTTTATAAATGGGACGCCTAGTACGTTGCCAGTATCTCCTGAGCCTATTCCTAGTTGTGATTAACCCCGTAATTGCCTCAGGTAGCGCCATTTGTCTCTGGTGTGGGGTTGATTCAGGGATGCTACTCGCCATAGCTTCCTGTATGGCAACAGTTAGAATTTCAACAGACTCGTTAATGCGTTGTTGGCTAATCTCGTGTCTATCCGGTATGCGACTATCTAACACCTCCTTGAACAGAGTCCAGTTGGCGCGTCGATAGTTTAGCATCCGTCGCTTGTCAGTGTTCTGCGGTGTACCTTCAGTATTGAGTATGATTGGCATGTGGTCTGACTCCAGATCGTTTACAACCTGTAGGTCGTGTGTGCGGGTTATACCCTTTAGGAGGGCTATATCTAACACGTCTGGATTTTGTCTCCGAACATGGGGAACAAACGTCGGTTCGTTTGGCCCTAGTATTAGATAATTGTGCTCTAGTGAATGTTCGTACAGTTTCCTGCCGTTGGAGTTTTGACGCTGCGAATTCCAACTACGATGTTTGGCATTTAGATCTCCAGCGACTATTACTCTAGGTGCGGTATTTAGCAGCCTACTGATATCACGCGTGCTAATATTATTGGGCCTGTTGTAGACTGCGATAAGATTAGTGTATGCTTCGTTAAACCGGATTTTCACGGCTGTGGCTTCGATCCTCTCTAGCTCGGGAAGCACTACGTTTGATTGCTCTATGTCCGTGTGTATAATCACGGCCGTGCCTCCACCCCGTGCGCCGTTCAGCCTGTCAGTACGGTGCACACGGTATTGGCTCATGTGGAAGTTATCTTTTGCGCCCAGGTGTGTTTCGTTTATAAGAGCAATACGGAGACCGTGCCGCTCCATAAACGCCGCCAATTCTGCTTTTTTGTTTTTCAGCCCGCGAGCGTTCCAGAAGAGGATACGCGTATTCAGAGGATTTGGGTTGTCAGGCATTGTTTGGTTTCTGGACGGACAAGAGGCCAATCTGGATTACAGTCCAACTGCCCCTATCTGGGGGAGTGGTCTTGAACTGTAGTAGGGTAGCTTGGATTTCTGGCTTTAGGGATGTAGGGATTGCAGTCCATCTCCCCCCATCTGGGGGAGTGTACAGGATCTGCAGTGGGGTTAGTGGGAAGGATTGCCCTGCAGTCCATCTCCCCCCATATGGAGGAGTTTCCAGGCGCTGCAGCAAGGTAGTGTATAGGATCAGGGTTAGGATTACAGACCATCTCCCCCCATTCAGGGGAGTGTTCAGGATCTGCAGTGGGGTAAGTGGATAAGGTTGGTCTGCAGGCCATCTCCCCCCATCTGGGGGAGTGTCCAGGTACTGCAGCAAGGTAATGTGTAGAGTAAGGATTACAGTCCATTTCCCCCCATTCAGGGGAATTTCCAGGAGCTGTAGTAGGGGTCTTAGGAGTTTAGGCAGCAGCGGATTAGTGGTGTGAGACATTGCTGGTGCCTAGGACGGACATGAGGCAGTTCTGGAATACAGCCCATCTCCCTCCATCTGAGGGAGTGGTTAGGAGCTGCAGTAGGGCGCTTACGAATTTTGGGATGAGTGTCGCCAGGGAGAGGTCAACGGAGGGGAACATGGGTCGAAGGAGATCCTCTATTGTTTTACGAATTGTTGCGAAAAATCTATTGCGGGCTGAGTGTGTGTCTGCTCCGCAGGGGTAGCTGGACCCTGTGGAGGTGTTGCGTTTGTTGCTAAATTAGCTTGGGTCGGGGCAGACTCTACCGACTCCGCAGTGGACGGGCCAGCCGGGTTGGCGCGGGCGGCTACGTCAGATCCCGCCGGTGCGCGCTCAACCGACTCCTCGGCGGCCGAAGCCGCCGGGCCGTCAGGAGCAACCACCCCAGCGTTCTCCGCCGCGCGCCCAGTCACCCCCTCAGCGGCCGTCGCCACCGGGCCATCGGGAGCAGCCACAGCGGCCGTTGCTTCCTCGGCGGGAGGGGGAGGGGTTGTCTGGCTCCCAGCGTTCCTCGTGCGTGTCCTGTTATTTCTAGTACGCTGGGATTTAGGTTGTGATGAGGCAGCTGAAGGCTGCGTCGTATGCTCTACAGTGCGTGCAGAGCCTGCTGTTTGGGGCTCTGCAACCTCTGTTGTGGTGGATGTGGTTTGTGAGCCTTGGGGTGCGGTTGACGTTTCATTTTGAATGGGTTGCGCCGTGTTCGTGATCGCGTTCGAAGCCGCGGCACTGTAGGACACATTACTCCTAAGGTGGGCCGGGTTCTGGATCACTTTACGCTGGTTTTTTGTGGACGCTTGTTGTGTCTGTGATTGTGACGCCCCTTTTGCATTCTTTGCATTTCGCCGGGCTAGTGCGAGTTTGTACTCGGGGCAGCTTCTGTAATTGCTTGGATGCCCTCCCCCACAATTAACGCATTTGCGTTCATCGGGCATCCTAGCTTTGCATGTATGTGTGGCATGATTGCCGGCACATTTACGACAGCGGGGTGCCGCAAAGCACCGGTCTGTGGCATGTCCATACCGCTGACATTTGTGACAGACCAGGGGTGTGTTGGGAGGCTCATACTTCTCCACTTTTATCACCATGTAGAGCAGGCGAGTGGCCTTCTCAAACATAAGTGATCCGGCCGAGTCTTGCAACTCGACCAGATAGAGAGGCAGCGGAACCTTCGTGTAAGTTCCTCTCATTTGGCTGACCTTCTTGGCGGCCCAGCCGTCGCCAAGAAGCGCTTCCTTAACACTGTCGGGAGGGGTGGTAGGGTGTATTCCTCTGACTACATATAGCTGTGTCCTTTCGGTTTCCAGCCTAAAGGTGTGGTGTTCGATTTTCTCCTCTCCGAGGTACCTGAGGAGTTTCTTGTAGTCTTCGTTGGTGGACACATATAGTGCCGTGTACTGCCCTGCGAGCTTGGTGTGATACTGCACAGGGTTGTATTTTCCAATGAAAGAAGAGTTAATGCGACCGAGATCGCCATGGTTGCGAATCATGACGGGGGGGATACTCGATCGCGATGTTGTAGTGGCTGCCGGGGCAGTATTTTGTTCTGGGTTAGTTTCTGCAGGTGCCGCGGGAGTCGCTTTCGCGCTCTCGTCAGCTGCTGCTTGTTTGGGCTGACGGCCCTTTTTTGGCATCCTTGCCGGCCTAAATTCGAGGATTGGGGATTGCCCCTGTGGTACACTATCGTCGAGAAGACTGGTGTGCAGCGTGTAAGACACACTTACATCAACAGGCTTCCCTTGACTGTCATTAGCAGGCACGGAAAAACCGAACTGCTGTATGTCGTCGCACCTCGGGGTGCTTGTCTGCGGGCCACCAGGCATGGCTGGGTCTGCCATCCTGGTGGAGGAAACAACTGCCTGCGTCTGACGACTTTGCTTTTTGTCTGACGACTTTGCTTTCTATGACGGCAGGCAGTCGCAGGAAGTTACCCTAAGAAGGGGGGATCCTAGTTTCTAATCGGCGCAAGAGAGCGCGGAGGAAGAGAGTGGTCCTAGAGCACGCGCAGTTATCCCACGTGAAGGGGCCGCTGGTACTCAAATTACCCTATAAAGAACGGGAGATTCCCGCTGGGGAGGTTAGGGCAAAGCCCAAGGTCTAGGCAGTGACCCGCAGGTCACTGCTTGAGTTGGTTAGGGAGAGTGTCGATCTGGCCCTTCGTTATCACCGCAAGGTATCAAGGCCAAATACAACCCAGCAACCACTAAACAACTCGTAGAAGAAGTTCGCTCCGCTCCGGAGCCCAGGCGGCAAGGCCGCTAGTCGAGGCTGAAGTTCCGCACCTGCTGTCGTCCGCTCGTACTTCCTGCTTCCGCCAGGTGGTCCGTCCCGGTCGGCTGCCCGGTGCGAAGTGCCCTGGCGGCAGCGGCAGCGGCAGCGTCATCTGGCGTGGATTACTCCACAGTGGTGTTTCAGTTCCAGGGAGGCCCCTTCTACTGTTGTCCTGTTGTTGGTTTTTAGACTGACTTTTGACTCAGTCTTTGATGTTGATGGTGATGTCTGGTTGGGCAAAGCCCGTCTGCCTTTCAATAGCCAGGGTTTGAAAAATATCTAAGTCTAGTATCTAAGTCTAATATCTAAATCTACTGTTTTTAAGTTTTTAAAAGTTTTTGATTTTTTTGATCTAAGACTAATGGGGGATGGCTATATACATTGACGTATTTACAAGGGGTACCTAAATCTATGCAGTTAAACCTACCTAAGTTAAGGGAGGGTTTTTTTTAATTTTATTTTTATTTGAGGTGGCCTACATAAAACTATTGGTGGGTATATGTTATGTACAGGACCTAACTTATAAGCTGTGGGGCCTATTTACAGTTAATGGTGGACTTGGGGATTTGGAGGAATAATTTAAAAGGTTCTAAAACTGCCTCGTCAAGGTCAGCTTGGGTCGCTTGACCTGGCGCATTTCCTCTGACTCGTCTCCTATATCAGAAATTAAATTAAATTTTGACACTGAACATTTCTGAATTCTGATTTGGCCTTTATTGTCTCTCCTAGGGTTGGAAAACAGAGAGCTCTCCTGATTTCCCGGTTATTGACGAACCTCGGAGCATCTGAGATGACGCGCAGCGCTCTGTTTTCCAGTGCTTGCAATTTCTTTACATGACAGTCGGCCGCCATGCTCCATATTTCCGAGCCGTACAGGAACGTAGGCTGGATGATCGCACGGTAAAGGAGGAGTTTTGTCTCCGTGGATAGACCGTCGCCTCTCAGCAGGGGGTAGAGGCCGGCTAGTTTCGCTCTTGATCTGTTTTTAACGTCGGTCTACGTGTTTACCCCACGTGAGCCTTCTGTCTAGTCGCAGCCCCAAGTATTTTACTTGGTCCACCCAGTCCAGTTCCAGATCCCTAATATGCAACTTAATGTCTGGAATTTTTATCCTTGTGGAAAAGATAATTGGCTGGCATTTCGTCTCAGTTTATTTTGATACGCCATAGGTTGCACCATTGAGTCATCTTTGTCCAGGTGTCTTTGGACTTTTCCGATGGCGTATTTCAAGTTCCTGTTACTTGCATAAATGTTTGTATCGTCAGCGTATAGAGATACGTGGCTTTCCGTTGTATGTGGTCCGTCGTTTGCGTAAATAAGAAATAGTGGCGGCCCAATCCTACTTCCCTGAGGCACGCCAGCTTCTATGTCCTTGAGACTACTATTTGCATTGTCGTGGCACTACATAGAATTTCCTGTTGGTTAGGTAGGAATGCAGTAGATGTATTAAATTGTCTGGCACATTGTACTTGTGTAGCTTGAAGAGTAGGCCTTCGTGCCACACTCGATCAAATGCTTTCTCTATGTCTATGAATATCGCAGCAGTACCACTACCTGCCTGCTTTTCTTTGCAGATATGCTCCACAAACCTAGTACATTGTTGCACTGTGCTGTGCTCCTTTCTGAACCCGAATTGCTGTGCTATTATAATGTTGTTGCTGTCCAGAAATTTGTTTAAGTCCTGTCCAACATCACTCCTCCAGCATTTTGCCCAGTATAGGTAAAAGCGAGATGGGCCTATAGCTTTCTGGCATAGTCCTATTTTTGTTAGCTTTCGGTATCGCTATCACTTTGGCTACTTTCCAGGCCTTTGGAAAGTAGCTCAGGTTCAGACAGGCGTTGAATGTCGATGTTATAAATCTAATGGCTTGTGGAGGCAGATTTTTGACTTGGAGGGCGGAAATCTTGTCATACCCCGCTGCCTTTTTGGATTTAAGGCCTCGTATGATTGATTCCACCTCCTCGTCATTTGTTTTTTGCACAAAGTTCTGCGGTCGGATGTGGATCAAGCGGTTTACTACACTCAGAACATGTTCTTTGTGAGATTCGCTTACATCGTCAGCTATTTCGTTCGGTTTGAAATGAGTTTCTAGCGTGTCCGCAAGGAGTTGAGCCTTCCCTGCCGGGTCGTACACTAGTCCCTGCGGTCCACGTAGAGGCCGAATTGGTTCGGCTGTCTTGCTGACTGACTTCGCAAGTGCCCATATCTTTCTGTTGTTGTTTTGTACTGCTGCGAGTTTCCTTTGCCAGTCTTGATGTCGATGTAGTTTCAGATTCTCCCTGATTTCATCTACTAGGTGGTTGACCATCCTTCTGTCAGCCGGGTCGCGCCATCGCTGCCACCTCTTGCGATTCTGTTTTTGAGTTGGATAAGGCTTTTTATGTGATCTGGGATTGATGGTTTTCCACAGATCATAACTGTTTTACTTGTTGCCTGCTTTGTACATTCTTGAATGACTGTAGTTAGTTTGGATACCGCTCTGTCGATTTCAACAGTTGTATCTAGAGCAGGTAGTTCCGCAAGGTGCAGCGTGACATCTTCCTTATAATGGTCCCAGTTGGTCTGGAATTTATTGTAGGTACTAGGACGATGCGGTTCTAGTAGTCTGACTGACAGAAGAATCGGATTGTGATCGGAACTAAGCACGCATTGGGTTGATACTTCCCTCTGCCATCTTAGTCCTTTCACAACGAATACATCCAGGACGTCCGGTTGACGCCCTGCCGCACTCGGGAAGTGGGTTGGTACGTCGGGCGCCAGCACTTCGACATTTCTGCCGGCGTGTAGCACCCTAAGTAGCCCCCTTCCATTCCGATTGGTAAGTCTACTATGCCAGATCTGGCTCTTGGCATTCAAGTCACCACCTAGTATTACTGTTTCATTCCTACCTAACAATGCTTGTAATTTTCCTCCTTGAGCTCCTTGTGTGGTGGATTATAGACTGCGACTAGATGCAAAGGTACCCCGTTTACTAATAATTCGACGGCCGTGTGCTCCAGGTCACCTGTCTGTGCGTCAGGCAGGTCTCTGTGGACCAGCCTGTTTTTGATCAGGACAGCAGTGCCGCCTCCTCGAGTCTGTCGGTCAGTACGAGTCACAATGTAATTTCTCATCCTGAAGTCATTTCCCGGTTTGAGATGGGTTTCCCCTATTAGTGCTATGTCAATGTCTTTTTCGTTGAGGTAATTTAGTAGTTCTAATTGCTTGTTAGAAATGCCATTGGCATTCCATGCTAGTATATTTAATGTCGATTTAGTCTGTCTCGCCATCGCTGAAGAATTCGCTGGCGGCTTGTACTAGGATGAGTCCCTTGGCTAACATACTGTCGGCCTCTCGAAATTTGGTGAGCACAGTTTTCACCGTGCTTATCATCTTTCGAAGGTCAAATTCCTTTAGAAAAGAGACTATCTCAGCAAAGTCGGAGCCGAATCCTCCAGCTTTGGTTTGTCTGTCTGGCTTGCTTTGGTCCTGGTTGCGGTCAGTCTTGTCGCGCTTTTCGTTATTGTCGGTCTGATATTTGTCTGTCTGGTTGGTCCATGCGTTTGTCTTAGGCGGGAGGGAGGGGAACTGCTGGCTGTCAGAGACGTTCGGAGTCTCGGTTTGGTTTGCCTTCTCCTTCTCCTGCTTTTGTTGCTGGAGCCTGGCATTCCTAGCTTGCACGATTTTCTTGTACTGGGGGCAGCCACGATAGCTCGCGGGATGCTGGCCCAGACAATTTGAACACTTGGGTGGTTCATCTTTTGTTTTGGTACACGTCTTTGTTAGATGTTCCCCGGAGCACTTGACGCAGCGTGGATTTATCCTACAGTTTTTCTGCCCATGACCAAATCTTGACACCGGTGGCATTGAGAGGGCCCCTCTGGTGTCTTGTAAACCTCTACCTTGACCCTTAAATATTGGAATTTATCTAGGTCATAGATCTTTCTTCCATCGTCTGTGTTGTCCAGTGTTACCAAGTAAAGTGGCATGGGGACCCTCCCATTTGTCTCTTTGTCGAATCTGGTTAGCTGTGACACGCTTTTTGCTGGGTAGTGTAGCCTTACCAGCTCGTCACGCATTTCTGCTACGTCCATGTCGATAGGTAGTTGCCTCATTACTACCTTAAGCGGTTTTGTTTGGTCATTGGCGTCATAAGTGTGAAACTGGGCATTCCTCTGTTTAAAGTAACTCATTAGAGCGGCGTAGTCAATGTGGTTGTACACCTGGTATTTAATACTAGAGGCTTTATAAGCCAGGTGTAGTGGTCCCGTTAGTTTTTTCCGCAGTTCTTCGGCTACTTTGAAGTATCCTGCAGTTTCGTAAACAATGATCGGGGGGTACCCTTGGCTCACGCGGTTGTTGGGGCCTTTCACTGTCATGTCCCGTGTCTGGTGCAGCATCGTTAAGGTCCTGTAGGGGCTCAAAACGATTCCCCGTGGGCACATTCGGCACGGAAACTATCTCCTCAGCTTCCATGTCGAGCGAACCCACATCTCCAGTGCCCTGGCCGCGCCGGGTCACTGCTTATATACCCCACGCTATCCGGCAGAGGGCACTACTCCACCGCGGCGCTGCCTAGCGGAGCAGCAGGCGTGCGACAGAAGACAATCGCTCGCCAGATGGCAGAAATTCCGCCACAGCGCCCCCTAGCGAAGCGGTGGGCTGACGGCAGATGATAGCCGCAGCGTGAAGATGAGCCGCGCAAGGCTCACTTGCTGCAAGATAACAGGACGATATGCAGAAACTGTGCCTGCTCGATGAAAGTAAATTTTTTTTGTTTCGTTATTGCTCCGCAAAAAAAGTATAAAAGGGGCATGTATAAACTATACATTGAATGAGAACTTATTTTTTAGTATAATCGCAATAATAATATAATAGCTGAGATCTTAGATTTGTTATCACCCGCGACCACTTTTTGGATTATTCCGCCAGTTACCTGCAGAAATCTTAAGCGTTTGTTGAATTATCATCATTTAGATCACTAATGAATGTCGAAGGCTATGAAGAAGTTAGGTTATGCTCAACAACACTTTTTCGTCTTCTATATTAACGCCACAGTTTTCCGTCTGCTGTTATACTATTCACACTTTTTCATAAATATTTCTATCTTTTTTCAACGTATTGTTCTTGTGTGCCTTTACTATGATCATTAACTTCGGTTCTCTGAATCGGAGGTTGCCATGAAGCTATACTATCGGGTTTAAATACACACTGCCAGGAAATTAGAGAATAGAACAGGATTATTCCACACTGTTTACACTTTAAAATAGAAAGTAAAGAAGAAGAGGTAATAGGTGAAGATCCATTTGAGATTGTAAAAAGCAGAGGTACAACATTTTGACATTACATTTAAGTTCCAATTAACGAATTAAGAAAAATTTGGATATATTCAAGGCGTTTGAGGGTTTGGGATTTTTTGTTTGTTTGTTTGTTAATTCTAAGTGGTACAAAATATTAGAGAACTTAGATCAGCATACAGCGGTGGAAAGCTTAACTGCATTTCATAAAATGCTCGTGGCTATTAGATAGAAGAATAGTACTTTCAGAGACAAGCATCAAATCCGAGGGATAGCGTTCTTCTATCACTGATATTCATTTTGAATGTGGAAGAAGAAATCGAGGTAGCCAAAGAAAAATTGTTTCTAGGAGGAACGGTCAGTGTGCTAATGTTTAATAATGCTGCCGCCTTACTTGCAGATAACAGTAAAGATATAATGAAATTACTGAATGGTGCCAACAAAATATTTCTTGGAGAATTGGGAAAAAACACAAATGAAAACAAAAAATAATTAAAATTTAGTAAAAAATCAATTTGAACAGATATGACATAATAAGTATTGGAATTATGTTTTAGGAATTAATAACACAGATGTTGACCCATGTTCAAAAGAACAAACATTTTGGTATCAAATGTTGATTTGGGACTTAAAAAGAGCTTTCTACAATTGTATTTTTGTAGAAGTAGAGATATGGGACTGAAGCTTAGACGCTGAAAAGATCAGAAATAGGAAGAATTGAAGCATTTGAAATGTTGCGTAACAGAAGAATGCTGAAAATTATTTAGTGCACAGAATCATAGAGTGAATATGTTGTAAAAAATTACGGGCAAACAACTTGCTTATGAAAGAATCTAACAAAAAAAGAGGATATGGTGTAGTAAGTGACATTTTAAAAGATATGGGCCCGGATTATTTTTTTAACTTAGGAAGAACAAGTTTAACGTATAAGAGGCAGAGACTTTTGCACAGAATCTGAATACAAGAAGGAGAATTTATCCAAGCGAGAGATTGATGAAATAAAAACTAAAAGAAATTTGTCTCTCTACAATCCAAAAAGTTATCATTAAAAGTTCTAAAAGACATAAATGTTTATAATGTCTGTGGTAATCGTTTCAACCTTTCTAATCCTATAAGAGATGGTTCATTTATTTTTAAGAAAACTAACCAACGCAAATATTTTCCCGTAAGGTTATTGGGTTCTCAAAGTTTTCCTTTATCAAAAAAAAAAAAAAAATCAAATCATGAGACTGTTTAAGACAAAGAAAAATCTACGAGGCCTTGAAACGTAGACATTTGCTTGGTGACTACTAGAGACCGGATTATATGCATTTGCATATTAAGCCCATTTTCACCGGTTATTGCGTATTTTATCTAAAACCTAGTGATGAGGCATATTTTCGCTATATTTAACATATTTTTCGGTAGTGTACCAAGTTATTAAATAAAATCTTCGTTGTAACCGGCAAAACCTACTAGCAGCACAGCTCTTAGTCTACGACGACTCGCTGAAGAACTACGACCCACGTTTTGGAATTAAAATAAACTGATTTCATCTACAAAGAAAGCGATTTTCAAGGCACGTTCTAGTAATAATGTCTATAAAAAATTTGCCAAATGTGCCTTTACCTCCGGAACCAGTGGTAACTCGATGGGCGATGTGGGCTGAAGCTGTACTGTTATGCAGTGAACATTTCGAGGCCATTAAAGGTGCAGTAAACGACTTTGATTGTGGAGAGGCTATCACAGTTTTTCAGTACAAGGAAACGTTAAACGATTCAAGTATTAAAACCATAGCTGTGATTAGCATTCGTTTTCCCATATGCCTGCGAGTATTAAAAAGCTTGAAACTCAATGTTTGACGTAGACTGAATCTATCCAGTTAATGAATACAATCCGCATTGCCAGAGGTATTCCTGTGTAAACTTAAAGTGAAGTTTAAAATATTTTGAACAATAAGCCAGGTTTTGAACGTTTGTGTCAAATTGATGATTTTAGTAATGGGACGGGTGATTTTTTCCAGAAGAAATGACTGCTAACACAGCAGCCAATTTCAAATACTGCCCAGTTACATCAGTGAATGTGGAACGGTCCATATCCGCTTATAAACATATTTTGAGAGATCGAAGAAACAATCTTACTCTTAAATATTTGGAACAATACCCGATTGTATACTTTTACAAATTTTTTAAAAAAGGTTAAATAATTGTTAACTATCGAATTTATTAATATGTTATTCTGCTACTTACCAATTGCATTCTGATCTTGAAATAAAAGATATAAAAATTACTATTTTTTATAATCTAATGTTGCATATTTTGACACTTTTCATCCTTATTTTGAGCATTTTTCATGCATATTTCTAGCTTTTTGTGTTTCATATAATCCGGTCTCTAGTGATTACAATACATACTGCGTGTATTCTCTGATTAGCAGCGTCACATACAACTGCCTTGGTGGACTCTGTCACAAGAAATTCGTAACATATACAAAACTTGACAGACATTTCATTGGAAATTAAGTCTTAAGTAATAATTGCGTCAAACAGTTTCTCTCCAACAGCTTTAGGACCATCGATTAGTGCAGATATAGGATGACATCTGAAAAAGACGGTAGTGCCAACCTTGGAAATATCGTGTTTTCAAAATACAATTCAGCGGTACAGACTTCAGTGGAACCATACGCCAGGAAATTTTCCTTTCTTACTTTATACTAGCAAAATAACAGATAAAGTCAAACATGTGTAAAACTTGAAATAAGTCTTTAAAATATGATAATTCATAAAACATTGCCAGTCGCTATGTATAATTGTAAAAGTTAAGGTATTCTTGTTCTTGTGATGCTATACCCGGTTCTGGGGGTAGGCGGAGGATGTAACCCTCCATGGAAACTCGAGTGTGTTCGTATGTATTATTGTAGGTGTGATAGTGTGTGTATGTGTTTTGTGTTGTAAGAAACGAGAGGGTGATACCCGGTGTCGGCCCTTCCCAAAGACACCAAGAGTCGCCAGGATTAACGTGACGAATCACTATCAACAGTGTAGTATGCCAACACTACATACGCACTGCTGAGGATTTAACCCAGGACTTGGTTCACAACCTGGTGATTAGAAATTGTGCATTACCATCTCTCCTAACTTGCCGGCCAAATCCTCATGGTAAAAAGTTCTTCCAAGCCCAGGATTGGAACCAGCTAACCCCGCCACCATCTGAGCAAACGGGACTGGCTGTTAAGGTATTAATCGTGTCTTATGCAATCTAAGACTGTTTTTCACGCATGTCAGAGATTTATCAGCACAAAGTTTTGAATAAATATGTAGAAATTTATCACTTATTGTAGAAAAGGTCAGTAAAGAAGATCCAGAATAAATTGTTTTAAAATGGAAACAGAAATAGCGAAATCTCTTAAAAATCGAGACCCATAACTGGAAAGGTATATCTTATTTGTTGTGATTTTAATAGTTAATATACTGTATAAAGAGATCACAGATAAACTGCATAGAGTGTCTGATAGACACCGATTCCGGTACACGCTACTGTTCGTTTAGAGCAGTGTTTCCCAACGTGGGGCCCACGCCCCACAGGGGGGCAATTTGGTTTTTTTAGGGGGGCAATTTAGAAATTGACTTGATACAACTTTACCGCTTTCTCTTTGGGTTATTTAAACACAATGCCAGATATGGTTACAAAATATAGCAAAAAAGCAAATTCTTAAAAGTATCACACTAAATTGCCATAATAAATGTTTATTATAAATCTTTTGAATTTGAATTTTAGTATTTCATTATATGTTTTTTAATTTTACTTACTGTGTTTTATGATAATATTAAAGTGTTTTCTTTCAAAAACCATCCTATATCAGTTTCTTTAATAAAAAATATTTTTTTTATTAAAAATTATGTATGGGGGGCAAAAAATGTTGAAAGTGGGACATGACCCAAAAAAGGTTGGGAAACACGGGTTTAGAGGGTCATGTATTTGAGGCTGGTGCAAATTTAATTGCACTAGCTGGATGACCGATTTCTATTAAAATTATACGTTTTTCTTGAAGGTTTCCTAGGCATTTTAAAGTGCACAGTTCCTTGCACTAACCAAAGAAAAACTTATCTGACATTGATGAGTTCGATATCTAATTTGGTAACAATAATTTTACACGTTCATTGTTTTAACACAGTAATTGCGTTGTTGCTATTGGATGCAGTGCCGAGGTACCGGTTTACTGGTACCTCAAAATTCTACAAGCTAGTGTTACATTAGAAAAATGTTTTGTATAAAATTGCGTTTATTCAAGGACGACACCTACCTTATTAAACTTGGAAACTAAAAAATTATCTCAATATGAAATTTCATCCAAATATATAAAGCCACTTCAGGTTTACTCAAACTTCTACTAGATGGAGTTATAAAATAACGTTACAATTTTTTTAATATATAAAATCGCGGTTATTTTTTCAGTGAAGACCTATTTAGATAAACTTGAAAAGCAAAAGTTATCTAATTATGAAATTTCATCCAAATCATTAGAACCGTTTCGGAGATACCATTATATATGTATATATTCAAGTATCGTAAGTCTATGACGAGACATGAACCACCGGTTTTCAAGGTTATGGAGCTTCCATAAACTAGGTGTTCGGTCTAGGGGGGAGAAGGGTTGGTCTGCGTGAGGGAGGGGCTGAGGGGTTCGGAACTAAGCCACGTAGCTTTTCAATCATATTATTTATTATAGTTAACACAAGGTACAGACCACACAACAGCATGTGAATATTTATTTCCGTCGTGCAATTATGTCCGTATGTAAATTACGATAGCCTGACAAGAGAAAACAATACAAAATGTCTGGAATCAATAGGGGAAAAAACTCTGTGCTACTCGTACGCAGGGGGAGAGCGTTTAGAGGCAAAAGCCATGAAAGGCTATGTGGGAGGGAGGGAGGAAGGGGGGTCAGGAGGAGGACAAAATGGGGCTATGTAATTTGTGGACGCTTCCTTAGTAACTTCATGTGAGGTTGTGTATACAGGGTGGTCAGAAATTCACTGATCGGCGGGTAAGGGCAGTGTTGGGACGTTGCACTACGAAATAAATATACAAAAAAATTAGTAAAAGTCGTACCGTTTCTGAATCATCTGCAGCCAAAGTTGGCCAATAAGAGCGCTGCGCGGGCTAATTCAAACAGCTTTCCACAGGCGGTGTTGCCAAGCGTACTCGAGGCATGGGACCGCCAAAGAAAGCGAAAAGAAAAACTCTCTTCGGAAGCGGGGATTGAACCCACAACCTTCAGTTTGAGAGTTTGGCGTCTTACCGACTACGCTGCCACGGCACTACAATTTCTTTGTTTTTAGAAGCCACTAGGGCGGACTGTTTGTTAGTAATCGGAACGCGACATTTTTCGGGAAGTCGGTGGTGGGGCTAAAGTACTATGACAGAAGTCTCGCTGTCGAACGCATCTTACTGATAAAGACAGTGTCATCATGCAACGTCATCAATTTTCGTTAAGGAGTACGCCGATATGCATTTAGCGTATGGCGCTGCTGGACAAAACAAGGCTGAAGCAGTTAGGATTTACATGGCTCGATTTTCTAACCGTGTGATTCCATCGGCCAACACTTTTGTGTTGGTTGACAGAATGTTGAGGGAGACGGGAAGTGTTACTGTCCACAGGCCTGACGCCTGGCGAAATCAGTTCGTGCGGAGTGTAGGATTTGAAGACAATGTCCTGGAAATGATTGCTGATAATTCGAGGACAAGCTCTAGGGTCATGGCCAACGTATTGCAGGTACGTCCAATCTAAGTGATCTCTCAAATTCTCCGTGTAAATGCAGCCTTTCAATAGGGTCATTTTTGTTGTTTTTAATTACCAGGTCTCACATGCTACTGTTTTGGACGTCCTTCACGACGAAGGGTTACATCCCTTTCACTTTCAAAGGGTCCAAGATTTGGAGGAAGACGATTTTCCACTTCGAGTTCAGTTTTCACAGTGGTACCTGCAGCAATGTAACGATTATCCAAACTTTGAAAGGAAGGTGCTGTGGACGGATGAGGGGTGCTTTACCAGGAAGGAGTGTTTTAATAGCCGAAACAGCCACATATGGGATGCTGAAAATTCGCATACCAACACAAATTTAGTGTTAACATTTGGGCGGGTATTTTGGGTGAGTTGATACTAGGCCCTGTTCTACTTCCGCAACGTTTGAATGGCGCTTCTTATTTAGTATTTCATAAAAACGTCCTTCCGTTGTATTTAGAAGATGTCCCTTTGGCAATTCGTAATAACATGTGGTTTCAACATGACGGCGCGCCGCCGCATTGCAGTACCGGTACGTCAACACTTATAGATGCATTGTATCCTAACAGGTGGATTGGTCGAGGAGGCCCAATTCACTTGCCAGCTCGGTCACCAGACTACAACCCATTGAATTTTTATCTCTGGGGAGCTGTCAATGCCATTGTTTATGACACTCAAGTAGAAACAGAAGAAGAACTTTTGGCTAGGATAATTCTAGCTTTTGATGATATTAGAGAAAGTTACGATTTTGGGAGACTAGCAAATTCAGCAACACAGCGTTGTCGTGCCGGTATTGTAGTTGAGGGAGGACATTTTGAGCAGTTGCTGCAAATGAAAGGGACCGAATTTTTTTGTTATTGTTTATTGGGATACATTTTTACTAAAACCAAGATTGTTCAGAGATTATTTATTTTACGGTTACTGTCGCGGGTTGACGCTTATTGTAAGTAAATCCGTGTTGGGTTTTAATGTTGCGTCAGATAACGTCAAGTTGAAAATGAAATCACTCAACAGTTTTGTATCAGTGACAAAAGGGCTTTCAATTTGTAATAGCTTGTATACCTTTTGCGGCTTGCCGCGCGTTAGAGAGTTGATTTTTTTTTTTTTTTTGCTGTCGTCAGTCTTTAGACTGGTTTAATGCAATCCTCCATCCCTTCCTATCCTGTGCTAACCTCTTCATTTCTACATACCCCCTACAACCCACATCCTCAATTATCTGCTTCATATATTCTAATCTCTGTCTACCTCTACAGTTCTTACCTTCAACTGTTCCCTCCACTAACAAATTAACCAATCCATCATGTCTCAAAATATGACCTACCAGCCTGTCTCTTCTTCCTGTAAGCTTCTTCCATAAACTTCTTTTCTCACCCATCATTTCCAAAACTCGTTCATTTCTTACTTTGTCTGTCCACCTAATTTTCAGCATTCTTCTGTAGCACCAAATTTCAAATGCTTCAAGTTTCTTTCTTTCCGGTATTCCTAAAGTCCATGTTTCGCTACCGTAAAGTGCTGTGCTCCACACATAGAGTTTTAAGAAGTTCTTTCTAATTCCTAGATCAATATTTGAAACTAAAAGGTTTCTCTTTTTCATTAAGGCTCTTTTTGCTAGTGCTATTCTGCTTTTAACATCATTCCTGCTTCGGCCATCGGTTGTAATTTTGCTTCCCAAGTAACAGAACTCACTCACTTCTCCTATTGCATCAGATCCTATTTTTATATTTAATCTGCTAGTATTGGTATCATTTCTGCTGCATTTCATTACTTTTGTTTTACTTTGATTTATATTCAGTCCAAAATCTTTCTTCAGTATTTTGTTCATTCCATTCAATAACTTCTCAATATCCTCAGCCCTCTCTGCTAATAAGACAATGTCGTTAGCAAATCGTAGCATACTGATTTTTTCTCCCTGGAAACTTATGCCACATGGAAATTTTTCTTTGACTTTCTTCATTGCTTCTTCTACATACAAGTTGAATATTAACGGGGATAGACTACAACCTTGTCTCACACCCTTTTTAACTGATGCATGTCTCTCGTGATTCTCTACTTTTATTACAGCTACTTGCTTCTTATATAGTTTATAGAGTATTCTTCTATCTCGATACTTCAGACCTGACTTCTTTAAAATTTTGAACATTATCAAAACTTTTTCTAAATCAACAAATGCCATAAAAGTATCTTTGTTTTTCTTCATCCGCCCTTCAAGTATTAATCTTAAAGACAGAATTGCTTCCCTTGTACCGCGATTTTTCCTAAACCCAAATTGATCTTCACCTACCATCTCTTCTACAACCCTTTCCATCCTTCTGTATATTATTCTGGTCAGTAGTTTTGAAGCATGTGATGTTAGACTAATGGTGCGATAATTCTCACATTTGTCGGCTTGTGCTTTCTTTGGAAGTGTGAAGATGATATTTTTATTAAAATCAGTTGGAATTTTTCCTGTTTCATAACTTTTTGATATCAGCTTGAATAATCTTTCGATTCCTTCCTCTCCTAGAGATTTAAGAAGTTCTGCAGGGATCTCATCAATTCCAACTGCCTTATTTGCTTTCAAGTCATTCAGAGCTTTATTAAATTCTGTCCTCAAAACAGGATCTCCTAAGTCATCAATGTCGACATCGCCTTCCTTTTCTAATACACTATTGTTCAAGTCGTCTCCATCATACAGTTTCTCAACGTATTCCTTCCATCGGTTAGCTCTATCTTCTGAGCGTAAAAGAGGTTTCCCATCGGCAGTTTTAATGTTCATACCTCTTTTCTTCATTTCTCCAAAATTCTTTTTGATCTTTCTATATGCAACATCTACTTTACCTACGACCATTTCCTTTTCTACTTCTTCACACTTTTCTTGTAGCCATTTTTCTTTTGCTATTTTGCATTTCCTATTTATTTGATTTCTAAATTGCCTGTACTGCTCTCTTCCTGCTTCATCCTGAGCATGTTTGTACCTTCTTCTCTGATCCATCAGCTGCAAAATTTCTTCTGTGATCCAAGGTTTTCGGGCAGCTTGTTCCCTAAAGCCTAAGGTTTCTTTGCCAGCTTTCATTATTTCGGTCTTTAATGCATTCCATTCGTCCTCGATTGAGCTCCTTTCACAGTTAATTCTTAGACCTAAGTCTACCATTTCTGCAAAATTTTCTCTTGTGCTAGATTGTTTCAGTTTATTCACTTCCAGTCTGTTCTGCTTATACTGCTTCCTTATTCGCTTGAATTTCAGCCTGCACTTCATTACTATCAAATTATGGTCCGAGTCTATGTCTGCTCCTGGGTACGCTTTACAGTCTAGAACTTGATTCCTGAATCTCTGTTTGACCATGATATAATCCAGCTGATATCTGCCTGTATCCCCAGGACGTTTCCAGGTGTATATTCTTCTTGCATGGTTCTTAAACAGTGTGTTCGCCACTACTAGCTTATATCTTTCACCAAATTCTAGCAACCTGCTTCCTCGCTCATTTCTTTCTCCTAGACCAAAACTTCCTACAGTATTCCCCTCTTTTCCTTCTCCCACTATCGCATTCCAATCACCCATGATTATTAGATTTTCCTCCCCTTTCACATATTGGATTAATTCTTCAATTTCAGCGTATATTTTTTCTATTTCTTCGTCATCTTCCTGTGACGTTGGCATATATACTTGTACTAATGTGGTTGGGACGGGCTTAGTTTCTAACCTCATCAAAATAATCCTGTCACTAAACTGTTCATAATAACTCACCCGTTTCCCTACTTTCTTGTTCATTACAAATCCTACACCAGTGACTCCATTGACAGCTTGTGTGCTAGTTATCCTGTGTTCCCCAGACCAGAAATCCTGTGCGTCCTTCCATTTAATCTCACTAATCCCAACAACATCTAAGTTAAGTTGTCCCATCTCCCTTTTTAAGTTTTCTAACCTACCTGCCCTATTCAGATTTCTAACATTCCACGCTCCGACTCGTAGAATGTTTCTATCCATTCTGATGACTCCTACCTGAGCAGTCCCCACCCGGAGATCCGATTGGGGGACTATTATACCTCCGGAATATTTTACCCAGGAAGTAGATATCATGATATATGTAATTTGAGAGGATTACATGTCCTCGGGATACCCTTTGGGTCTTTAATGCAGTGGTTTCCCGTTGCCTTCTGCATCCCCATGCCGTTGATCATTTCTGATTCATCCGACTTTAGGGGCCGTTTCCAACCCCAAGGGCAAGAGGGTGCCCTGAACCGCTCCCCGCTCTTCCGCCCTCCTTTCGGAGGCCGTTGGCAAGCAGTGGGTGACTCCTTATACCGGGAATCATTCAGTCGCCAGAGCCTCGTCCGTGCAAACAGGGTGCATGCAAACAGGGTGCACCACGTGAAGGAGAGGTTGACATTTGGTTGGAAAAGACTAGTATAGTCTCTCCCAAACCCTTACACCCCAGAGAGTTGATACACATTACCAAAATGTTTACAACTTGTTCGAATAAGAACAACCGAGCGTGGTGGGTAAACGGTTAACGTTCTGGCCTCGCATTCGGGAGGACGTGGGTTTGGATCCCCGTTTGGGCATTCAGATTTGGGTTTTCCATGGTTTCCAAAAATCACTCCAGGCGAATGCCGGGATGCTTCCTTCAAAACGGTCATGGCCGTATTCCTTCCAGTTCCTTGTCCCCAGTCCCATCCCGCCTCTAATGATCTTGTTGTTGTTGTTGTTGTTATTATTTTTTGGATTTTAGGGCGCGTCGACGACGGGGTCATTAGCGCCCTCTCTAATGATCTTAGCCGTCGACGAGGCGTAAAGCCATAAGTAAAAGAATAAGAACAGGCTTTTTGCAGCAGAAAAAGTTGCGTTACACACGGTGGTGATGGGTTTATTGTTTTTTTTCCCCAAAAGTTTATTGTTTTTTTGTTTTATTGTTGCAAAATAGTAGCATGGATATTCACGTTAATCAATAAAATTGTCGTTATTGAAATGTAGTGAAATATGATTACATGGAATAAAAGAAGCTTCTCTGCAACGAATAAGTTAAGTTTGCAGACAGTATTTTTATTTTTTGTGCCAGTAACTAAACGATTTTTGTACAATAATTAAAGATTAATCTAGCAAGCAGATCAACTAATTCAAAACCAATTACCATAAAAAAAATTCCTTTAGCCCCACCACCGACTTCCCGAAATATGAAGCGGATTACCGATTAATTCCAATTACTAACAAACATTCCGCCCTAGTGGCTTCTAAAAACAAAGAAATGGTAGTGCCTTGGCAGCGTAGTCGGTAAGACGCGAAACTCTCAAACTGAAGGTTGCGGGTTCTATCCCCCGCTTCCGAAGAGAGTTTTTCTTTTCGTTTTCTTTGGCGATCCCATGCCTCGAGTACGCTTGGCAACATCGCCGGTGGAAGGCTGTTTGAATTCGCCCGCGTAGAGCTCTTACTGGCCAACTTTAGCTGCGGATGATTCAGAAACGGTACGACTTTTACTAGGATTTTTTTTTTTTTTTTTTTGTATTTATTTCGTTAGACCAACGTCCCCAACACTGTCACTACCCGCCGGTCAGTGAATTTCTGACCACCCTCTATTCACGTACTAAGTAATATTGATTCTTTGCCTTTATTCCTATTTCGTGGGTCCTTTGTTCTCAATTTACAAACTATCACACATTCCGCTTCTGTTGTTCCGTAACATTTCCCGATAATCCCGCCTGTAAACGGGATTTACAGCTTGACGTGGAATCCGAGCGTTTTAGCGTACATCAAACACATAACGCAAGTTACGTCAAATTAACAATCAGTTAAAGGTCCACTAGAATTTCAGGCCAAGACAGGAGTTTGAACAGAAGACGCTTTTTGGATGGGTAAAATCTTAAGAGTTTGCGTCACCAACATGCCAATGTTAACAGTATATCTGTAGCTATAAATAAGACGTGTTGCGCTTCGACAGCAGTGAAAGTATAGATTATACTTGTATCTAATATATAAAGATGAATGTTTTTTTTGGCTATGTTATTCCCACAAACACACAGTTTTTATCCGATTTTGATGGAACTTTGCATACGTATACTCTAAATAAACAGAAAAAACACTGTTAAAGTTTGTTTTACAAAAACCTAAACTCTGTCCTCCTTTCCCCTTTATCTTAATTTCTGTCAACGTTGTTCATACAAACCCCTCAGTTTTTATCTGATTTTGATAGTACGTAGCACACGTATACTTCATACTAAGGCTGTCTAGTAGCTCAGCGGTTAAGACCCTTATTTCTGGAAGTTCCTCTCTCCGGTCGCGGATTCAAATCCCGTGGTGAGCAGGAATTTTTAGTTGTATTTTGTTATATGAGCTACGCCGGGGCTTTCCGTGGTTCTGATTCCACGTTAAACTATAGGCCTCTGAGAAAAAGGAACTCCTTCGAAATGATTCGACCAACCTTCGGGTTGAAGACTAAGTTAGATTTTTAATTTTTGAAGTAAAAACTCCCCTACGTGCGATGGGCGATTTTGGGATGAGTAAAATGTTATGAGTGCGCGTCACCGACATGCTAGTGTTAACAGTATATCTGTAGCGGTCTAGTGGCTCAGTGGTTAAGGTGTCTGACTAGGGAACGAAAGTGGTTCACGGTTGTAATCCTTGTCTTGGCGGGGACTTTCATAGACCCTTAACCCGACCTTCACCTCTGGCACAGCTTGCTGTGTAATATGAAGTATACCAGAACACTTCCGTGGTTCGGATTCCACGTTAAACATTCGGTCTCCTGTACTTGGTAGCACAGCCTAACACAGGAGCGGAATACGCAGCCAAAAGAAACCCTGTCACCCGGTCATTATGACCACACGGCATTATTATTATTTAATATTATTTAATATATCTATAGCTATAAGTATGACGTGTTGCGCGTATGATTTCATAGTTTTAAGTTTACACTGCTGTAGGCAGTCTCCAATCACTGTGGTTTTTTTTTTTTTTTTTTTTTTTTTTTTTTAAGAAAGACTGGCGAGCAAGTAATTTTAGTAAATGTTTCGTGCACTGGCTCACCGAGTGGTTTGGTAGTTTCGCCTAGAAGAGCCTGCGTTGGGAACTGTGGTATGGAATTTCGAAACCGATCACGGAGGGTGATCAGTAAAGCTGGGGCCTGGCATTCGGGAAAGCACTCAGTCGGAATGATTCCTTCAAAAGGCCCCGGCCGAATTCCTTCCCATTTCTTTTCTACCATCCTATCTCGTCTCTAATGACATCGAAGTAGACGAGGCGTAAAAAAATAAAATTCTGGCTGTCTCATTTCACCTCTGGCAAAACTTTCTATGAACGCTGCGTGTTTCGGATTCCACGTTGTACTGCCCAGTCATGACGATAGCAAGGAACTCCGACACAACGTCGTTACAACCACACGCATTTACTTACTTTAATTTTATAAAAAAATAGACATTTCCCATTGTATTTTTTCATGAACTTTGAGTACGTGCTCCTAATGACTCGTCACATATTGTTAGACGTGGTGTGAGGTAAACAAAATACATATTTTAAAATGGCTTTTACCGGGACAAACTCACATTTATCTGTAGCTTGCTGACAGATCTCACTGTATGAATAGACTTGCGGGTAATATTTTCTCGACGACGATTTACTGGAAACCAAATGTATCTCTAGGGAGACTCAAGCTAATCTTCGATTTTTTATTATTCATTCGTTGTGCTGATATGAAAATATTCTTTTTCATGTAACTCAGCACATAACATGTAAAATTTTATTCTGATATTGAGTCTTCCTAACACTGACAACAGTAACGTGGTTTTACGGCGTCTGTGACTACACGTGCTCTTCAACTCTCTGTGTTATTTGGTTAAACTCATCCTAAAATTGACGACATAGAGAAACTTTAAATAGAACTACATGCGAAAACATCTGTATGAATATTTTTAATTTCAAGATTTTATTATGTTGCAAAATACCGTTAGCACATCTCATCGTCATTTTCTAGTTGCAGGTTCCTTTGTGTGTAGTAATACACCAAATCCCGTCTCTGTTCTCGAATAAAACGAGGGAAACGTAAAAAATGTTATAATCTTATTTATCTATTTTTTTGTTTAAAAATCTTAACCAGCCATTAATTGGAAGAAGTAGGAGAAGAAGGGAAGAGTTTGATTTTAAATTGTAACATTAAATTTAGAGTTAATTGAAAAAATTGTAGCTGGTAGCATTGACTAACGGGCTGTGCAAAATTATTTTTACCTAGCGTGGTGGGTGAGCGGTTAACGCTCTGGCCTCGCATTCGGGAGGACGCCGGTTCGAATTCCCGTCTGGGCATCCTGATTTGGGCTTTCCATGGTTTCCCCAAATCACTCCAGACGAATGCCGGGATGCTTCCTTCTACTACTACTATTAATATTACTCCGCGATTCACTAAAAGCCATGGCCGAATTCCTATCCGTTCCTTGTCCCTAGTGCCATTCCACCTCTATAACATCGACGTCGACAAGGCGTCAAGCCATAAAAAATATTTTAGTTCAGCAACTAGTTTGCTTAGTTATTTAGCTAGTAAACGTGTAAACATGTTTGGAACAAGAAAACTCAAAACTAAACAGAATGAACAGGACTCTCTTAGTCCGAAAAATCTGAGGGCGCTAATGACCTCGCTGTCGACGCGGCCTAAAGCCACAACGAAAACAGCTGCATGCAACCAGAAAGATGATTTGGGAAATCAAGGAAAACATTAACAAAACAAATTTACTTGAAAATTACGAATTCATAAATACAATATGTGTGCGTGGAGATTTGCCGGCATAATGCTGCAATGTAATCTTCACGTCTGTCGTGAAAATGCAATGTTTCGACAGCTGATTCATCTGTCTTTATCAGGAACGCCAGCGTGACAGTTGGCCAGGAGATGAACAGGTTGGGTGCGGACGGCGTAGGGGATCAAGGTCAGGAGGAGAGTGACTCGAGACAGGTATCGGTGAAACTACCAAACGCAGAGAGGCTGGAAGAAAAAAGAGAGATCAACCGAGGCTTGCCACAATCGGACACCATCCGTGAAGATTACATTGAAAATACAATATGATTTACTGTTCTGGTGGATCACCGTTTAAGGCGTCTGCTTGGAGGTTGAAAGCTCCTCGGTTCGAATCCCTGTCTTGGCAGGGATTTTCAAAGTCCTTTAACCTGAACTTCACCTCTGGCAAGGTTTGTTGTGTAATGTGAAGTGCGCCAGAACGCTTCCATTGCTCGGATTCCACGGCCCTGGTAAGGCGGCTACGACAGGAGCGGAATGCATACAATAAAAACTCTGTTAGCAGGTCATTACGACCACACAAGTCTTTACCGCATGATCGTATCTTGCGGTTAGGAATGGTTTCTCAAAATCCAAGAATATGGAATCAGGCTGTCGTCCCGTATTTATACCTTTCACTTCTTCATAAAATTAATCAAGTTACATTTTACGCAAGGGGCTGTATGAAATTAGTTTTCCTCTAAACTTTTAATAACGTGTCAATATCAAGTTGAGCTTTTGTGATTAACTGGAAATCGAAATTATATGTGGACAACGGACCTATTACTTGGATTTTCGATAATAGTTGCCATTAGTACACCAAATAAAGCTAAATTTCAATTTTTGTTATTGTTATTAAGCATTCCATAAAGATTTATTGCTTCTAGATTCAGAGAAATTTTTTGGCACTTTTACGGAGTAAATGGACTAATTGCTATGAAAAATCTTAAAATACAAACAAAGGTGTCAACATTTGATCCATTGTAATCAATACAGAAATCTGATTACGAGATTTCGAGTTATTCTGATGATTTATTCTCTGTTTATGGTGAATAAAAGAAAGAAAATCCTTCAGCAACATACAGTCGCGTAGAAAAGCACTCATTCATATTAGTGAATAAAGTTAAAAGATATTAAGTGTACCACAGAAGTGAAAGGGACTTTAGATTATAAGATCGTTACCCCAATTCATCTATCCAGGTGTTCCCACGGAAGAGTAAACATACTCCGTGTAAGGCGTTCGTAGAAGGAGACCACGAATCGTGAAATAAATGGAATTCCCTTCGAGTAAACTTTCTTAATGGCAAAACAGATACTTCCAAAATACTTCAAAATGTGTGCATGAAATGACATTCGATCAACTTACTCCTTTTATATTAGATAATTTCGTTTTCCCAACACTAAGAATCTTAGGAGAAATTTTTTCCACCAGTTTTCATTACTTTAGTCTTATTTCAGTTTTATTTGAGTTACAGGTAATTATAATACCGTCAAATTTCTAATCCCTTCATCATGAAATAATATTTTCGGTTCCGTTTGCAAATAAAGGAATATTACCTGTTACGTATATCCCACACTGGAAACCAGTAGGCCTACTGAAACGGTATTATAAGTTAACAACATCTGTTTTTGAAAATTGTAACTAATTTCGAAAGTTTTTCTGCCTGAAAATTTGCTGTTGTCCCAAGCATATTGCAACAAACGGTGTATTTCTATCGCTGACCGTTTAGTTTTTATTGATTTTTCAAATATATCGGTCATTTTTGATACACCCTGTATATATAGTTAGAGGGGAAAGCTTAAGTGCGATGATGAAGGAGTTAGGTTGGGAAGACCTGGATCACCGAAGGCGTTGCTCTCGACAGAAGCTAATTGAAAAATTCACGACTGACGTATTTCGGACTGACAGCAAACAAATATTACTACCAGCAACATTCATATCAAAGTATGATCGCGAAAATAAGATAAGAGAAATCAGGGCCAGAACCGACTCATTTCTGTACTCATTTTTTCCACGAGCGATTAGGGAATGGAATTGAAAGGATTTACCGGGCGAGTAAACTGAAAATCCGACAGGAGTAGTTCTCTATAAATCACTTCAGCCATCACGATCTGGGTTTCCCATGGTGTTCCCAGATCGCTCCTCAAAATAGCCCATGGGTGCTTGCTGCCATATCCCGTATATTCCTTTCAAACTATTACACTTTCGGATAGGTGCAATGTACCCTCCGCCACACACTTTTAGTGAATTGCGGAATAGTAATAATAAAAACACTGGTTATTGTTCGGACTAATATGTTGCTGCAACCATTGTCAAACGCTGAAGTACAGTAGTTTCATTAACTGCTGGTGTTATAGTTATATGACCTCATCATAGACTAATAGTATCTAGTCGTTCTCAAAGAATTCAAGTACTAATTATTACAGTAATTCTTGGGGTGTATTTTACTGTTTTTCAAGAATACGAATTTTGAGAAACAAATTTTACCATCGCAGATGCAGTATAAGGATCCTCATTCTTTGTAGCCACAGGATTCCATGGAATCCATGTCATTATTGTTACAACATTTCTATTAAAATTCTTCTTGCTTACCACCACTTGTATATGTTATCATCACATTATTATTTTCTTAATTTTTAAATAAACATCATTTTCAAGTGCAACTGCATTTTTTTTCTTTTGACGTCCCTTTATTGGTCGTACTTTTTTCTGCGATAATCTCTTTTGAAACAATCATAAAAGATGACTTTGACCCAACTCTTCTGTCCTCATCCTCTTAAACGCAATAGGGAACGAATTTGCACTGCTTGTTTCACAGTACGTCTTTAGGTCATCGATCAAAATATGCTGCCTTGCCTTTTCTCTTCCCAGTTGACTAATGAAAACATTAATTTTGAAGCAAGGATCTAATGCGGTTGCCGACAGATAATTTTTGCTTGTTGTTATGTCTTCAAACTGTTCATTCAACCCTTGTTACTTGACAAGTTGTCAGGTATCTTATAAATTTTGTAACTACGTGACAAAATTTGTTCTTAGAACCACGAGTTAGATTGAATAGTATTGCATATCATTTCTACAGTTAGTTTCTATGTTAATTCAAGCCTTGAAGGAGTGATATTTACAACAAAAATTCGTAATAAATCGAAGAAAGCAATTAGAGACTTCAAGTTTGTTAAATAACAATTTTTAAATATGTAGATTTGACTTAAGTTACTTTCAAATCGACAACTTCAATAACTTCTGAAATATTAATAAGTTAGATACTGTTTTTGGATTACGAATTTCATTTCACCCTTTTGACATTAGTAAACATGTTTTGCTTGATAGTGAAGGAAAGAGCAGAGAATTAGAAGTAAAATAAAATTTATTTCAGTTTAGTAACAACAAAATTCTGAAAGTTATTAACACGTTTTAGGAATCGCATTAAAATAATTTTTTATGATTAAATTATTAAAGTTACAGAATTTTTCATAAGGATCAAAGTTTACGATTTTTATAAAATCTTGCTATTCTCAAAATTTCAGAACGCTACTAACATTTTTAGCTGTCAAGATATCTGATGCAAGCCTTCAGGCGAGAGATGCGAATCTGTTTAGTTATCTGAAGATTCTAATGTGAAACCATGAAATATCGTGTTTCTATGGTCTGTTCCTATAAATATCCACCCAGATTTTTCCTCATCCCAGTAAGCGCGGCACTATGTAGTGCGTGGCAGATAATAATTTTGTGTAAATATGTTTAAATTTTAGAAGAGCGTGTGAAGAAAGTAAAACACCTCATGTAGCTAGAAAGTCAGCTTGGGGTCGTGAGGTTGGTCTGCCTCAAATATGTTAGTCGAATCTGTAATTTTTATCTTCAGAAAATTTGTCTGATGCCAGTTCAGTTTGTGAGTTTGCTAAAATTTTCAAGAATATAATGTATATCTACCAGTAATAGACTTGTGACTTTTATTTTGACTACCTTTCTTAGTTTGGGATTTTTTCAAACTAAGTGGCGACCAAGTACACTTGTAAAGATAAAACTGAAGTTATCCTAGGCACTATTACGGTTAAAGCTAAGACTGAAGGATTTGCACCCACCCCAGTGCAAGCTCGGTTCCTACAAAGTCTCACTTTTCTTAACTTGGATGTTAGATCTCATCTGCTAGTTTTATCGAAATATTTCATTAGAGTAACAACATACGGAATAATTTAGAAATGCCTGCGTATCCGAAACTTGTGATCATCGTTAGTTCCTCAAATGAACTATCGCACCACATGGAAAGGGTTTTTGGCGTAATAGCCGATATTCTTAAGAAGAAGAAGAAAACAGTAGGCTGTGATTGGGGACTGCCGACAGAAGTTTAAACTTGAAATTATCAATATGTTACGCGAAACACGTCATACGTATAGCTACGAAAATACTAAATAATAATAATTCCGTGAAGTTGTAATGATCTAGTAGCAGGGTTTCCAGTGCCTGCGCATTCCTTCCCTGTCTTAGCAGCTTTACCCTAATCCGGCTGTCCTACCAGGTACAGAGGACCTACAGTTTAACGTAGAACCCGAACCACGGAAGGTGAAAGTCGTGTTAAGGGTCTAGGAAAATTCCTGCCGAGACAGGAACTCGAACTGGGGACCTTTTGTTCGCCATTCAGACACCTTAACCACAGAGCCATCAGACCGATACAG
Source organism: Vandiemenella viatica (assembly GCA_031002005.1). Lineage (NCBI taxonomy): Eukaryota > Metazoa > Arthropoda > Insecta > Orthoptera > Morabidae > Vandiemenella > Vandiemenella viatica. The sequence goes on from CM061921.1 coordinate 373,358,829, forward strand.
ATATACTGTTAACATTAGCATGTCGCTGACACGAACTCATATTTTACCCATTCAAAAATCGCCCAACGTGTCTAAAGAAGTTTTCACTTCAAAAACTAAAAATTTAACTTATTCCACAACCCGAAGGTTAGTCCAATCTTTCCGAAAGAGATGTACCAAGCTATTGTGTCAGAGGCAGGAAGGCCAATTCCTTTCATCAAGGCCTAAAATTTAACGTGGAATCAGAACCACGGAAATCTCGGCATAGCTCATGTAATTAAAAATATAACTCCTAAGAATTTTTGCTGACCTTGGGATTTGAACCCGCGACCGCAGAGAGAAACTTTCGCAAGTAAGCGCCTTAACCACTGGGCAACTGGACAAAGTCCAGTTTAAGGCGATACGTCTGGGTACTGGGGCGATGCCTTCAACGCCTACAAATGCTCTCCTAGAACAAGCACTGGAACCGCCACTGGAAATACGAAGGCAATATATAAGTTCCAAATTCTTGCTAAAGGTGGACTTCCTATGCAGCGGCGGCGGCCAGCGGCTGACTCGCCAGCGGCTGACCTTGGGCGTCAGCCGCGCAGGGGGCGCTTCCTATGGCGCGGCGGTCGCCCAGCGGTTCTGCTAGTGAAAAGTCATGAGTGAGCGCGAGTTGATGTTTCATTTAATGTTAGAAGAGGTTGACGATGAAGAAATTATATTGCAATCATGTGAGAGGAATGCTGAATCACATCCTATTTTTCAAACAAGGAATGAGGAAGGTTGTTTTGAGACACTGATAAATCGGCGTCTGTTAAAAGATGATAAGAAATTTCGGGAATATTTCCGGCTGAACATCATGCAGTTTAACTATGTTCTCGATCTCGTCAAAGAAGATCTCAAGAAGGATCCCTCTTCCAGATATCCGCACCCCATAAGCCCAGACGAAAAACTCGCTTTGACATTGAGGTAAGTAAAAGTAAAAATATACCATAATGAATTATTGGTTTATTGAAAATGCAGATAGCATAAAATAATTGTACAAAAAGTATAGGTTGTAAACAGAACTAATTACTAAAATTACGGTTTAATATAGTGAATCGTGTTGTCCACATCTGATGACTGAGCTGCTGTATGTGTGTAGGCGCTTAATGGTAGTTGCCTGGGATAGTTAAAATGTACTGAATTACGATTTTCCAGCTCAACTATCATCTACAGCGATCTCATTTTGGCCTCACTTATCAAACTAGGATTAAGTTTTTTTACAGTTTCTGCAATACTTTTAAAAAATAAATCGACATCATCGTCCCGTTTTTCTTCAGATAGTTTTTTCATCAGGTTATCTCTCTGGATTCGACGAGAATCTAGTAACTCAAAAATTTTACTATTTTGTCGTGCCCTTTTAGTGAGTGGTCTGTATGAAGGAATGTCTTCCACGATTTTGGAAGAAGCTTGTTCTGAAGTGGAAGCTGGTGGAGTTTTGGATCTACCACTCTCTTCTATATTCGTTTCATCGCCCTGAATGTTGCAGATACTTCTGTGAAAGAAATTACGAAATAATGAAATATATATAATGCGATAAAGTTGTAAATTAATGTAAACAGACAACATGGGGTGATGACTTACTCTCGCTTGTGCTCTACTGTGTTCAAAAATATTAACATATCGGCCAATGCCCACTTCTTCCCTTTGGTGGAAGCAGAACTTCCAGTGCCTTTTCCCTTTTTTGTTTTTTTTTGTATGTGTCCTTTACGTTTTTCCACCTTTTCTTGCAATCTTCAACTAAAAAGCACAATGTAATTAAATAATTAAACACAGTTATTACATACCGGTATTCTCTTATTGTTATATAGAAAAAATAATATTAAATATAACTTATTTTTATTTTGTTTTCAGGTTTATGGCAACAGGTGAATCCTTCAGGTCACTGGCGTTCGCATTTAGGATATCATCCTCTTACGTCACCAAAATTGTGCAAGAAGTGTTGTTAGTTCTGCATAAGAAATTGCTACCGATTTTCTTGCCGCCTATTTCACCGGACCAGTTAAAATCAAAATGCAAAGAATTTGAAGAAAAGTGGCAATTTCCTAACTGTGCCGGGGCTATCGACGGTAAACATGTGCGAATTTTTTCACCAGCATTATCAGGCTCACTATATTACAATTACAAACAGTTTTTCTCTACCGTTCTTCTGGCTGTAGTCGACGCGAACTATAAATTCATTTTCATCGATATTGGGTCATACGGGAAGGAAGGCGACAGTGGAATTTTCGACTAAAGTAATATCGGAAAATTATTTGCAAGTGGAAATATGCTTCCACCGCCCTCTAAACTTCCTAATTCGGATATAGTAGTACCCCATGTTTTTGTAGGCGATGATGCATTCCGATTACATCCAAATATGATGAAACCATTTTCTCGCCGAGTTGCAAGTACCGATAATAATAAAGCTATTTTTAACTACCGACTTTCTAGAGCTCGTAGAGTTTCTGAAAACTCCTTTGCTCTGCTGAGTCAAATATTTCGCATATTTTATTCGCCGATCGCTATAAAGCCAGAAACGACCGATCATTTGGTTATTGTTGCTTGTTGTCTACATAATTTACTTAGAGATGCATTCCTCGAAAAAAACAATGTTCCTCATTATGAAATAAACAAAAATGAACCATTGCCGAGCGAAAACCTTGGGTCATTAGCAAGGGGTGGCGGTTATGCACATGCTGATGGATTTTCTGTCAGAGAATCATTTACAGAATACTTCAACAGCCGTGCGGGTGTAGGCTTAACACCCTGGCAAGGCAATCACGTTTCAAGAACGAATTAGGGCTGCATTATAATTGTATTATATTAAAAGTATGTATGTATATATATTATTAAGATTTGTATTTATACGAATTTGTAATGTTGATTTTGTGTCTTATCTATTTATCTATTTGTGCTTTGCAATAAATAATTATGAAAAATAATATTGAGTTTAATAACTATACAGGTAAAAATGAGATAAATAAGTAAAGGAAAGAAAATTTTCTGCACGTACCTATTGACCTCAGCAAAGTGCGATACAGCTACTGAATGAAGTTTTAATTACAAGTTACCACGTGATACATTGCAATTCGACTACGCGAAGTAGCTTGTACGTTTTGAAGGCTTCTTTAATAATAAACATATAATAACAAGTGACCCGAAGGTGATAAAAAAAATGAATAAATTTATATCAGATTATATTGTGCTTTTATTACCTGATCTTTCGACGAATTCCGCTATTTCTTTCCAAACATTGTCCTTCACAGATTGATCCTTGTACAGTGGTGAAGAAACATCGTAAATACAAGGAAATTTAGACACTACTTCCACCAATTTTTCATCCTCCCCCGCCGTAAATAACGCCTTTCCGTCTGACATATTTCGACTGTTCCGCTAGCGGCTGCGTCTAGACTGCTCTCGGAGCAGTGCTGTCGCGCGGCTCAAGCGGCTGTTTCCTTGAACGCGGGTCGCCGCCGCTTCATAGGAAGCGCTCCCGTTACATTCCATTGTAGCAGCCATTAGCGGCTGTCTTGGGCGGCCGCCGCCAGCCGCTGCCGCTGCATAGGAAGCCCACCTTAAGACAATTACAAACACCTAATAGTACTTTGAACACTCCACTTTTGGAAACGGAAACTATGTCATACTCCGAATTAAAACGATATCAAAACATAATATATACTCTGTCGAAACTCCCGTGCTTCGAAGCTAGCTATGACACAATAACCATGAAACCTACAACTATACTGAATATACCATTTAGCGAAAACTCGGCGCAGAATAGTGCTCTATTAGCCGACCATAATGACGCAGAAAATGATGTATGTCACATATACACGGATGGCTCCAAGACTGAGTTACGAACTCATAGCTTTACCAAGGAATATGTCATACATAACTCAACGACGATATCTGCATCCCAAAACAGGCACATAGTGTTGGGAGGTAACTATACTTGATAAGCACAGTAGCACACATCAAGGGCGGATCCAGGATTTTGTTTGGGGGGGGGGGCTTGAGCGGACTTTGGTTTGGGGGGGGGCTTGGCTTGAGTGAATTTTGGCTTTTTTGGGGGGGGGCCTTGAGTCGGGAAAAAGGTAGTTTTTATAGCCTCCTCGGGCCTCAAATCCGTAGAGCTAAAAAAAAAAAAAGGGTCGTCTCAAAACTACAATGTCGGGGGTGGACCAAGATACTTTTGGGGGGGGCTTGAGCCCCCTAGCCCCCCCCCCCTGGATCCGCCCCTGGCACACATTGTAGCGCCAAGCCAGCCGAATACTTTTGCAGAATATTCGGCTATTCGACCGGAAAGTCTGCAGAATGTTCGGTATTCGGCGTATGGCCGAATATACTATTATTCGTTACAAGTCTAATATTTAGGTATAGACGCGATAACTTGGAGCAGATACCTACACAAAAACAAGCATTTAGCCTAACAAGATGGTGGGGGCGATGGATATTTCACTGTCAATCTGAGAAACAGATAGATGAGTGTGCAAGTGAGAGGGAAAAATATAGAAAGGCACTGTCGACAGTTGACGTCATCCGTGGTCATGGTCAATAGTTGCAAGGGAATCTTGGCACTTGTGACATATGAATGAATTGCTGTGTGTTTCCTCCAATACCAAAATTTGTTAATAAATGTTGTTATTTATTGGAAAAAATATGTTTTTATGTGCGAGCAAACGCAAGAAAGTGGGAGACGAGGAACACCACCGATTGGCCAATCGAGTCGCCTGGCCGTTTCATGGAGGAAAGACCGCGGTGACTTCGAAACTTGATTCGAGAAGTCAAGGCACTCGATGCTGATTCCTGGACCTGCCGCGCTGCGATCGGCCTTTAGTCTTCGTATTATGTAAAAGTTATTTTGTCGACTTGGTGTTTTTTTTTGGGGGGGGGGGAGACATGTGATACTAAATAGTTTTGTTATCATAGTCCTCATGTCTTCAAGTGACTGGTCCTGCCTGGTTCAACTGCAGATAAAGGGTAAAGACAATTTCCATTTGCTGCTTTTAAACGTGTTCGTGCCTATACTTCACTCAAGATTACCATATAACTCCCTGTGCAAAGCAATTTGTCTGATAAGAGACATGTTGTGCCAAAGCGTGGACCTTGAGCTAAGTCGGATGCATCTGGATTAGGTTTTGATGAGTTATCTGATCTGAATTAACTGGCGCCACGGACTCAAAACAATTAAGCTGAAACTAACTATTGTATGTTGTTTCATACACTTTATTGTTTTTATTTTTTATTTTTAAATTGTATCTTCATTGTTATGTGACTTGTTGAACCATAAATGTTACTTCAGTAATATGGTGATTGCTAATGTCATTTATTTGCAAAATAATTTTCGTGCTATAATTAGTCGACCGATTAATGTAGGGCGGTGGTGTTTGCCTGCCAGTGGCTTTTTGATTGTTATTTTGATTAAAATTAAATACACCACCTCCATTGTCGAATACATGTTAATTACTGAATAAATTGTCAAGTTATGACATTCTTAGCTTACATAAATGTTCAGCAAATCTGAACATTCCTCCACAACTAAAATCTATTAAAAATCATCATTACCTATTAACAATGATTATATCCATTAAAAACCCCAATTACAAACCCCCTTAACTTCATTTAATCTACTCTGCGATTGTGTACCCCTAACGGCAGGCAATGAGCGAGTTAGTACGCGCGTATGTGCTAGGTGGCAGCAGCTGATGGCATGTGTCGGTGCGCTCTTTAACACGCCAAATGAGTGGAATTTTATCACTTATAAGCAGGATTCGGATCTTTATGACAAAAAAACCAGAGAAATATGCATGAAAATATGACCTTAAAAACGGGTAAATATGACCTAAAAATAGCGAAATATGACCAAACATTTAAATTTACCATACATCAAAACATGTTGAATTATACTGGTACATCATTTATTTAATATAGTAGTGTCGCTTTCATGTAGACAGCATAATTTGCTTCCGTGCATTCACTGCACCATTGGGAAATTAAATTTTAAATATTTTTGTTGAAGTCACTTTAACTTCATTTAATTTTTTTTTAAAAAAGAACTATTTCATCTGTACTAAAATAATCTGCACCAAATTCCTTTACATAAAACTTTCAGAAAATTTTGTTTTCGGCATGGCGGTACTCACTGATCCACTGCAGACTTAACACTGACTGAGAATTATAATTTTCAAAAGTATTGGCGATAATAATACATTGGATTACGCTGCTCGACACAGGCATGCTACTGCTGCATTGTTGAGATTAAAAGGCGGGCGAAACATTAACGTTTAGAGAGTGACAATAATGTATAATTTTAATTCTTAACTGGTGAATTATGACCAATTCAGTGACAGTTAGTTTTGTTTTTCCTCCAATGTGTAATAGTAGTACAGTTCTGTGAATAATTATTTTAATTTCTTCTCATCTGTAACGTCTAGTGAATTCCCGGTACTATTAAAAATTACCAGATTTTTCTTCAAAATATGATCATAAACATTATCGCAATATGACCAAAACTATATAATGGCCTGAATATGCATTTATATGCTATATAAAATACATTTAAGTACAATCAGAAATGTCAAATCAGTGATTAACTCAGCAGTACAGCTCAGAAAAAAGGCAGGAAAAAAATGACTGTCATAAAAATCCGAACCATAGTTATCACCATGTTACAAAATAGCTTTACGCGGCACATCTGCTAAATCGCAGCCGGGGATAGAAGGGGTTGTTTACAAGAGAACCTCAAAAGCTTAATTTAACCGCGAAACAAGCGGATATTCGTCTTCGAATAAACTATCTTAATGGTAGACCAGACGCTTACAACGATTCTAATCTAATTCACACGATGAAACTCTTACTAAAATACTAAAACTAGGTGGCACGTGAGAAAGTTTCCCAAATGATAGTTCTATTAGATTTTAAAAAAGCTTTCGACTCACACTAGGTTACTTAGGAAACTTTGTGGCTACGGCATATCTAGACAAATATGCGACTGGGTTGCAGACTTTCTGAATGGCAGAACACAGTGTGTAGTTCTCGACGGTGAGAGTTCATCATTTACCGAGGTGAGGTCCGGGGTTCCCCAGGGAAGCGTGATAGGGCCTCTGTTGTTTCTCATATACATTAATGATTTGTGTGACATAATAAGGGGATGAAAAGATTATTTGCCTATGATGCTATTATTTATCGTGAAACCAAAACCCAGGACGACTGCGCTTTGTTAAAAGACGATATTATGGAAATAATTGCGTGGTGTAAAGACTGTCAGTTGGAGTTAAACGCTAAAAAAGTGCCAAGTCATGCGTGTAAGTAAAAAGGTGACACCATTTAGCTCTGAATATACAATTAATGGTACTGTCCATAGAACGGTAGATTCCGCTAAATACCTAGGCGTAACAATTCGTAATAATTTGTCGTGGAATGAACATATCGAGAATGTAACTGGGAAAGCAAATCGCATGCTCCGATTTCTAGTTCGTAATTTAAAACAATGCACTCCGGAAGTTAAATCGATTGCATATAAGTCACTAGTGCGTCCTCACTTAGAATATTGTTGTTAAGTACGGAGTCCCCATCAATAGGGGTTAATGGAGGGATTAGAGAAGGTCCAAAGAAGAACCGCCCGATTCGTGACAGGTATATATAGTTGGCGGGAAAGCGTAAGCGAGATGTTGAAGGAGTTAGAGTGGGAAGACCTGGAACACCGAAGGCGTTGCTCTCCACGGAAGCTAATTGAAAAATTCACGACTGACATATTTCAGAATGACAGCAAACAAATATTGCTACCAGCAACATTCGTATCTCGGAACGACCGCGAAAATAAGATAAGAGAAATCAGGGCCAGAACCGATTCTTTTCTGCATTCATTTTTTCCACGAGCGATTAGGGAATGGAATATAAAGGATTTACCGGGCGAGTAAACTTAAAATCCGACAGGAGTAGCTTTCGATAAAGCTCTCCGGCCATACTGATCTGGGTTTTCCATGATTTTCCCGGATCACTCCACGCGAATGCTGGGATGGTTCCTCACAGTAGCCCATGGGCGCCTCTTGCCATATCCCGTATATCCCTTCCAAACTATTACCCTTTCGGATAAGTGCAATGCACCCTTTGCCACACACTTTTTGTGAATCGCCGAGTAATAGTAATAGTAAATGATAAACGATGAATAGCGAGGGTGGTGGTTTGTAACAATTGTTTATATGTCAACTGAAACAAGTACATAGCAAAACACTTACGTCTTACGGAATAATTATAAATGATGAAATTTTTCCCTAAGAGAAATAAAAATATCCGGAAAGCTCCTTACATACAGTTTATCAATATCTCTGTGATATGTGTTGCTGCTATCTAGCGGAACGTAGCAGCTCATAATTTTGTCATTTAGTGGTTGAATTTAAAAGTTCGTTTCTTAATGAATGATATTACCAAAGCGGAGAACTTAATCTTTAAAATGATAACTCAGTTATCCATTTTGGTTAAGTATGAAAGGAGAAAGAATGCTCGTCAGAAAAAAGAACACCTTTTGGAAATAATATCATTCTGATTTAATTCATGGTTACCTCATCACAATACGCCTGTTCTTTTTGTTAATTCACCACTTATGTGCTAAAAATCTGATGACTGTCCTCCCGCAGCCTGTCTACATGTAACTTTCTTTTGTTTCTAAAACTAAAATCAGAGCTGAAAATATGCCATCTTTCAGATCGATTCCAATGACAGCTGCAGTTCTGGTAGATGTGTTCAAAATATTTTAGCTCTCCGTGTCCGCGTTGCTGCGATGATCTTTTATGACAGACATTACTCTATTAATATGATTCATGCATGTATACAAGTCGATCGTCTTTGATTGTAACACAGTGGCAACAGGTTCCAGTAATCCTGAGTATTCAATCCAACGCATATAATGAATTCTGACTTGGTAGCAGCGCACTAATAACTGGTAAGCACCTTTCCTCGCCGCATCATTCCCTTCCCTAGAAACATTCGAAATTCAATTGACAATGTCTTCAAAATGCTCGTTAAAAATAGCAAAACATGTATATTTTTTAGACCAGCGGGCCTTGTATAAAGCTGAAATATTTGGCACATACTTTCACTGTAAAAAGGTTTCTTGTAAAAAGTTTATGATATACTCTATGGTGCTAATTGTATTCCATATTTCTGTAATTTGATTTAAATTATTTACAACCAGGTTCAGTCTGTGGCTTGTGCAATGATAATACAAGGTTTTTTTATATTTCTCTTTAAAAAAAAATTTGAAGCCCACCAATTTCACCCGCCAATGTAGAACACCCTTCATATCCTTGGCTAACATACCTTTCAGGTTCATGTCCTTCGTTTTCTAAAAACCTGTGGATTACAGATGCTATAATTTGTCATTCCATCAGTTCTATTAATCCGAGAATTTTTTTTCCAAATGTATTTTTATCTTTGTCATAAAAAACTATTTTTGTGGAAGGCTGTTCTTTCCCAGCTATATCACCCATCTGCCAATGCAATATAAGCATAAGCCTTCTTTGCAGCCTACACATCTTCAGTGTTAATGACCAAGCCGCCCAGGACAATGATTTCGTTTTGAATCTGTGGGGAGATATACATGATAATTTCCTAAAGTTTTTCAATATTCAATTCTTAGTTTCAGCAGGTATTCAAGAACACCCCGATGATACTCTTTCCTTCTTAACGGCAAATCATTTGTACGGTGTACCGCAGAAAATAATAAAAGATATTATAGGTGACACGATTTTTACATTGTCTTATACTTCCTTTTGGTGAGCAGTATTCATTATTGTAATGACGGTATTTTTACCGAGAAGTTCTTAGCATCGTTAGCTGCTGATTGACGATAATGCGATGAAGCATGTTTTTGCAATATTCATGGATATTTTTAAAGTGACAAAAAGTTCGAGTAACAAATTAATTAGAATATGCTAGGAGAGGCACGAAAGTCTGCAGGCAGCCATGATTAAATTTTCATTTCAAATGAGTGGGTTTAGCATCTACAGAAAGTTGTAATTTTCAGAAAGGTACCTAGCAGCATTTTAGCATCTCTCTCCAACACCATTGCACTTAATTCATAAGACTGAAATTAATATGAAGCTGGGCCTCTGGGCTGTAACATCGTATGTAGCAGTATAGATACGACCACAGAATGAGTGAAACAACTTGTCCGTTGGACCTACCTAACTCATATCCGGGCACCTAGGACAAATATGCTGTAAATTCAATAGTATTAAATATTTTATCACAAATTAGCTCTTATTCAATTGACTTTTTCACAATCGCTTAGTGCTAATAAAAATAAATAAATATATTACAAAAAAAATGCAGCTAACTAATGTTATTAAATAAAAGTCGTATTTTTTGTAGGTACTGTATGTAATACTGTATTAAAAGCCATCGTTTGCCTTACGGTAAATACACATTAATTACTTTTAAAAAAAACTTCCTTATATCCATTGTTATAAAAAATAGATTAATAGTGCGCGCTCTGGCGATGTCACAGTGTAAACGATCCCATGTGTTGTGTGCAGGTGGAGTCAGCCTGCAGTCTATCGGAATTGAGGTACGCGGCAAAAGCCCCCCATTACTTGACTCGCGCGCAGTTAAGACGGAAGTGTCTTTATTTGAGTTTGTTACCATGGATTGTACGGTGCCAAAAATTTTTTGTGTAATAGCAAATGTGCAGCCTAATCAGACTCAGATGGTATTACCTCCATCACCGCCACAACCATCACATGAAACTCCAATCAACGGATCTATAGAATCGCCAAATGACATGATTAGCTCAGTACATTTTACCTAAATAAGGAATGGCAACAGAAAATTCAATAGCAATAAGAAATGTAGTAAAAAATCGGTGCTATTACCTTATATTTGCCCATTCTTTTAGAGCTTCGCTTAGTGCGTCAAAAACATCTGAAACTGTTCAAGAAAATGGTTGTTTTGACACATGAAAAATGTATTGCAGGCTAGTACATGAGTCTCCAATTGCTAGAAATCTTGAAGTCACAGCGTCCTTCAGTAATTTAAATGCTTCCCGAAACTGAGTGCACTGGCTCAATTAATGATTTTAGAAACCCTACCGTTGTCATCTTTGTAAAATTTGTTTATTGTATCCTCGATGGCTTCATAGCTCATGTCTTCCATAAGTTTCTCGCCGTACTGTATTCTATTTTAAATAAAATTTCTATATCCACCAAATCACTTTTCGTTTAGGTTTCTAGTATATGGTGTGATGCATCAAAGTGAAAGTTGTAGCTATTCGTGCACATGAAATACGGTGCCTGGATAGTTTGCTGCGCAATCCTGGCTCGGTTGCATTGCCGCGCGTTTCGCCTCGCCCTCGCTAACGTCTGTGTCCCTCAGAGAGCAGTAGCAAGCAAGTTTCAATCACGCGAAACGAATTAATTTTTGAAAGTTGCTTAACATTGTTTACTGTTCGGTTCGGCAGAACACTGATCGAGCGCATACCCGCGTCCTGCTGGGGGGGGGGGGGGGCTACGCCCTTGAATGGTAGGTTTAGTTTGACCATGCCATGTAAAAACAGCCCGTAACAGGATGGAACTAAGCTTGCACAGTGCCTTCCATGGCCTCGAGGGTTCTGCATCACACCACGAACCTTACCACTAGCTCTTACAAGCTGGAATCGTGACTCATCTGACCACGCAACCTTTTCCAATCATCTTGGGTGCAACCAACATGTTCGCAAGCCTAGGAGAAGCGCTGCAGCCGATGACGTTTTGTTAGCAGAGACAATCGCGTCACTCTTCCACTGCAATATCCCACCAACGCCAAAAATCACCGCACTGTCCGCATAGACACGTCCGTCGTCTTTACCACATTGAGTGTTGTAGTGGCTATATTTGTTTAATTTAGATTTTTAAGGTTTTATTCAGTTTCACAAAATGTTAGCTTCAGTTGCGTACGTGCTGGAAACATGCTGGTTCAACTGATCGGAAACTCCCCTCCGCTACCTCAGCGCAGTAAGTTTTCGCGTGGCCAGTATTGCACGCTCAGCAGAGGTTACTTGCAGCAAACAACAGGTTATCCTAATAACTACAGTAGATTCTGATTTACGGAAGCGGTTAGTACAGCTTCGGGCCGCTACCTATCGATTGTAGCTACTACCTGTCTATTCTCACCCCAACCAACTGACTTAGAAGTTTATCAGTCAAGAGACCGAACGCTTGCTCGCATTACAGCTGTGTGATTGCAGCAGTAATTATGTTTCAATAAACATGAACTTTTAGCAGATTCAATATTTCATTATAATAGAACAGTGGAAAAACCCGTATGATTCCTCCGATTCTAAGCAGGCCACATATACGATAGGTGTCAATTAGCATCCAAGAGCTGGAGACTCAAGAAAGAAGAGGTACGTCGCAAGTCTTAGGGAAATTAAGAGAGAAACGCATTTAGTGTTATAACAAAACACCCAAGACAGCCATCCAATAAATAGGGACATTACAGTGTTGTTGTTCTTTGACGTGTTGTTGCCTATCTGTCAACACTGACACCTCGACGCAATCGTCGCTGGTTTAGGTCATTAAGTAGAGGTGGTGGGCCACTGCTTTGTCCATGGCGGGAGGTAATGCCAAAAATTATATGTTCATTACAAACGTTTGAATCTGTTCATCTAGGAATTTTGAATTCACAATCAATTTCCGAATTGGAATACCCCATGCGTCTAGCACCAACTACCATTCCACTTTCGAAGTCTGTTAATTCATGTCATGAGGCCATATTAATGAAAAAAACCTTTCACGAGAGTACAAATGAAAGTCCTGACACTGCACGGCACATTTATACGTTTCTTCGGCAGTTCTACCGCCATCGAGATAATTGCATCTTCAAATCCCATGATTTTTGGCAGTTCAATGTATGTCACGGTTACAATTTAGAAATGATAAGCACTGAAAATTAAAAGCAAGAACAATTCAGATTTATTCGTACACGTGACAAACTGCGTATAAGTTAATATTGACACAATTCAGACCGCATTTGATATGGCGCTATCGCCCGTGACAGTACAATCTTCAATGAACAACACTTTAATATTGGATGTAATTTTCCCATAGTCTTTTGTAGTGACGAAAAATAGCTCGTTGTCTGATATTATTTCTACCCATACGCCTCCAACGTTTTGAGGTGTTCAGTTCTGCAGCAAGATTTAATAGGAATGATGGAATACCCGAATTACCCACTTTACCCTGTGTGGCTAATCGCTCACAAGAATAAAGCGCTCTTTGACGATAGAAGCAGAAATCCATATTAAGGAAAAACCAGAAATAGTTTTGAAGAAACTATTATACAATGTCAAACATATTCTTCACTCTACCAATGATACTCAATGACTGATATTTCAGCAGCACATAATAATCATCCAGGATTGTGTGTATTAGTGTCACTTCTACTCAGAAATAATGGAACTTTGAAATCAGTTTCGGTTTGATTAGGCAGCATCGAACATTCAGCTTTATATTTGCCTGTACAGCATCAGTTTATTTGCCACAGTAGCAGTGGAAATCAAACTAAAATGGATTTTATAAATTCTATAAGACCTAATTATGTACTGGCGTTCCAGAAACATGAAAAGGAGTCTATTAGGCGTACTACTACCCCGATTCTCCATCTTCAGAAATATTCCATTTAGCTTGTAAGAAAATCCTGACAGTGAGAAGAATTGAAATATACAGCATTTACTATTTAAAAAAGATTTTAGAAGACTCAAGAAGTATACTACAGATGTTGTAACATCTAAAATGGAATGTACGAAAGCATAAATGTATTCCGGGCACGGTAGTTCAGACCAATGAGACCTACCGGATTTGGATCAAACAGCATACATGATTCTAATATAATGAAACAGTGGACATTTTAACCAAACAAAGCACAACAGATTCGGTTGCCATACAGTGGATTTGTATGTCCGAAGAGGGTTATAAGAGAGGCAATATTTGCCTTGTGCAAACGAAAAGTCTCTAAACAAACAATTATATCCAAAGAAGCATAGTTCAAACAATTCAGCAAGCCTAGACATCTTACCTCCACAATAAGAATGCATGGGAATGTGTGTTATCCTGGATGGCTGCACAAATCATAACTATTTGGCATTCTTTGTGAACAATTTTTTAAAAATTTTATTTAGCACACATTTTTACAGCCTAGTATCTAGAAACTAAAATAGGCCTTAATTTAACACAACAGTTTTACATTTGATATTTCAACAGATAATTTCACAATGAATAATTTCAATTTTTGTTATGTATGGCTTTGGCAATATCTGTACAGTCTTTTCTTGTTGGCACGATAAATACGATTGTTCCGCTGTTAACATATATTATAACATCCTAAACTTGCTGCATTTTATCATAGTTGATTTATTATAGTTTTCTAGTTTTGTATGGTGTCTGCAGTTTCCTGTCCACTTTATGGTTAGAATTTTTAATATTTCACTATGTCACTTCGTACGTCTACCACTACTACTATTACTAAACTATTACTACTACTATCTACTACTCTACCATCTAAGAAAGCATTTTCCAGCATTGGTATCGGTGCGGTAATCCGAATTCCAAATCTCTCGGAATAGCGCACGTTCTCAGTCTCTCTGGCCGCCCATTGGGAGACTGGCCACCTCCAACACTGGTTGTGAGAACTAATTTTCAATGATATATCTGTAATTGCAGAAGTAAGGAGTCTTTAATATCCGGCTAGTAGGTTGTTCGTTTCACAGGTGAACTAGATTAGTTTAATATCTACTGCCGGTATTTGTTATTTTCAATATTTGAACAAATTCCTATTTTAAGATTATTGGCTACATAATTTACAACTTTTACTCTTAACTAACTATTAACATTTTTACATATTTTAAGAGCTAACAATGTTTTACTTCAGAAGCGGCTCGAGACTGCAACTATTATCTATTATTTGTGTTATTGCAATGTCAGACCACATTTTATGTATCGGACTATAGTTCATGTGAGCACTAGTAAAGAACTTATACATACACTATATACTTTTATACGTGTTGCTTCAGCAGGTTCTTGTTTGTAGGTAGAATCTCCAGTGGCGTTGCTGCGAAATGGTCCATTTAAAGTCTTTAATATGGTTTAAACACTCCTCTCCGCAGACCAGCTGGTTGCGTTTTCAGCACGATATATGATTCGCTGATTGAGTGCTTAGACACGCATTCGCTTGTGGCAGCTCTCGGGTGTTACTCTGTGACGTCATAGTCGGCTTGACTTGGCCTTCCTCTTGCTGTCGCTAAACTTTGCATGAATCTCTCCTTTTGCAGTTTGGATATATTTTGCGTCAATTCGTCTAGTTTGCGCCAAAATTGCTCATTTTTTAGTATGTCTTCCGTTTTCATGTTTCTTAGTTCATGAAATCCTTCGTTTCTGGCTTCTGCCATTTGTGTGCAATCCCAGACGATGTGTTCGGGTGTACCTTCTTCCCCGCACTCACACAAGCTTGTGTCTTTTAGTCCTCTTTTATGTAGTAAGCTGGGATATGGCCCGTGTCCAGTGATGTAATGAACAAGTCCCGTTAATGGATCTAGGTGACGAAGGTTTAATCTCTCTTGAATTGTTGGCCAAATATTGTAGGTTCTCCTGCCAGTCGTACTACGCGACCACTGTTGTTGCCATTCTTCCATCAGGACTGTTTTTATCTCCCGTGCTTCTGTAACCGGTCTTCCTAAAATTTGTTCTACTTTTTCGGCGTCACCGGTTAGTAGCCAATAGTGTGCCCCTCTCTTTCTAACTTCTAGGTGAAGTGGCCAAACGCCCAACGCAACCAGCAGAGAGTCGGTCGCTGTTGTGCTACATGCACCACTTAATCTTATCAGTACCGGTATGCTTCTTTGTACGCTTCTTAGTGCCTGGCGAGGTTTAACTTGTCGTAACTTATGCGCCCAACTGCTGGCAGCATATCCCACAATCGAGGATAATATACTGTCGTGATACCTCCTTATTATGGACGTTGGAAGATGAAATCTTCTTTGCCCAATACTGATCAGTTTGTTAATCACTATTTTGGTACGACTGCACACCTCCGTTATATGGTCAGTAAAATTTAGTCGCTCGTCTAGCGTGACTCCCAGGTATTTACAAGTTCTAATTCTTTGTGAACAATAAGCAAACGGAATAATGGATCTACTGTAAATTACGTAGTTAGTACTACCGTCAACGCAACGAAATGCTCCATGTATAATCACCGCCAACCAGATACCTCTGACTCCCAATAGTGTTGGTACTATATAAGAAGATGCAATCGCTATTTGAAATACTCTATAATTTAATTCTTTTCGTATTCCAGTTTCTTGTCTTAAGATCATTACAGATCCTTAACCATCATATTTAAATGCCAGGGATCAAAGAAATATTCATTCGAAGATAATAATCTTTTCTCTATGAATATCATAGTTTCATATTTCCAGGTTCGAAGGGAAGACACTAAGATTAAATTAAGACACCGCAAAGAATTTCCGAACACATTGACACATGTTAATATCTCCTCCGGCTGGCCACTAATAACCAAATCGAGAGTTACGGTGAGTTTTTATCATGAAAGAGATTTCACAATGGTTGTAACACCTTAGTTTTCAGACTTTCAGTTGAGGCGACAATGTAACTTGTACGTCACCACTCTGAATCTGAAATCTCCAAATTTTCTGATCACGTGCTCACTGGTGCATAATTCAAGAGAAATGTATGATATAATACCAATAACATCAATGATTCCTTCAGTAAATTAGAAAATCTGAATGGAGGATTTCGATGAAATGGCTCTGCTCAGCGCTGCAGTGGAAGTACTGTGTTTTTATCGTCAAAGCAGGTCTAAACGTGACGATTTGACGGACGTTTTACTTGGTCGGGTAAAACGTAACGGGTAAAATATTGTGGCACACTGCATTTAATATGTTTTCAGTCTGAGTGCACACAGTTTTTCATTGTTGTTCACTATAAAACTTAATTCCAGTTGTTTATGGATGACTTTAACTATTCTATTGTTAGAGATCTTGCACCTAGCTTTCTATCATCATGAAAAAGGTACGATCACATTAAAAGCCTTTCATTGTTCACGAATAGGGATTGCAATCCCGCAGTGTTTTCAATCCCGCGGGATCCGCGCGGGATTTGCGCCAATCCCGCGGGATCCCGCGGGATCCGTGCGGGATTGGCACAAACAGTTTTGAACTCATATATTTAAAACATAGTTACTTAAAACGTTAATAAATTAAATAATAATTAAATTAATAAATAATTTTTAATGTTAAATGATAAAAATTAACAGTTAACAATATTTTGATTGGTAAAATGACATTAAAACTTTTTAGCGTGTCTTAAGTGTATTTCGAGGTTTTACGATTTTGTTTTTTAAATAAATAATAAAAATGGAAAATATTGAGTCTTAGGTCATATTATGTGCCTTACAATACATCACATAAGTTTAAAAATATGGTTTGCTTAAAGGCCAAGTTACCAGTGTTTTTTTAAATCTAAATAAACGTTCTATAACACCGAGAAAAGTATTCCATTTCCCAAAGTGAAGTGAATATACTCTGTAAAGTGTAGATTTGGCTCAGAACAAGATCTCATAACTTTTTGTCACTGCACAAGCACGAGACTTGGCCCTTTTTTTTGCGTGATTCATTATTATATCTACTGATTCCCTGATTGATATTGCAGTTGATTCAATGTTATTAAAAGAAACTACTCACCAACACGTAAACTGTCAAGTATTTCCGATTTACGTATGTGGCGTAACGACGTTTTTAGAGTGGAAATTATTACTTTTTAGTAAGAAAGGAGACTTTATCGGCGAATGATTGCAATGAAGTCCTCATTAGTTGTATCTCCCGATTTCATTGCGAACACACGAAATTACACACGTGAGGAAGACGGCGGAGGCAGCCGTCGAAGTATGGTGTTCCTACAACACAATTCGTCGATACACCCGTGAATACTTCATTATAACTTTTTTTGCCTTTAGTCGAAATTAATAACAAGGAGAAGAGGGATCAATCGAAAGCTTGAGCGGACACATGTAAGCAGGTGGCTTTCGTCAAAGAAACGCATTGAGGTAGCGGCCAAAACAACAATAAGTCAAAGGATATACAATTTCCTTTTGATAGCTGTTAAATCAAAAGGTACGCGATCGTTAAAATTACGATAACATTAGTTTCATATCAACGAGTAATCAAATTTTCAGCCGCAAATTAGGAAATTGTCACAATTACTTTATCTGCAAATACAGAAAATGGGAATAATGAAACCGTGAATAAAAACCTGTAACCGTGTAGTTCAGATAACGTGTGCGACACTTAAAAAATAATTATATAGTTAGAAAATCGTAATAAATACGCACCACAATTCAAATTACAGAAATGTGTATCCGAAACAAACGTAAGTTTTGATGAATACGTAAAAGTGTATTTATTTACTTACAAATGACGAAGGTTGACAAAAACAAACGCTTGTTCATATGAGTCAAGTGCCAACTGCCCTGTACAGGCAAACAGTGCAAAACATCCGATAGAGATAGAGTGGGACAGCGAGTCACGCAGACTGACACGCGTTTCCGCCGGATTTTGCGGATTGCGGATCCGCTTAATTTTGTGCGGGATCCGCCAGACTGTCTAATGATGCGGGATTGCGGGATCCCGCTTTGCTGGATTGCAATCCCTATACACGAACTATGTAAAATAGAGAAAGCTCTATTTCAGTGAACCTATTTTTTTAATAGCCATGCTGTGGTTCTAAAAGTAATTAATTCATTATTTTCCCAAAACTAACGATTTTTTAACTGACTCGATTTTTCCGTTATTTTAAGAAAGACATTTGCTTTCTTCCCCTTTTTAAAGAATGGTTTCCCTTTCATTGCTTTAAGCCTGTCTACTTGAAAATTAACAATGCGATGAGCTATTAATTTTGCACATTTATTAAGAAAGAATTCAGTGAGAATTTAGATTTTAGCTCACCTACGATTCTATTCTCTTCTTTTGTTGGGTGAAGAAAAATGGAGGTTAGCCATACAATCATTTTTAAATTGTTTGGAATTTTAATGCAATGACAAATGTAACAATTATCTATGAAATAATTTGATGTAATAGAAATTTCAAGGAAATGTTAGGTTAGAATAGTTCAGTACCCCAAATTAAAAAGACAGAATAGTACATCGTGAAGTTGTGTTTCCTTACTAATCGTAAGTAAACAATATAGTTACAAAAATCATGAGCAATGGATGCATGAATTCGTGTTTCCGAATATAATGTGTGAAGCATTCCATACTTAGAGATTCATTCTGCTGGACGCAAGGACGATATATAACTCAGATTATTATTTTTTTGTGACAGCTGGTAAATGTCTAAAATGATTCTAATTTCCTGTATCGTTTGATAGTACTGTGGACAAAATAATAGAGCGCAAGCATTAACGTGAACATTATCTTTGACGCCACTTTGTTGATTGTCAGAAACTAAGAATAAATAAACAGGAGCTTCTGTGTTGTTATAACTATGGAAACTGAGTTGTTTGTTTTGCATGAAGTTTCAAAATTTTAATCTGTTCCACTTTTTAGCAATTGCCTAGCAGAAGACGGACATTATGTATAATTTCAGAAAGCAATTTTTGTCTGATAATTGTAGATTAACAGAAGCTGATAAATTGTTTTTAACTCTGTTGCCTGTCATCGTAGTGTAACAGGAAAATGAAATCCTTGTTCCATATAATTGGGATAATTTGATTATAATTTAATTTAATAATAATGCTTTTAGTAATTTTTTTTTTCTTTGAGTGTTGGATTGTTTAATTTCCTTTCGTTGACAAAAATGGGAGCTATAAGAGGTTATGCGAAGCAAAGCAGCTACAATAAAAGTTTTAAACAGTTTTTTCTCGGTTTATTTCTACTAGTGCTCGTATCTGTAGTGTTTTCAGTGATAATTTACTTCTTGCCTACTGCTCAGGAAAAGAGGTCTGAAACGTATAATCGCATATCATTAGGAAATTTTGAATCATTACCAGTAGTTACAGTTTCTTCTAAGTCCCAAGTTTCGGAAGCAAGAAATTCTCGTTGTAGTTATTACGATTGTTTCAATGTGTACAGATGTGGACATAAAGGCATTAACAGGATTTTGGTTTATGTGTATCCACTAAAAAAATATGTTGATGAGAAAAACATTCCAGTTGGAAGTCAGATGTCTAGGGAGTTCTATTCAATTTTAAAATCAATTGTCGATAGTAAATATTATACTGCAAATCCAGGAGAAGCTTGTATATTTGTGCCTTCGATTGATACATTAAACCAAAATCGCTTTAGAACAGTTGAAACTTCTCAAGCTTTGGCAACTTTAGAATAGTGAGTATTACATAACACAAGTTTGATTTAGATCATAATAGCCTTATATCTCTGTTAAGCTTCAAAAACCGTGCATTGTTTTTTCAGTTGGTCCAGTGGTGAATATCCTGGTGAAAATCATCTTATTTTTAATATGCTACCTGGAGCTGTTCCTGATTATAGTACTGTGGTAGAACTTGCCCTTGGGCATGCCATAGTTGCAGGAGCAGGATTTTCATCTTGGACTTACCGGCTTGGGTTTGATGTTTCTCTCCCCGTGTATAGTCCCTTGGTGAAAAAGTTGCCAACTTGGGAGAATCAGAAGCAGCTGAGGTGGGTTTCATAATTGTAGATACTGTATAATTTGTATGGGTGTTAATTGAGGACATTTAAAGCCATGAAATTCTTTACTGATTTTCTTGCTTTGCCCATGTAATTATCTGGTACTGAAGTTGACAGATGATATATTTAGAAGGCATCTGGAAAACTGTATCAGAAAGTCTAGAAACATTGTATTACAACATTAAATATGCGTTTTAGCAACACCGACTAGTGATATATTCTTTTGACACTGGTTTGAATGCTCATACTGAGTGTAAAAATTGAAACGAGCACTACTAAGTTATATGATACATGAAATATTACTTTTCTGTGTATTTATGTATTGATTTATATGTCATTGTACATCAGTTTTATATACTTTGTTACTTGAGCGAACTTAATACTTTAAAGTGTGATCAAAATTCAGATATGTGTTGCTTAGCCATTATTGTTTTTCTTACTGAACATTGAATATGAAATAAAACTGGTGGTACAATGAAAAAGTGAGTTAAAAAAGTTGAGTTCAAAATTTACAGAAATTTGAAAACCATATCAGATATAAGCCGAGAAGAGGAGGTGGTATTCTTCATATTTTATTCCTTAGTAGAATCATTTTGCAAAGTTTTATATATACGTTCCAACTGCTTATGGGTTAACAGAGTTATCCAAGACAATTAGAGAGACATTTGGGCATTGTTTGTAAAAAATTTCAACTTGCTGTTAAGAGTCGTGTCCATCAACTACTTTTTTTAATTCCTCAGATAAAAAAAACTTGCAAATAATGAATGACAACTATGTATTTACCTGAAAGTGTAGATTTTTCTGTTACAGCTGTTTGGTGAGCTTGAATTAAAAAAAATAAAAAAAATTTTTGCTTGGAAGGAAGAACAAATCTAACACAAATTTAATGAGATAGATTGTGCTGCTTCCTCTGTATGAACTGCATTTTTTTACACACTGAGCAAACTTACTGTATTACATGGAGAGTACCAAAAATGCATATATTTGGTATACCTACAGCTAAAGAACAATCATATTGAAATTTTACTATAAAATCTACAACAATTGGATTTCTAGCAGATTAATTAAATTGTGCTCCACAGAATTAAGTAATATACTAAGTTATCTGTGTAATATTTCTTTACTTGAGGGTACCTTTCTGGAAAGGCTTAGTGTTCTGTAGTTAAACCACTCTATAAATAGGAAGATTAGGCAGTTGTGTTAAATTATCGTACTATTTCATTAGTAACAGGCTTCTCCAAAGTTTTCGAAAAAGCAATGTACAATAGAGTTTACCAACACCTTAAAAATAATAATATTCTAACTAAATCACAATTTAATTTACAAAAGGGCCATTCAGCAGAGCAAGCTATATTTGTATTTACTGATAATATTTTAGAAGGAATAAATGATAAATTAATGCATGTAGGAATTTTTTGTGACTTCTCTAAGGCAGTGTTTCTCAAAGTGTGGTACACAAACCTCTAGGTGTTCACCAGTTGATCGTAGGGGGGTTCGCGACAAAATTTACAGACAGAATTGGCAGACATGCACAATGGTGAATATTGCTCATTGTTGCCCATTGTCGCTCCCAGTTTTTTCTCAAGTGGGTTCACCATTTGTCCAATTTCCAAATGACATGATCAAGTGATTAAAAATACTCCGGATTTATCTACAGAACAGATTTCCAATTACGTCTTTGGCCTTATTAATAAATGGTTTACAACTAATGGTTAGATAAAATTCAGTATGTGCAGTTCAGTACATCACACAGATTAACACCAGATATAGACATAAAAGTTTGCAGGCCAGTCCATTCAAGAGGTAGAGAGTGTGAAATTTCTAGGTTTGCATATTGATCATAATTTAAATTGGAGGGTACATGTCTCTGAAGCTATTGGGTGCAGCCACATTTGCAATTCGTATAATTTCAGCTATAGGTGATCTCCCTATGAGGAAATTAGTTTATTTTGCTTATTTTCACTCCTTATTGAATAATATTCTGGGGCAATTCTACCCATAGAGACAAAGTGTTCAGAGCCCAAAAGCTTGTAATAAGAATTATGTGTGGGTTTAGCAATAGAATTTCATGTAGAGAGCTGTACAAGAAGTTAGGGATTTTAACATTAGTATCTGAGTATATATACACATTAATGTCCTTTGTAGTCACAAATTATACTTTGTTTGAAAAAAATAGTGAAATACACAATTATGGCACTAGAAGTAAAAATAATCTTCACAAGGATTACAATCCATTGTCATTTGTTCAAAAAGGGGTTCGATATTCAGGGATACATATCTTCAATAAGCTCCCAACACATATTAAATATCTAGCAGATGATAAGATTAAATTCAGGAAAAAATTAAAAGAATTTGTAATTGAAAACTCCTTCTACTTCATCGAAGAATTTATTTCTAAGGTATCGACAAAATAATTGCCAGTAGTTGACGTAATTAATGTACCATGTATGTTGTGACTCTACATCTTCTGGTCTATTTTGTTATGGAATTGTTTAACTGTAAATTGGCAACTTTCCACATCCCACAGAGCCAATATCTTATATTGGGATTTATAAAAAATGAATGGATTGCATTGTAACACAGTTGTTTTTAGGTTGTAACTCAGTCTGAGGAGCCTCCATAAACTACGGTGGCTCAGTCTAGGGAGGTTTTGGGTACATTGGGCTATGTGGGGGGGGGGGTGGGGGGATTCCAAACCATGCCACATAGCATTTCCATTTATATTATTTGTCAGAGTTAAAAAAAGGCACAAAACACACAACACCATGTAAATATTTATTTCTGTCATTTAATTATCTTCATATGTAATTTACGATAGTCTGACAAAAGAAAACGATACAAAATGTTTTCTGGAATCAATATGGAAAAAAGCCACATGCCATGCAGGGAAAAAGGGTGGGGAGGGGGGTTCCCAATAGGCCAAGATGGAGCTACATAGTTTATGTACGCTCCCTTCGACTCAAGTTATTGTGGTAGGTTTGCAACTGAATTTAATTTTTGTTTCTACATTTCAGTGTGAAGACATAATGTAAAATAAGGGTCATGTAAGTTGAGTAACTGACAATTACCACCTGAGAGACATTAACTTAATTTTTTTAGAAAAATGGTTTTGCTGTAATAGTCTTAAAAGTGGTTTTAGTTAACTTAACTCAATACTAAGAGACCTTAAAATACAGACAGTTAAGATGTATCTGTCTGACTTATTGTAAAGATGTCAGCCATAGGGACTAAACTTTTTGAATGAACTGTCTGTTCACCATATTAAAAACAAGATTGAGAGAGGTTTGGCTACCAGTCGTCAGTAGGTGACTACTGAGCACAGTGGATGAGCAGTAACATTTGGGTCTGACATTCAGGAGCATGCGGGTTCAAATCCACATGTGGCCATTCAAATTATGGTTTTCCATGGTTACCCAAAATCACTCCAGGTGAATACTGGGATATTTACTTCAGATCATCTTGACCAAATTCCTTCCCATTTCTTGCACCCAATTCTCTGTCATCTCTAACAACCTCGATTTGAAATAGTCCTAAGCAAAAGAAAAAGAAACCTGTCTAGAAAATTCCAAGTACCATCAAAGGTACACCACAAGAATCACAATGTGGTGAATCTTTCGATCAGCCAAAGAAGAGGGAAGTGTTAAAGAGTGGGTGAAGAGCACTTCATACTTTCTCAATGAATGGCATGTCACACTTAGGGTGGTGGCACTTTCTCAAGAAGTGGTCATCCAGCAACCTTTCCTTTGGAGGAGCAACAAACTGTTACTGCCCAGTGGTACACCACAGTTTGTACACCCCTAGTTTTCTAGAGGCTTAGAGAGCAGCAATCGAGGACAAGGATGTGACGGCTCCTCCTCCACCACAACACCCATCCTGTTCCTGGAGTCCACAGAGGTCTGATTGGTGAGTCCCTATCCTGATGGTAAAATTCTTATGCGTGGGAAACAGTTTTTGCCTACTGGAGAAGTTGCTGGTTCCTATGAAATGGAGCTTCCAACCCTTGAAAAAAAAATGAATGTGCAAGAGTGCTTTCAAAAGTGATTTCTGAAAATGTGGAAGTATGTGCAGTTTGGCAGTGACTCTCTTGAAGAAATTCAGGTCACACAGTGAGTTGGTATAAAATAGTTTAGCTGATGCATAATTTTCTTTACTTTCATTTCTTCATTGAGATCATTACAATTCACTCTATGCTAGCTCCGTGTACCGAAGGTCGCCGGTTCGAGTCCGGCCAAGGGCATGGGTCTTAAGTGTTGTGTCTGTGAATGTCTTGTCCGTGTTGTAGTGTCCTTGTGTCAATACTTGATACCAACAAATCACATTGAGCTGGCTGTATGGCCCAGTAGCCAAATGCCATTTAAAAAAAAAAAAAAAAAAAATCACTCTAAATATGTGTATGGTAGGATAATGCAAAGTCATAGATGTTTATAGGACATAATGCTGCCCAAGTTAACAAGAAATTGAAGTATTTGGTTGCATTCAGAATTGAATTTGGGTGACTGCACATTAGGTATGTAAGTAAATACTAAAATTTAATTTCCTGATGACATGATTTTCCAAGTTTGTGGCCTAATTCCATTTGATCTACAGCTTTTTTTCACAAAATAGTATTTTTTACAGAGTGCTTTGTGCCAATTCCTTCCATTTCTTTCAATTCATGATGGCTTGTGAAAAAAAATGAATGTCTGTTTACCTCAATATGGTTACAGAGCATTATTTCCCAGATTTATCCTGTCACTGCAACCAAACTATATTTTTTGGGAGATGTATTTATTTGTAATAACTAAAATTGGATGATTCCATGTTAACAAATTCAGTTAGAAGTCATATCATCTGCCTTTCTGGTTATTTCAGCTCAACTGTTGTTTTTTGTCTGTGATACTGTCATGGGGATTTTATGAACTGGCCACAAAATGCACAGCACTTTTTGATGCCTTCTTAGCACTGTGATCCAAATCTTATGTAGCACTTAAGTGCACTAGGTGTGGGTTTACAAGCTTTCTCTCTTTTCTGTTTGGGAAAATGCTTGCATTCACATCTGCTTTTCCATCAACCTTTCCATTTTTGAGTGTACCATGGTGGATCTTTCCAGTCTGTGTTATCCATAATGATTCTGAATCACTTCAGTGGTCACAGATGTTACTTTAACTAAATGGTTCCTATCCACCAGATATGTTTTAATAAATTTTTCAGTCTGCAAATGATCCATTCTGTTTTCATTTTTGTTCAATGGCCTCAATTACAGCTTTACTTGTGGGCACTGAAATGTCTTTCATGAAATAAGGATTATTTGTCACCACAAGATGTAGCATACTATCCCAGTTACAAGCTGTGTTAATTTATAATTGTTGAATGTGCATAGGAAGATTTCACACAAAGTATTTTTTGTTGCAGTCAGTAGAAGGTAGGTTAAAGTAACCTCCACCCCCTCACCATTCCCCCAGTAATACTGGATGATCTGGAAGTTGCAAAAAGTAAAATATTTATGTTAAAGTTACTGCAGTTGGAGGAGCTTGTTGTGAACTTTGTGTTACTTACCTTGAGTTTAACCCATATGATTTTGCAATAACCATATATTTTATAAAATAATAAGTTAAATTTATGGTTGTAGATGCACCATTTCAAATGGAGTGAAATCTACACTTCCAGGAAACTTTTAAATTACACATTCACCAGTTTGTCCAGGACTATTAGAGCACCTCAAGTTGGACACAGAGAGGTAAAATGGGTCTGTATTAAAATCTGGGGCCTATCTTACTGGTAATATTAGTTACAATTTTTAGGCAGTTTTCCTTGGTCACCTAAGTGAATGCTGTTATGTTACACACTCTTTGTCTCAAAACTATGTGTTAAACAAAGAGAGCAACACAAATCCTAGTTGCATAAAGCTTACTCTGTTCACAGGTGACAATCACCAACACTATTGGGATATGTTGTTTTAGGCAGTATATAAAGTAAAAAAAGGAAAATGCTATCACTGACAAATGAGTGGTATACCACACTTGCTCCCTCACATTAGGATGGAGGTGTTGATGGTTGACAGAGAACTTACTGTATGTTCATCAACGTGCAACATTTTACACTTGTGTGTGTTCCATTAACGCAAGGTGGGTTCGAAGATAAGCCACTTCATCCTGCTTCTCTGCAGAGCCAGGTCGAGGGGGGAAGGGCAAACGGGGGCACTTGCCCCAGGTGGCAACTTCAGGGGGGCTGCAAAACCGTGTTTGAAGGATGGCAATTAATGTCACAGTGACTTTTTAAAAAAAAAAAAAAAAAAAAAGTTCCACTACTGCTCCGGGCGGTGACAATGCGATGATGACACTCAGGATGGCAACAATGGGTGTGGTAAAATAATGTTCCAAGGGGTGGCAATTTCAAGTTTTTGCCCAAGCTCAGAAAATTCCTAGATCCACCATTACATAGCAATATCAGGCCTTCCACATGCCTAATATTTTTCCCTTAATGAGAGCTCAAAAATTAATGAAAATACTAATCAATGATACATTTTACTAAGTAATTAAATGAGACATGCCTTAATGTGGATAACAGTAAACACAGGCAGAATGTGGTTGAAGTACAATGAAAAAATTTGCTTAACAGCAAGGTCTGAAAAACATTTGGTACTTGATAAATTTGAATAGTTAACTACCTAACAATCCGTTAATTGAATATTACGGAAACTACATGCAAAAAGTAAACAGCAGTGAGCAATAACTTCCTGTGGCTTTTTTTTTTTTTTTTTTTTTTTTTTACATAAAAGCCAGAATGTTAAATTACACAAAAACTGCCTCCAGAACACACATCAAAGACTGTAGCAAGATTTTTCTGTAACTGATTTAAAACGTTCATTGATCAATAAATTAAATTTCTCATTAATCAGAAGTAAATGCACCAAGTAGTGACTGCACAAACAGCATAATCATGCAGTTTAAAAATTTGCAACAAAACACCCATCAAATTAAATTCCATACTAACTATATTCACCAACTGTGCGGTAGCTAGATCACCCCATGATGTCAAACCAGCATTTACATTTTGCATCATGGAATTTAAAAGTAGATTATGCTTCATCTTATTCTGTTACAACGGTAGTCCCAAAAGTACCCAACGTAACATAGAAAACACAAGAAACGTGGGAAAAAATATCTTTATTTCTCTACATAGTCTCCTTTCAGCTTGACACACTTTTCCCAGTGATTTTCAATATCTTAGATAGCCCATTTATATTAGAATTGTTGAGCTCCTCAAAATAGCCACCAACCACAGACTCCACGTGTTCACTTGGTGAGCCAGTTTTTAGAAGTAATCTAAGGGGGCGTAATGAAGCAATCTGAACATTAACTCACTGATTTTGCAATCATGATTATAGATGTGTGAACTGGTGCATAGTCTTGATGAATTAAAACTTTCTTTTTACCAATTGCAGCCATTTTTTTTCATCACTCTAAACTCTGCAGTAAGTTTACATAATACTCACCACTGATTGTTTTTCCTTTCTGAAGGTCCTCAGTGAAATGTACATCCCACTGCCATCTGCAACTGCTTCAGCAGACCACCCATTCTCAATAATATCTCAGTCCACAAAAACTTGCCTTGTGATTCTCTGCCACACAGACCCTTCTCCCACTATAGACCTCACCGCAAAACTTAATGCAAGCACCGTACCACCAACGTTTACTCTAATCCGACCACAGTGGAAGCTTAGACCTGCCACATGCACTACACCTCATATACCAACTCACCTGCATCCACTGTATCAATTACTGTATAGGCTTCACCACTTGACAACTTTCCATCATAATGAATGGTCACAGGCAGACATTTTACTCCAACAACCTAAATTATCCAGTTGCAGTCCATGCCAATTCTCACAATTTGAACAAATTTTTACAGTGAGGGCTGTCAGAGTATTCCTAGAAACCAAAATCCTCTCAGAACTTTGCAAGTGGAAACTAGCTTACGAGCATATCCTTGATACGAGACATCTCCCTGGCATTAAATTCTGATAAGGCCCTTCCAGTAGGCACAGTACTTATTTATTGGCATACATATTATTTATAAACTTTAATATTTTCCCTCTTATTTTCTGTATACATTTTTATCATCTCATGTTTATTACTTTTGTGTTGTTCCCCTCTTCCAGTGATAATATTTGCCCATAATTATTTTTTCATTATTCTCCATCCTCCCCTCATTGCCACCCTTGTTTTGTTCCTTGGTCCCCATTCATGTGGCAGGTATCAATGTTGTCATATCTGATCTCCTCATCATCATCTACTCCAAGACTAAGCATCACCACCAAAATATTGTGTTATATGTGTTTGTCACTGGCCTCCTCCTTGTTTGCCTTACTTTCCCTGTCCTTCCTTATTTTCATACCCTTGAAGCATTTTCCTTCTCGTTATTATAATAGTACTGATAGCCAAATATCAACACCATTATCATCACTTCCCAACACAAAGGAAAGGATACTCTAGGTAAACATAAAATATCCACATTGTAAAGCATTTGGCTCCTACGAATGTTTGTAAAACTGTGATAAACACTAGCAACTATACTTCAACAATGCGACATCGACCTCGATCTTTACCGCAACCTGCTCAGCACGTTTTTATCAATCGACTGTGACATCGATCTTCATTGCAACTGCAATCTTCACGAAATCAAATCTTCACAGGAGTTCAGCCAGATAGCGTCATAAAAACACAATGTTTTGACAGCTGACTCTGCTGCCTTCATCAGGTGTACAGCTTCAGATGTTGCTAGCTGGAAATAACAACCTACACTGGCTTAGCAGCTTGGCAAAAAGCAGACCTCCATCTACTGACACTTATAGAACCGACCGATCCTTGCATGGCAGAAGCTTGGCAAAGAGCTCACCCTGTCTGCTGGTGGTTGCTGGGCCACCCAATCAGAATGTACGATCTGCGAACCGAGGCTGTTGATGTATGCTGACAACTTAACCCGCGTCGTACTTTGCATCAATTAAACATCGTTGTGACAATTTGACTCGTTCTAGTCGGATATCCCTAATAATTGGCCTCCAGGCTTCACTCGAGTAGAACCCTCCATCCCTATTGATGTTTTTATTGAACTGTATTTCCAATGCCTCAATAATTACTGAATACCAGAAGGAAGAGACCCTGGCCAGCACCACCATTTTATTGAACTCTATCCTGTGCTCTTCGTCGAAAGAATGCTCAGCTATCGCAGACTTTTCCACTTTCATCAGCCTTAGGTGTCGTTTATGCTCGGTAAGACGTTCTGTGACGGTTCTGATGGTCGGACTGAGTAAACTTTGCCACATTCACACGGTACGGAATAAATCCCAGGAACTCTTAAACCTAAATCGTCAACACATCACGTATCTTGGCGGGTGGCCAGAAAATGCTTTTTATACCATACCGCACCAGGAGTCTTTTTCCTGACCTGTTTGTGGCATACGGAAGAAAGGCACGAGTTTTCGCTGGTTCATCTCGTTCAGTCAGTGATCTCGGTGGCTTCTGATTTAAGGCACACACTATCTGTTGCCGAGAGTAGCCGTTCTGTTCAAAGACAGTCCTAAGATGTTTCAATTCCATCGGCAGGCTCTCACTATCGGAGATGGTTCTTGATCTGTGTGCCAGTGTGGCCAGTACAGAGTTGTGTTGTGCCAGATACTGGTAACTGGCTACACACAAGTAGCACTCAGTGTGGATGACTTTGCGGTATTCACTATGTGCCAGAGATCCATCAGGTTTGCACTCTGTCAAGATGTCCAGGAATGGGGGGCACCCATCCTTCACTACTTCTTTTGCTTTTGTAAACCGTATGTTGCAATGGATTCCATTAAGGTGGTCATATTTCTTTGGGTTCTTCACCCGGTAGGCCAAACGTAGCCTGTTCTACTGAACACTTATCTCGTCTCATCCACAGCACTCTTGCACTGAACACACACACACACCCTGTCTCAGTCATCCTAACTTACAATAACACAATAAATTTCACACTGGGGAAGTTAATGGGAAAAACCTCCGTGGAACACTACTATAGAGAGGGAAACCCTCCATAATAACTATCTATGCCCAGATACTGGGTACAGTATGCACTTTGAGTCAACATTTGAACTCCTTCTGATAGTGACCTCATATTTTCTGTATGTACAATGACTGTCCAGAAAGCAGTACCCGTTTGCATCATTTTTAGTGCTGGTGTCTCAAGCAGCCTCCACTCAAGGTCGACTAATTTCAGTCGAATGTTTGTTACAATTAAGTTTTTCCCGGCGTATGGTAGACAGAAATTCTGCACGGGTCTTCTGCCGGATAAGATCTTATCCAGCAGAAGACCCGTGAAGAATTCCTGTCTACCATACACCGGGAAAAACTTAACTGTCACATCAGATACCTATACGGGGAGGAGATGTTAAAACACCTAAAACAGCTTGAGAAGCTGCGCAAAAAGAAGGCCAGACTTATCAGATCTTATCCGGCAGAAGACCCGTGAAGAATTCCTGTCGAATGTTTGTTTTCTGTGTTCTGCAGTTTATGTTTTTCTTGTTTCTGTGAGTGTTTATAAATCACATTGTATTGGACCAGGAAATTAATGAAATGAATAATTCTCGGGTTTTCTGCCGGTTAGTTTCTTTGTTTAACTCATTACACGACGTTTCGGTAGAAACCTCCGCTGTTGTTTTCAGTAAGCTGTCATAACGAAGCTAAAATGTGACTGCGTGTGTGAGTCCTGGCTTCTATAAGCAGCCCACTGCCGGAGAGACTTCCCGGTGATTCCGTCGGCCTCAGACGGGGTGCAATGGGAGAGCAGTGGAAAGTCTCTTCGGCAGTGGGCTGCTTATAGAAGCCAGGACTCACTCGCGCAGCTACATTTTAGCTTCGTTATGACAGCTTACCTGACGAAGGCAGCGGAGGTTTCTGCTGAAGCGTTGTGTAATGAGTTAAACAAAGAAACTAACCGGCAGAAAACCCGAGAATTATTCCTTTCATTTATACACCAGGAAAAGCTTAATTCTAAACTAATGTTGGGTATTATTAGGAATATAGCAATGATGTTATGCCAGCATGTATTTAGACCCTCTGTTTGGTTCCATATCTACCACTGCTGTGTTTGCAAATCCTGTTTCACTTATTACCTATAACTCTCCTTACTACTGAAATTTGAGTGGTTTCCTGATAACTGATATTACCCTTATTCTCCTGTTCATTTGTTTCCTCAGTGACCTAACTACAACATAGTTTTTTTTTTTTGTTTTTGTTTTTTTTTACTGTCTTCAGACTCACGACTGGTTTGATGCAATCCTCCATCCCTTTCTCTGTTGTGTTAACCTCTTCACCTCAACATACCCCTTACGGCCTACATCTTCAATTATCTGCTTCATATATTCTAATCATTGTCTACCTCTGCAGTTCTTTCCTTTGACTGTTCCCTCCACTAACAAATTGACCAATCACGCACATCTTAAAATGTGACCCACCATCCTGTTCTTCTGTCTATAAGACTCTTCCACAAGCTTCTGTTCTAACCCATCATTTCCAAAACATGTTCATTTCATACTTTACTGTCCACATGATCTTCAGCATCTTTCTATAGCACTGCATTTCAAATGCTTCAATTTTACTTTTTTTCTGGTATTCTTAAAGTTCATGCTTCACTACCATAAAGTGCTGTGGTCCATATAGAGTTTTAAACACTTCTTTCTGAGTCTTGGATCAATATTTGATACTAGAAGAATTCTCTTTTTCACTAGTGCTTTTTGAACTTTCTACAGAAAGCTATCGGAGTATCATTATGAACAGAACTGTTTACTGATACAGCCCAGTTCAGCACATCCCTTTACATGTTTATAAGCAGTTTTATGCCATGGCTAGATTACTCTCACATACAGATTAAGTAAACAGGTATATTCCACACATTTTATTCAATAACTATTTTGTGGGGCCAATCAATTTCTGTTGCTGCCTGCCTTGTAGCTGAGGTTGCGGTTATCAAGTAGCAGTTCTCTCTCTCTCTGTTAGAACTAATGGAAGTTAAATCCACACAAGAAAATCTACAGTCAGATGTTGATTAGGTTTTATCATTTCTGCTTTGTAGTCTCTTATAACACTTTTTTTTTCTTTTGTGCTGATGCTTTTTGTTGCCTTTTTTTCAGCTGCTATTGAACATAGTTTCATTTCTGTTTTCGTCAATTTTTCTGGAAAAGAGATAATTGAAAGAAGTTTTGTGCATTGGTTCTTGCACACCATTACCAGGTTACTCCATTCTGTAATGGCTCAAAAATACTCAAGTAGCCTTCCTGCTTGTGGGGAGGGGGGGGGGTGACATCTGCCCACACTCTAGTTTGAATCTTATTGGATTTAATATTCACAATAAACTTAGATGAAACATGTTTTTTCAATCAGTTTCGTCAGGCTTCAGCAAATAAAGCTGTCATTTTTGCATTACAAGCCAAACAATTCCTTAGTTTTGTGTACTTTGACTTTTTACTACAATATCTTTTTAAAGCCTGTAAGAGTAAATTGTTTGTAACCTTGCTGATAACATTTTATATTATTTATTTCTACTAAAGTTTGTCACTAATGTGATGATGTGTGCCTTCCATTTTGCATTATCTCATTAAGCTGTTTGATGTTGGTAACTTCTGGGAACATAAGTGATGAATTTTTGAAAAATTAATTGTTGAACCACCTTCCCAGCTGATTATTTGTATTAAAATTATGCTTTTTATAGGAGTTTAATTTCTATATCATATGATCTGTTCCTATAATTTTTATTATCTGTGTTGTTATTATTTCAGGACGTGGTTAGTTATATCGTCTCAAGTTAATTTGCATCCAGAGTATTTGCGAGACCTGTGGAATCTGTCTCAAGACCTTCTTTTGCTAGAATTGTGCAGTGGTGATCTACAGGGCAACTTTACTTTAAGATGTCGTGGGGATGAAGTTTACAGTTATCCTGAAGTTTTACAGGTGAATTAATTTGTAAATCATGTAGGTAATTATTCGTGTCTAATGTCATGTTAATGCAAATTTCCAAAATAATCTTAATTTTTTTGACAGGGACTTTATTTGTTTATAGTTTCCACAATATTTAACTTCTTACTTCTGTTTTTCTTGCTTTGTCTTAGTCATACTCATTGTGCTAGTTCTACAGTATCACCAGAATTCCTGTAGTTTACCATATATTAAGTATTACTGGTTAAGATTGTAGTATTTTTCATCAATATAAATAACAAAGGAAAGGGAAAATTATCCATCACTCACCAAAGTTGAAGGCTGTCACAAGTGAGATGAACAGGAAAATATACTATTTTCTGGTTTAAAACCTTATTCATGCATTAGGGAATGAGCCATTTGGTTACCTATCACATGAATAAGCTTTTAAACTAAAATATTGTATGCGTTTTTGTTCATCTCATATGTTTTTCACTTGTCGCAACCTTCAACTTTGGTGACTGATGGGTTATTTTCTCTTTCCTTTGTTATTTGTATTGCCTAAAAGCCATTTCCTTTTTCCTTAGTATCATTAGTATTTATAATCAAACATATTAGAAGTAATCATTTTCCAGTGCCTTTAATGATAATAGCAAAATAGCTTAGTGAGCATAGCCAGTTAGTGATTTATAACCCCACCCGTTCAGTATCACTTGCAATAATTTTTAGCTAACTTTTTATTTTTCAATATTCCTCTAAGGCTTTCCTTCAAATTAGGCTGTTCCTGATAAGCATTAATCATTAAAACTTACTGCTTTGAGCTTCTGACTAATATCAAGTGTTGTACTATCATGTCACCTATTTCAGCGAGTTACTCCCTTCACCCCCTCTTAATTTATTTAAGGCTTGTTTCTATCCTGATGATATATATGTTTAGTTCTGTCAGTACTGTTGGTTACCCCCCCCCCCCCTTCCCCAGTATGGCCATATACATTAAAGTGCCACCAAACTGAGATATGGTAGCTCTAGTTCCAAACCTCTATCTTTGCTTATTGCCTGTCCCAATTACTATTTCTAGACGGTTTTACATAATCATCTAGGCAAATTCTGCGAAAACTCACAGTTTCTTTTAGTAAATTACACATATCACAATTAGAAATTAATGCTTATCACACATAACTCAGCTTCTGATCTATTTCATTTGCTGACTTATATAAATCAGTCACACTGAGTTGTAGCTGGAAATTTGATTTCATTGTAGCTGCCAAATTAATATAAGCATTTCTTCAGTTATTTTGTCTTGTTGAAATTCCAAGTATAAAACATTTACAAAAGGTATCTTTTTTGTTGTTGACTATTTCATACAAGCCAAGACATTTACCTTGCTGTTACTAATCTCAATTTCATGACACAAATGTTGTTGCCTGTAGGTATTATACAAGTATGCAGTACTTGATTTTTTTCAATGCTTTTTAATCACTGATAACTGGTACACTTTTCTGTAAATACTAAATGAAACAGAATTGTTATTTAAAAATTAATTATGTTTTCAAAAAGTTTCCTTTTCTTCCAGATTCTTGGAAAAAATATATTCTATAATTATTATGCCATTAGAAATTGTTTCATGAAACATTACACTGAGCAGTAATGCTCTGCTTTCACGTTTGGTAGGACGCGTATTTGAATCGCCATGTGGTGATCCAGATTCCGGTTTTCCACGGTTTCCCAAAATCGCTCCAGGCAGATGATGGGATGGTTCCATCAAAAGACCATGGCCGAATTCCTTCTTGTTCCTTACCCCCAGTCCTTTTCCTTCTCAGTCTTTGACCTTGATGTTGATGAGACATAAGGTGGGGGGGGGGGGGATTAAATATTAGAAAGTAGAAAACATTGACCATAATGTGTGGACACTACTTAGATATGCTTCTTATTTATTTATTTATTTATCAATCTTGTTCCATGGATCCCTGCTGAGGAAATACCTCTGGGATGTGAAACATGTCATTGTTGATACATATACACATAATATGAGTCATATCATAGTAAATATATACATATTTTACAAATACAAGAAATAATAATAAACATACATTTTTGCAACTGAGTTTTGCAAACGTCATAATGAGTACAATTAATTATTTTCTTCAAATTCTTGAATGGAGTAGAAGGAGTTGCCAATAAGATAATCTCTAAGTTTTTGTTTGAATACATCTTTATTATCTGAAAGCTGTTTTATACGATTAGGTAGTTTATTAAACAGATG
This sequence comes from Vandiemenella viatica, assembly GCA_031002005.1. Lineage (NCBI taxonomy): Eukaryota > Metazoa > Arthropoda > Insecta > Orthoptera > Morabidae > Vandiemenella > Vandiemenella viatica. Next base: position 373,394,685 of record CM061921.1, read on the forward strand.
TATCCCAGAATAATTAACTCCTCTTTGTACTAATGACAGAGATGTTTGTGTTTTATGCAAGTTATTTCTGTTTCTTGTATTGAAACTGTGTACCTGTGAATTAGGTGTAAACAGGTTAAAATTTTCTATGACAAAGCTCATGAGAGAATATATATACTGAGAATACATTGTAAGAATATTCAGTTTCTTAAAGAGTTGTCTGCAAGAAGTTCTTGGTTTTACCCTACACAGAAACCTAATAGCTCTTTTCTGTGCTATGAAAACTTTTTTACTTTGTGAAGAGTTTCCCCAAAAAATTATGCCATATGACATTACTGAATAAAAATATGAGTAGTACACCTGTTTCATTAATTCTAGATCTGCTGTTAGAGAAAGTGTTCGTATTGCAAAGGTGGCACTACTTAACTTTGCCAGTAGTGTAGTGATATGATCATGCCAACAGAGTGTCTGATCTATTTTAATACCAAGAAATTTTATACTCTCTGTTTCTAAGATTGTGTTGTTTTTATAGTTTATACATATATCTGGCTGTGCATAGTTTTTTGTTTTAAACCTAATATAATGTGTTTTTTCAAAATTTAATTTTAATGAATTTGCCTTAAACCAATTTGCTACTACTCTAAGTACTTCATTTACATTAAATTCTATAGTACTGTTTGGTGTTTTACGCACAGTAAGGTTAGTGTCATCTGCAAATAAAACACTCTTAACTTCGTCGGATAAATTTCCAGGAAGGTCATTGATGTATAACAGAAAGAGGAGGGGACCTAAGACAGAGCCTTGTGGAATTCCATGTTTTATTTTCTCCCAGTCTGATGAAGCATCTTTACTTATTTTAGAATCAAAAATTGAAACTTTTTGCATTCGGCTTTCAATGTATGATTTAAACCATTTACCTGCGGTCCCAAAAATACCATAGTATTCCATTTTTTTCAAAAGTAATTCATGATTTACACAGTCAAATGCTTTTGCAAGATCACAAAATATTCCTACAGGATTCATTTTATTATTCAGTTCCTCAAATGTGTTATTTAAAAATGAATATATAGCCATTTCTATGGATGATCCTTTTTTGAACCCAAATTGTGAATTAGTTAGGATATTATAGTGTGTAACATGTTTTATTACTCTTCTATACATGACTTTTTCAAAAACCTTTGAGAATGTTGAAAGTAATGAAATGGGACGATAGTTGTCTACACATGTTACTTCTCCTTTTTTAAATAATGGTTTTACAACAGCATATTTTAGTCTATCGGGAAAAACACCTTGTATTAAGGATTCATTACAAATGTGAGCAAGTACATGACTGATACAGTCTGAACATCTTTTCAGTAATTTACTTGAAATATTGTCATAGCTGGAAGAATTTTTAGGTTTTAATTGTTTAATGAGTTTATTTATTTCTGAGACTGTTACTGGTGGCAATTTCATCTCCACAAAGCTATTTGGGAAAGCAGTCTCAAGAAGCCTTAGAGCACTATGTGGGGATTGCTTTTCTATGCCTAATTTATCTACTACTGACGTAAAATGTTTGTTAAATATTTCACAAACTTCCCCTACTTCGCTATACACATATCCATTTTGTTCTATTTTTATGTCCTTAGAGTGATTTACAGTTTTTCCTGTTTCAGTCTTTATTATATTCCATATTGTTCTCATTTTATTGTCTGAATTTTCTATTTTCGCCGATATGTACCTGTTCTTGGCCTTCCTTATTACATTTCTTAGTATTTTAGAATAAAGTTTATAGTGAACTTTCAGCGCATAGTTATCCGATTCTCTCATTTTTAAATAAAGGTCCCTCTTTGTTTTACTAGAGATTCTAATACCCTTTGTTATCCATCCCATGCCCAGTTCATTGTTTGGAGTGTTGAGAATTTTCCTTTTTTTGAAACTACCTTCAAAAAGTGTTAGAAATATATTCAGAAAGGAATCAAATTTCGCATTAACACCCTGCGCATTATATACTTCTAACCAGTTTTCATTGTTTAAGGTATCTATGAAGTGTTTTATATTATTTTCACTAATATTTCTTCTATAAACCCAGCTTTTCTTTATCTGTTTAACAGTGTTCCTGGACTCGATACATAATAGCTGGGCATCATGATCTGAGATACCATTTATTACTGGATGTATGCTGTAATTACTGCACTGAGAAATATCCATAAAAAAATTATCAATTGCAGTCCTGCTATTATTTTGTATTCTCGTAGGAAAATTTACAAGTGCTGTTAAGTTAAAAGACAACATCAAGGCTTCCATATCTAATCTATCATTGCTGTGATTCAGAAAGTCAACATTGAAATCTCCACATAATACTATTTGTTTGCTATTTGTAAAACTTAGTAGCAAAGACTCTAAATGAGATAAAAACAGTCTGAAATTACCTGAGGGGGCCCTGTAAATTGCTATCACTATCAGCTCTTCCTTATCATATTCTAGTTTAGTAACACAACATTCAAAGTGTTGTTCTATACAATACTTACTTACAACTACACTACTGCATTCAATATTATTTTTAACAAAAATGGCAACTCCCCCTTTCTCCATTTTACATCTGCAGAAATGAGAGCTTAATTTAAAATTTGGGATGGACAGCTGAGATATTCCTGTATCAGACAAATGATGCTCAGATATACACAAAACGTCTACATTAAAATTTCTGGAATTTTGAATCTCTTCTAGGCTTAAGGTAATGTCATCAGTTTTACTAAATATTCCTCTTATATTTTGGTGGAAAATACTGGTCTGAACACTTTGACGCAATGACTTTGAATTGTTTATTTTATTATTACATACTGGTATATCAGTTGGAATTTTTAATTTCAACAAACTATGATCATCAGAGACATTAATTTCCTTTAGACATCTTAATAAATCTATTTTATTTACCCTAAAAAAGGCCGCAACTTAACACCATTTATCACAGGAATACCTCTTTCACTCACCTGGCATCCTCTGACCTCATCAGCAATAAGAAGTGAAAGCTTCCTCTTACCTCTGACATTCAGATGGAGTCCATGGCGAGTATAACTGTCCCTACCAATGCAGGCCACATCTAGTTATAAGTTGGGAAGAATGTCTGATTAGGAGTTTACTTGCCATTTATGAATCAGCTTTATCGATTCCCTGTTCATGAAACTGCTTTTGAAGAGTGTATTTTGCAGGTACTCTTTATGTTTTACTTTCTAACTAGTGTTAATGCCTGTGATTTTCTGTATACTCCAACTACTCAAAACTATAAGACCAAAATCATTTCAAACATGTCATTTTACTTGTTTCAGCAAAGCAGATTTTGCTTGGTGATACGTGGTGCCAGACTTGGTCAGCCCACTCTATTGGAGGCTATGGCAGCTGGATGCATTCCTGTTGTTTGTGCAGATTCTCTCATTATGCCGTTCCAGGATGTTCTGGATTGGAAGAGGTGAATAAGTTCTGGATTGTGACTTCTCTCCTAAATTATGGGTTAAAGCATCCACTGATTTTTTCCCCTAAATATGGCATAAGGTGTTGCAAGAAGTAGTCCAGGGCACCCTCTTGCCCTTGGGGTTAGGAATGGCCCCTAAAAATTGATGGCTCAGAAATGATCAACAGCATGGGGTTATAGAAGGCAATAGGAAGACATTGCCTTAAAGATCCAAAAGGTTTCCCAAAGCTGTATAATTGTCTCAAAATACATTTTGAATGATGGCTTAATTCTTGGAGATAAGCTAGATACGCAGTTGGATCTCCGAGTGGGGACTGCGCAGGGAGGAGTCATTAGAGTGGACAAAAACATTTAAGAAGTAGGAGCATGGAATGTTAGAAGTCTGAATAGGACAGATAGATTAAAATACTTAGGAAGGGACATGGGATAACATAAGATAGATGAGGTTGCATGCCGGTAAGATTAGGTCAAAGGATACACACAAGCTGTTAGTGAAGTAACTGGTGTAAGAACAAGAGAGTAGGGAATTGGGTGAGTTGTTATGAACAGTTTAGTGACAGAACTATTTTGATGAGGATAGAAATTAAGCTTCCACAAACCATGTTAATACAAGTGTATAGGCCAATGTCACAAGAAGATGAAGAAATAGAGAAAATATGCAATGAAATTGAAGAATTAATCAAATATGTGAAGTGGGAGGAAAGTCTGATAATTATAGGTAATTGGAATGCCTACAGTATTCCACTATTTTTCTTTTCTTTGTTGGAAGTTTTGGTCTGGGAGAAAGAAATGAACAAGGAAGCAGGTTGTTAGATTTAAAAAAAAATATGAACTGTTTATAGCAAACACACTACCTAAGAATCATGCACAAAGGATATACACATGGAAACGTCATAGGGGATACTGGTAGATGTCAGCTAGATTACATCATTGTAAAAGGGAGATTCAGAAACAAAGTTCTACATTGTAAAGCATACTCAGGAGTTGATATAGACTCTGACCACAATTTTATAGTTGTGAAGTGTGGGCCAAATTCAAGAGATAAAGAAGTACTGTATTGCAAAACTGAACTGAAGTGAACAAATTGAAGGAAGCTCACACGAGAGAAAAATTTGCAGAGATTGTAGTTGTGGGTCTAAGAAAGTGAAAGGAATCTGACAGAAGAAGAATGGAATGAAGAGAGAGATAATCAAAGCTGATAAAGAAACATTAGGCATTAGGAAAGTTGCTGCCCAAAAACCTTGGATCACAGAAGAAATTTTGGAGTTGATGGATGAGAGGAGAAAGTACAGAAATGCTCAGGGTGGATTGGGAAGACAGCTGAGAAAACAAAAGTGGCTGCAACAGAAATAGAAAAGTAACTGAGGTCAGCAGATGTGATCTGTAGGAGAGGATAAACCATAATAACCGGCTCACGGTCGGATCGGCCTTCCAGGGTTATGAACTCGATATGGGTGGGAAGAGCCAAGCGGGTTTGGAGAGGAGGGGTAGGAGTGCTAGATTACATACGGAGGGGAGGGTTAGGAGAGCTAGGCTATATACGGTAAACAAAAAATAAAAAAATGTAAGTGTAGATGGTAGATTAATTGGTAGAATACTTAAGATCCGTTAAATCCTTTAGAATAATTATCCAGATCTATTTTTTTAAGAAAGTAAATTTAAAAAAATGTACAAACTAAGGGCCTACTTTAGGTAACAAGTTAATAGACTATGTAAAATCAGGAATATATATGTATGTTTATATATAAGACACGTTGGCACCAGAGGATGGCAGTATAGCTCTGGTTGTCACAGTATGAGCATCAGATCTGGAGATGGAGGCAGAGTATGCCACTGAAAGCTCGTCTTTCATCAACACAGTCCGGCAGCGAACCCGTGCAGATTATATTTTGGTTACATGCCGGGAAAGCCTTCATTCAGAAAAACAGAATTTTGGACAAATGAAGAAAAGATGTAAAACTGTTATCAGTGCTAACGGGAAACTTCTTTTAAGCTCAGAAGTTAGAGCTAACTGATGGAAGGAGTACAAAGAGAAACGAAATAATGGGGATGATTTGAAAAGAGAAGACAATGTCAACATTGATGATTTACGAGATCGTGTTTTAAGATCAGAATTTGATAGAGCGATGAAAAATTTGAACTAAAACAAGGCAGATGAGATTCTTGCCACACATCTAAACCTCTAGAAGAAGGAATACAAAATATTACCAAGTAGAATGTACTTCAACTGATTTTAATAAAAGTATCATCCTCACATTTCTGAAGAAAGCACTAGCTAAAAAATATTACAATTATCACATTGTAAATCTAACATCACATACTTCAAAATTACTTGGATACTATACAGAAGAACAGAAAGGACAGTAGAAAGATGGTAGGTGAAAATCAGTTTAGTTTTAGGAAAAACAAGGATACAGGTGAAAGAATTCTCACTTTAATACTTGATGGGCAGATCAAGAAAAACTAGGATACTTTGATGGATTTTTTTAATTTAGAAAAAAGCTTTTTATAATGTGAAGTGGGACAAGATGTTAAACTTTTTAAAGAATTTAGTTCTAAAATGTTAAGATATAGGAAAAATTTACAATCTATATAAGAAGGCTTTTAAAAAAAGTAGAGAATCATAAGAGATCTGAATCAGTAAAAAGGGTTGTTAGACAAGGTTATAATCTATCCCCACTAATATCCAACCTCTATATAGAGGAAGCAATAAATGAAGTAGAAGCAAAATTTGAGTGTGCCGTAAGTGTTCAAGGAAAAACAATCACCATGCTTCAGTTTGCTAATGACGTTATCCTGTTAACAGTACAGAGTGAGGATATTGAGAAATTACTGAATGGCATAAACAAAATACTGAGGAAAGAATTTGGACTAAATGTAAAGCAAAACAAAAGTGATGAAGTGTAGCAGAAATGATAGCAGTAACAGTAGATTAAATATAAAAATAGGTGCAATAGAAGAAGTAACTGAATTCTGCTCTTGGGAAGTAAAATTACAACTGATGGTTGAATCAGGAATGATGTTAAATCAGAATAGCACTAGCAGAATGAAATGAAGAGCCTTTCTTTTGCAAGAAGGCTCTTCATTTCAAGTATTGATTTAACACTAAAAGAACTTTTTTATACTGTATTTATGGAGCATGGCACTTTGTGTTAGTGAAGTATTGACTTTAGCAATGCCAGAAAGATGCAAACGAACCATTTGAAATGTGGTGCTGTAGGATGGTGTTGAAAATTAAGTGGACTGATAAAATACGAAATGGGCATGTTTTGGAATTACTTTGTGGAAGAATCTCAGGGAAAGATGAGACAGGAAAAAGGGGGGGGTCATATTATAAGATGTGTGGGATTTATTAATTTGTTAGTTGAGGGAATAGTTGAAGGAAAGAACTTTAGAGGTTGATAAAGATTAGAATATATGAAGCAGATAATTGAGGATGTTAGTTTTAAGGGTAATGTTGAGATGAAAAGCTTATCACAAGATAGGTAGATGTAGGGGATTTCATTAAACCAGTTGAAAGACTTATGACAGCACAAAAAAATAGAACATTCTTGCTTGTGGCACATGAATCAGGTGTCAAGTCCAATACTGTAGCAAACAATATTTTTAGGAAGAAACATCTGCAGCTGTATTTAATTATATACCATATTATTTGTACCTTTATTCTGACAGATGTTTATTAAATACCAATAAATCACCTTTGTTTTATTTTTAAATGTTACTCATTTGAACAAAGTCTGTCCACAAATCATTCTTTGTAACTGCACTGGAACATCTCCTATTGGCCAATAAACATTTCTGAACTAGATTTCCCTAGTTAGACACTTTCTAAGTGAAAGCCAAAAGTGATGTATGATTGAGGAAAACATAAGTGTTTAAAGGAAGTTATTCTTTCTAAACTGACATTTTTCTAAAAAAAAGTGTTTCCTTTGCACAAGTAGATGTAAAAGGGGGGGGGGGGCTAAAAATAACTGGAATCCTAATGCTGCGCATCGTGTACTAGTAGTGCCAGATTGTGCTGCCAGAGGACTGTCGGAGGACCTCTGCTGTGTCATTCTGCCAAGCGGTGTCACCCGACAGCGACTACCATGGTTTCTCTGGCAGTTCTTGGTGTGTACAGTGTTGACGTGACATGAAAAGATAGCTGAGTCTTACAAACAACTTGCGCCTGTGAAGTTTTGTTTTTTACTCAGCAAGAACGCAGTGGAAACTGTTGTGATGATGCAAACAGCTTACAAAGAATATGCTCTTAGTAAAATTCAAGTGTACAAATGGTTTTCTCAGTTTGAAAAGGGAGAAATGGCTATTGAAGATCAGCCCTGTTCCGATCACCCTTCAGCGGCTTGAAGAGAGTACAGCATCGGTAAAATCAATCTCATCAATGAAGATCGACGCAGGACAATCGACCAACTCGAGGACTTGTCTGGGTTATCCTGGAGCTCAATTCAGTGCATTTTGATCGTTGATGTGGGGATGCGGAGTGTGGCAGCAAAGCGCATCTCTAGACTTTTCACCAGAGATCAAAGGGATCGTCACGTTCAAGCTTGTTGTGAAATGAAGGACCCATTTAAAGACGACCCAATTTTTTTCAACAAAATCATCACAGTTGACGGGTCATGATGCTAAGGGTACAATCCAGTGGCGGCTCTAGACGTAGTGCCACTGTGACATGTCACTACCTCTAATCATGAATAAATAAATTAAAAAATAAATGCCGTGAAAGAAAAATAAATATTTATAAATGCGGCATTCTCTACTCTACAGCTAGGGAAAGTAATGAACTCCATCTGTTGGCCACATCAGTGAACTGTTTCTCTGTCATGGTGACAAATCTTGGTTGGCACAGATCGCGCATGCGCTCTAGCATTTCCGTGGAAATATTCAAGGTCGGGGGTTCGCTTTGTTAATGGGGAATGGAGACAACTTCGTTCTGTCACACGCTGCAGCTCGATGAAGTTAGTAATACTGCCGGCAGAGTGCAGCAGCTGCCATTTTTGTAGCATTCAACTAAATATCAATTGGAACAGTGCTTCAGCCTGTTCGCTGATTACTGGTGGTCCGCGAACATAGTTCAGGAGTTCCACAGGCATAATATCATAAATTCTGGTACCATATTCGTACTGTATAAGGCTGTATGCCCAACAGTTAAAAGTCTTTAATATTTCAATGGCCTGGCAAAAATGTGGCATTTCCAGGATGAGATAGAACAGCATTGTTTCTACAACAGTCTGTTTACTTCCATGTGGCGTCTAGAGAATAAGTAAATGACGGTTTACTAAGGGTTTTAAATGGGTATGAGGAACTGCAGTAGTTGATAAGATTGGTAACGCGAGTGATGAAGTAAATAAAAACAAAAGGCATACGGTCTAGCGTCTTTTATTTTGGTTTATGTATGTAGGCCGGTGGTATAGTGTAGCGCCCATTCTGTAGTAACATTATTATTTATCTGGTTTGGTCTGATTAACATGTAATTAACTTTTAATAGTTCACATACAGTTTTATATCTGCGTTTTCATAGGAATCAAAACATGGTTTGAGATTTATTATGTTATAATGGTACATTTTAATAACAACAAAATGAAATTAGGCCCAGGGTGGAAGACATTAAAAAAGACAGAGGAAAAATTGCGGAGGTGACTGGCGACGGAGGAAGGAAACTCAGAAGAGGAAAATGATATTGCGCAATCGTCGTCCATAGTCGGCTGAAACGAAAAGGAGAGAGAGAGAGAGAGAGAAAAAAAAAAAAAGGCCTGTGTGAGTTAGTGGCCTACAGCATTATTTTTGAAAATTTACTGGTCCTCGCGTTGAAAAAGGTTTGGATACGCTGCCCTAGAAGCTTTGTCAATGCGAGCAGGCAATATTGTTTTTTCTTAGCATCTCTGAAGGAGAATTCCATAAGTTTATGAATGCACGTAACAGGAAACGATTCTCAGGTGAAATGTGTTCCACTGTCATCGTGGTTATCGAAGGCAGTGCTGGATAAGAAAGTATGGGGCCCTAGGCACTAAAAAATTTTGAATTCCTCTGTTTTTGAAAATAATTATCTGTGTTTATAAGTACAAAGAAATGGTTTTGTAGATGACTAATAGAATTTATAATAATTATTTTTTCAATTGACAAACGAATTTTACGTTTTATCATATTTTGAAAATTACTTTTATTTATTGTACGCTACAATGAAACAAAAAAATTAATTTCCATGCTTTTCATATTATTTTAATTGTTTTATTCTGGATGATTTTATTTTTTATTATTTTTATTTAGTGAAAAAAGTGAACTATCAGGGGCCTTCAAAAATAAGGGGCTCCAGTCTACTGCCCAGTCGTGCGAAGTCCTGCCTATTGGGTAATCCAGCACTGCTTGTATATCAACTTGTCGGTTTTTGGCTAATCACCAAATGTTTACCGTTAGGTCAATTTTAAAACATTTATCATTGATTAATTTCAAAATAATTTCTTTAATCCGGCAGTAACTGCCGGCAATGAGACTTTCACATGTTACAAATTTTTATATTGCCAGATTCTTAATCTGAGCTGTTTTTCCAGGCATGTTTCAACTCAATGTTGATCAGTAAACCGCCAAAACATTCAGTGGCGGATCCAGGGGAGGGGGGGGTCTAGAGGGCTGAAGCCCCCCAAAAGCACCAACGTCACCCCCCACGACGTGGATTTTGGGAACTTTTTTTTCCAAACCAAATCCTAGTTCCTCTCCCCCCCCCCCCCCCCCTCTCTAACCAAAGCTCTGAATCCGCACTGGAAATATTTTATTGTTGTCACTACCTGAGCAAAACACTTCGGCCGCCACTGGTACAACCCAGAAAGGAAACAATCAAGTGAATGGATGTCAACTGGCTCACCTCGTGCAAAAAAAGCTCGTCAGGTGAAATGAAATGTTAAGACAAAGTTGATATGTGTTTTTTGACATCAAAGCAGTTGTACACTCAGAATTTGTCCATAAAAACCAGACACTAAACCAACCATTCTATTTGGAGGTTATGGAAAGGCTGTGAAGAAATTTGGCGTGAAAACGTCCGGCCTAGTGAAATTCCGGCTAGTGGTTCCTGCATCACGACAACACTCCCGTGCACACAGCTCTCAGTTTTTACGTTTTTGGCCTCAGTGAAGATGACTACCTTGACTTACATACCCTATGGGCCAGATTTAGCACCCTCACACTTCTTCTCGTTCCTGAGGATGAAAAGGGACTTGAAAGGGAAGCGTTTTGCTGATGTTGAAGACAAAATGCAATGTCATGAAGGTGCTAGCAACACTAGAATGAACGTGTGGACAAATGCATTAATACTAATGGAGAACACTTTGAAGGAGATTAAGGTTGTATTTGAAAAATAATAAAGTAAATGCTTTCCATATTGAAATTCCAGTTATTTTTGGGTCCCCCTTCGTATTCTCCTTATGGACTGTAGAATCTTAGATTACATATCCACTGCAGCAGTATATGTCTCTCCCTTAAAATGTTATGGTATTACTGAATCTGGTTTTTGATTGTTAATGTCTATACCTGGTGTTTATGTAAACTTGGTTAAATTTCTGTTTTGGCCATCCAGATTTTGGATTCTGTGGTTTCTCAAAATCACTCTAGATGAATTCTGAAATAGTTCCTTCATAAAGGATGTAATTGGTTTGGTTTCAGTACCTTGACAACAATTCTCAACTCTGCTGTCAATCAAAACCCAAAGCCCTAATTAAATATATCGCTGTGTTTCTTAGTGTAAGAAAGAAGCATGTTTCAATTAGAGCCAATATAAATCTTGTAACAAAATAAGAGTATAAAGCAGGTAAATTGCTTCAAACCATCCTGATCACAAATATAAAGTCATGTGACATTAATGACATGGTGTTGAAGTTTCAAGATGCGATGGTTTATGCCTCTCTAAGAGGTAAAGTTTAACATGGAAACCAAACTGTAGTGTGGTCATAGCATACGCTACATACACAAATGTACAGAAATACAGAAATGTATGGGGCCTTCAGTTTCAAGGTGACGTCTTAACACTGAGCAAGCAGACCAAGAGCTTAAAATAATGAAGGAGAGCACAATACCAATTACTGGTGCAGTATCTGTGTTGACAAAAGGGGGATGTCCCCAAAACAGAGTTGTGTGTGTTGTTATGGCTATAACTATATAATTGTTCATGTACTTGTAAATTTAGCATGGAGATCCACAAAAAAGAAGAAAAAATTGATGCAATCTTTGGTATTGCACTTTCTTGGTGTATTGAGGGACTTTAATTGGGGATTTATGACTTGTTGCTGCAGAGTTGTTGGCCAACCATACTGAAAATTTTCACTTGTTTTCCTTAATCTTGTAGGTGATTTGTGGTTTAATAATAATAGTAATGATAATTCCTTCTGAATGTAAATTTTCTGTTTTTACTGGTGCATGAAAATCGTTAATTTTTTATTGGTTTTATTTGCTAAACTGAAAAATCAAATTGTTGTACAGGTAATACAATACCGGACCTTTTATATTTTTCACGTGACTAGAAAACTGATTTGTGCTTATTAGAAAACTTGTAATCAAAGATCTAATGAAGGTAAATTTTACTGGAGAAACTTCATTGGTTAGAAAATGTGACATGTTTATTGGAAATTTGTAACCTGATCACATATATAAATAATGTTTTACGGAGAAAGTTCTCAAATTTGTCTAAACTATAATAGTGGTAGTTAATAACAAGTTGAAGATTGGATTAATTAGAAAATTTAATCAAAGACGGGAAGAGGTTCCACAGTCTACGACTGATGACTTGAGTTGTAGATGGCTACTAAAGTGTCTAAAAATTTGCTAAACAAATTATTTTTTTCAGAGCTGCAATCTTCATTCGTGAAGATAACTTGGGAAGATTAATTGAAGTACTGTCCAGCATCTCAGACGAAAGAATTGAAGAACTGCAATTGCAAGTCCGCTGGTTTTATGATCGGTACTTTTCAAGTATTCAGGCAATCACGACAGCAACCCTGAATGTCATAAATGATAGAGTTTTCCCTCAACATGCACGGTCATATGATGATTGGAACATGCCACCAAATCCAGTAAGCATTAAATTTACGAATAAATGGTGACATTTTATTACTTGAAACACAATATATTAGTGCATTCTTAAATACTGGCTGTAATTCTTTCTTTAACAGCTGGCGACGAAGTCACCATTGTTCTTACAACTAACTGCGCCACGATCACAAGGATTCACTGCCGTTATATTGACATATGACCGAGTGGAGTCTCTGTTTACTTTAATTCAGAAACTTGTGAAGGCTCCTAGCTTAAATAAGGTTCTTGTTGTGTGGAACAATCAGCGCAAGTTTCCTCCTCATCGTAAGTATTTCTCTATAGAAAATAATACACATCTACTGAATTTTAGATTTTTACTTGTTTGTCGATGGGTGGTAAGTAAATTCTGTCATTATTTCCACAGCATCACTGTGGCCAAAAATCAACAAACCTTTGAAAGTAATACAGACAAAGGAAAATAAGCTGTCAAACCGTTTTTATCCATATGAAGAAATTGAAACCGAAGCAATACTTACTATAGATGATGACATTGTTATGCTTACTGCTGATGAACTTGAGTTTGGTTATGAGGTATGTATATGCACTATGTGAAAATAATCAATCTTAAGAAACTTTATATGTATGTAGATAAGAAATGCTAGCTGCGACACTTACCCCACTTGTGGGTCTGTCCTAACACTTACTTACTGTCGGCTGAGGTTTTAGATTTCCAGTCAGCATCTGTAAGTACCTGACTTGGATAAAAAAAAACCCAAAAAAACAGAGACTTAGCTTACTTAGAATCAGGGTGTAGGTACTCCTTGGAATGATATTGAGAGTTGTAACTACTTGATTTATTACAGAAAACTGTTGCATGGCATTATTACATTGATAGGTATATAAATCGGAAGTTTCCGATACTGGAAATAGTAAATCGTAGGATCCAAAATGATAGCAGTTGCTTTCTGAGCCAGCGGAGGGGAGGATGATGGAATTGCCTAAAAATGACCAATTTTGTTTGTAGTAGGTCTGGTGTAGGTAAATTCATCCAGATTTGGGTTTTCCATGGTTTCCCCAAATCACTCTAGGTGAATGCCAGGATGCTTCCTTCAAAAGGTGTTGGCCAAATTCCTTCCCATTCCTTGTCCCCAATCCCATCCCACATCTAATGACCTCGACATTGATGGGGCGTAAAGCCATAAGTAAAAAAAATCCTTCAAAAAGGACATGATCGAATACCTTCCCATTCCTTGTCCCCAGTCCTTTCGTGCCTCTAATGATCTCGAAGTTGACGAGGCATAAAGCCATAAGTAAAAAAAAAAAAGAATCCTTTTTTTTCGAAATGTTGTAGAATGTTATCTGTCTATCTCTTATACTGCAACCGTGTTACTGCTGGGGTGACAAATGACAGTTTTCTTTGTACCATTAACAGAATGGAATGCGCCTGTTAAATCTTTTAGCAAACTGCAAAAATTATTGCATTAGCTATTCAATGCTGTGGATTATAAACAACCAAAAATCTCAGTTACTTTGGCATGTTGTTGCCAGTGTGTGTCTGTATATGTGTGTGTATTTTTTTACCAATATTTACAGTAAACGAACTTGTTGCTTTTACATTTATAGGTATGGCGAGAGTTTCCTGATAGAATTGTCGGATTTCCCTCTCGAACGCATGTGTGGGATAATGCCACACAGCACTGGAAATATGAATCAGAATGGACAAATCACATATCAATGGTTCTAACAGGCGCTGCTTTTCACCACAAGGTAACATTGCTTCTTCGATTACCTAATGTACTGGTTAGTTGAAGTTAGTGCAGTGATCAAAGGACTCACAATTCTTTATGACCTTTTTTCCAACTTTAAAACACTGAAAGATACCATAATACATCAAACAGTAGCACATCATGTAGTTCAGCAATATTTTGCTGAAAATGTTAATTTTTAATTGCTAATAACCTTAATTTATTATAGGGTACAATGAGTGCTTTTCTTATTAACTACATTTCTTATGCAGGAATGTAAAGAGTCTGAACATTGACACCAAACATAAACACTGAACAACTGGGCTGCAGTGTGGCACTACATCACTTGACTTGTTCCACACTAAACCCTGTTGAAGTGTGATGTATTATCTACTGGCAGACAATTCACTGCTCTGTTGTGCCTATTGGAGAACTGTTGAATCACTTGCCATGACTTGGTTTTAGAGAACAAGGAACTTCTTAAGGTGTGAAAATCTGATAATGTAATTGAAGTAAGCCAGATTAGTTGTAATGTTGAGCAGTGGCTTTCCGAAAATTTTGCCTTAATGCTGACTGTCAACGCACATTGAGCTGCATGGTGCAGTATCGGCAGCTCAGGGCAGGGCAGCACAGAAGCAGAAACTGTGTGGGGCAGTTACCTGCACATATTAGACCGCAGTTTCGTGTGGCAGTTTACAAAGCATAGTTGTGTTTTGCGAGAAACCGACAAAAAAGCGTAACCAAAAACATGTCGATGCAAAAACTTGATTTTTTATTTCTGGATCAGACTGGGATGCCGAGCTTGGAAAATTGTTATTACTTTATCAGAAGCTGAGTTAGATAAAACTATGGAAAAGTGAGTATATGAAAAGAAGAAACTCAAGAGTGACAAGAGAATTCTCAAAAGATTTATGCATTATTTCCAGATGACTCGAGCAGAGACTCACAGCACTTGTTATTTTCTCAACAACGCTCAAATACCTTTTGGAACTGAAGAAAATCTGGCAGTATTTTCATGGTTATTTATTTAATTATTTAGCGTTTGATGGTATATGACATTTATAAGAATGTATTTCTCTTTTATTTCATATCATATTTTTAAGAAAACTAAATAACAGAACATAAGAAACACTTGAGACCAAAAAAGTAGTGTTCAACAAATTATTTGGGAAATTGTCTTCACAAGAATCCTCCCTCTTTCGTTAGCAGTTGGACGTAGGTTGCCTTGAAGAGGAAGAAGAAGCAGAAGAGCTCAATTCAGTTGGATGTGTGCCTCGGTTAGGAAAAAAAAAGTGTTTCTAGGGGACACTATTGAATGATGTAGTACAAATGATAAGAAAACAAATAATGTAATAATAGCCTATACAGGGTGGTCAGAAATTCACTGATCGGTTGGTAAGGGCAGTGTTTGGGACGTTGCACTAACGAAATAAATACAAAAAAAAGGTAGTAAAAATCATACGGTTTTTGATTTATCTGCAGCTAAAGTTGGCCAATAAGAGCGCTGCACGGGTGAATTCTAGCAGCTTTCCATAGGCAGTGTTGCAAAGTGTACTCGAGGCATGGGACTGCGAAAAAAAAAAAGAAAAGAAAAACTCTCTTCGGAAGCGGGGATTGAACCCGCAACCTTCAGTTTGAGAGTTTGACGTCTTACCGACTATGCTGCCAAGGCACTACAATTTCTTTGTTTTTAGAAGCCACTAGGGCGGACTGTTTGGTAGTAAATGGAATTAATTGGTAATCTGCGACATTTATCGGGAAGTCAGTGGTGGGGCTAAAGGACCATGACAGAAAAAGTCTCGCAGTCGAATGCATCTTACTGATAAAGACAGTGTCATGATGCAACATCATCAATTTTTGTTTGAGGAGTACGCCGATATGCATTTAGCATATGGCGCTGCTGGACAAAACAGGGCTGAAGCAGTTAGGATTTACACAGCTCGATTTCCTACCTGTGTGATTCCACCGGCCAACACTTTTGTATTTGTTGACAGAAGGTTGAGGGAGATGGGAAGTGTTGCTGTCCACAGGTCTGACGCCGGACGAAATCAGTTCATGCGGAGTGTAGGATTTGAAGACAATGTCCTGCAAATGATTGCTGATAATCTGAGGACAAGCTCTAGGGCAGTGATGTCAAAGATACGGCCCCCGGGCCCTATCAGTACGGCCCACAATCACAATGTGACACAGAAAGAAGAATCATGTTTTTTAGAGATTTTTGATTCCTCTACGGAAGTTTTAAAATCTGACCCGCCTACACATTCTAAATTTAATATACAGCCCTCTGCAAAATTGAGTTTGACACCTATGCTCTAGGGTCATTGCCAACGCATTGCAGGTACGTCCAATCTAATTGATCCCTCAAATTCTCCATTTAAATGCAGCCTTTCTTTTTGTTGTTTTTTAATTACCAGGCCTCACATGCCACTGTTTTGGATGTCTTTCACGACAAAGGGTTACATCCCTTTCACTTTCAAAAGGTCCAAGATTTGTTGGAAGACGATTTTCCACTTCGAGTTCAGTTTTCACAGTGGTACCTGCACCAATGCAACGATTATCCAAACTTTGAAAGGAAGGTGCTGTGGACAGATGAGGCATGCTTTACTAGGGAGGGGTGTTTTAATAGCCGAAACTGCCACATCTGGGATGCCGAATATCCGCATGCAGTTTTTGTCAAGTCATATCAACACAAATTTAGTGTTAACATTTGGGCGAGTTTATACTAGGCTCTGTTCTACTTCTGCAATGTTTGAATGGCGATTCTGGTTTAGCATTTCATGAAAATTCTTTCTGTTGTATTTAGAAGATGTCCCTTTGGCAATTCGTAATGACGTGGTTTCAACATGACGGCACACCGCCGCATTTTGCAGTACCAGTATGTCAACACTTAGATGTATTGTATCCTAACAGGTGGATTGGTCGAGGATGCCCAATTCACTGGCAAGCTCAGAAACCAGACTACAACTCATTGGATTTTTATCTCTGGGGAGCTGTCAAGGCCATTGTTTATGAGACTGAAGCAGAAACAGAAGAAGAACTTTTGGCTAGGATAATTCTAGCTTTTGATGAAATTAAAGAAAGTTACAATTTTGGAAGACTGGCAAATTCAGTAACTCAGCGTTGTCATGCCAGTATTGCAGTTGAGGGAGGACATTTTGAGCAGTTGCCGTAAAATGTAAGGGACCGTATTTTTTTGTTATTGTTGTTTATTGGGATACATTTTTACTAAAAACAAGATTTTCAGAGATCATTTATTTTACGGTTACTGTCACGGGTTGACGCTTATTGTAAGTAAATCCGTGTTGGGTTTCAATGTTGTGACAGATAACGTCAAGTTGAAAATGAAATTACTGTACAGTTTTGTATCAGTGACAAAAGGGCTTTCAATGAGTAATAGCTTTCAAAACTGGTCGTAGGCCATCTTCCACAGTTGTTGGTTAATAGATTATAAATCAAAATTCCATCTGGAAACAACTGTTGATGTTACTGTTTACTTTATTCCCATACGTTTTTCACCCTAATGGTGTGTGGCATCGTCTGTGGAGCTAGGGTGATGATATTTACATGGCGATCTGGAACAACACTTTATGTATCTTACAAATCTTCTCTTTCACAAGTAGAAAAACTGTTTTACACATATTTCTGAATATACACTGGCATTATATCAATTGAAACTGCAAACTTCTTGTTGCGTTTGTCTGCTACATCACATACATGTTGTTTTGATGAAAGTGGGTAGCAGTTTTTGGATGGTTTTGTTTTATGTAATCTTGAGTTTGTGGTGATTTATTTACATAAAATTGGCAAGAAAATTCAACTGAGGCAGAAAAATTATTATAGTAGAGGGGTAAAGCTGTTAAGTATTGAGTATATGTTTGGGTAGAAAGGAACTAAACCATAACATACCAAATCAATAAATAGCCAAAGTAGGATAGGCATACATATTAACCAATTGTGAAACATGTGAATCAATGTGGTCTTTTATGTTTTAAGGGCTGAAGTTGTAGTTACTTCTTTACATTTAAAATTTTTAAATTATATTTTGCATTAGACAGAACTTTCGTGGCAGATTTTATTTTATACAAATTAAAATGATTGGATTTACTAGGATAAATGAAAATATAAAATGATAAAGCATATATTTATTTAATCTTCAAACATCAGTTCAGATTATTTATTAAAATTTAATTAGAAAAGGAATGATAAAGCATATATTTATTTAATCTTCAAACATCAGTTCATATTATTTATTAAAATTTAATTAGAAAAGGAATGATAAAGCATATATTATTTAATCTTCAAACATCAGTTCAGATTATTTATTAAAATTTAATTAGAAAAGGAATGATAAAGCATATATTTATTTAATCTTCAAACATCAGTTCAGATTATTTATTAAAATTTAATTAGAAAAGGACTTTAACATATCACAGCCATCGAATTTACAGAACAAGAGAATGATTTGATTCTACTCGAACAGTGTGTTTTGCTGTGGAAAAGTTACGGGTGGCCTTTTACCAACTCATATCATGTGGTGAATGGGCCACTGCAGAAGGTGGCAGCAGGTTTCTCCAAAGTCAGCCTCCATTTGCAGGCAGGCACCAACACCCTTTTCTTGGACAGCTAACAGGACTCGGCATAACACTGTGCCAAGTCCAGCATCCATCTGTTGGCCAATTATGTCTTGTCATATAACCAGCCAGAAAAAATTAAGATCTAATGACGCAGCATGCCATGTAGTGTGATTCAGTGCTCAGAGGTGCTGCATACTGGATCGGGGAGGTACAATGGTTTAAGCGTGAGCCCAGGATCCTGCATAATGGCTGTCTCGACTGCAATTTTAGGTGGTTTTCTGCAATCGTCAAGTCAAATGCCAGGACGGTCTCTAATCTCCATCTTATAAACTACACATTTCACAAAAAATAAAATAAAAATAAAAAATAAATAAATAAAATACATTTCACACACGCTGAACATGGTTACACATTTCACAGACAGATAGAAACACTTCATTTTCCCATTAGTAGGTAGTAGGTATAAAATGCTTAGCATTAGCAAGGACATATGGCTGTAAAACCATAGCTCCAAATTTAACCATGCCAATGATGAATAAAACTCATTGAAGGCAGCTGACCCCAAAATGTTGGGAAAAGCTATTGAAAAAGAAGAAGAAGGTGTGTCATGCAGACATCATGCTAGTTGGAGACATAATGCTCGTTTTAGACATAACACATGTTGTGATTACTTTGTGACTATGCAGGTTAGCTTGGTCCTTCTCTTGTTCTTGCTGGTGTGGTCATAAGCTGCCTGTCATTTGTTTCCATGGCTAAATCTTGGTTCCACGTAGGCCACATGAAACAGATATAGTTCCTGCATTCAAAAAGTAAGTCTTTCATTGGTGTGAAATGTCTTGTACCTTTTTTATTGTCTTACAGTGTGGTTCTTGCAAATCTTGCTACATGATCACTTTCTAGGCTTAATGTTCTCATGTCCTTGAGCGTTTATTCGTATATCATCTTTGTTAAAATATACCTCACCAAAAACTACGAACTATCCCAAACCCAGCTTTCGAGACTTTTATGGCATGCCTATCACTGTAGATGCTAAAAGTTTCATTGTTGTTATTTTGTCTGAGATGTAAGCATCCAATGCCTCAGTATACCTGGAAATACACTCTCTTTTATTGTCATTGGAAGATTTCTAGTCATACTTATACTCTTAGTAAAATGTTTGTAATATTAATATTTCTTGAGACATTTGTTACACTACAGGGCTCTGTACTAAAATTTGTAATATTTTATTAAATCTTTTGTGTGTGTCGCCTATAACATAACAGTGCCCTTACCTGTATTGAAATATTATTTTTGGTAAATTTTATTAATTTTACAAATGATTGATACTATTTTAATAGATTTTTATTTTATTTTGTTTTATTTGCCTTGTGATATTTTGGAATCATATTACTGATATAAACTATTAATTTTGTTCTTAATTTAAACACTTTCTTTTTAATCTTGTTATAATTTATATTTGTTGGATAGTACTGATTTAAAGTGCAGTATTTTCATGGGCACTCAGTCAGTAAGTAGCAGTTATTCCGTATATATCTGAAAGATTCAACTATAGGAGTTGTATGACTCTCCAATTCTTTTTGTGTAGGTTATCTTCATTGGCTTCTGTGGACTTATTGACAATTCTATACTGAATGACTTCATTCGTGTAGAATTGTTTGCACTCAGAAAGTTACTATCAGTTTATTTGTGTAACTTGCTTAAATGTTGGAGTTCAATGGCTAGAGGGTCTGGATTAAAGTGGCATGAAGTAAATTTTTGTTTATTATTTATGTGATTATTCTTAGTTAAATAATCAAATAATTGATCATTGCACTATCAGTTGTCGCACAAGCAACTTACAATACAATCTTTGAGCTGATCTCCACAGTTGAGACAAGTTTCAGGCTTAGTAGCTACAGGAGCAAAAAAGCTTCAGCAATCAACCACAAACACTGTAACTAATTACACCTTGCATTTACTTTGTTCTGTTTGAATTCTGAGACAGAAAAAGATGGAAATGCAATAATATGCAGAAATTCATCATTTAGTTACATGGTAGCTGGGTATTTCTATTGTTGTCTGCTTCTGTATAGTTAAGGAAATAGATAAATTTACATCTATATCCTTTATGTGATTTTGTGTATAACTAACTTGAAACTATCTTTGCTTTCTAGTATTGGAGTTATCTCTACACAACATCAATGCCAGGCAACATTAAGGAATGGGTTGATCAGCATATGAATTGTGAAGATATAGCCATGAATTTCCTCGTTGCAAATATTACCAATAAAGCACCAATTAAGGTACTTCTATTAAGCTTCTTTGCTAATGATGTATTGCCTCTCATTGTGTTTAACATTTTTTTGTTGTTGCAATAATTGCTCTTCCTCGTTTAAGGTAACGCCGAGGAAGAAATTTAAGTGCCCGGAATGTACAAACACAGAAATGTTGTCTGCAGATTTGAACCATATGATGGAACGGTCACAGTGTATTGATAGATTTGCTGCTGTTTATGGGACAATGCCCCTTCAGACTGTCGAATTCAGGGCTGACCCTGTTTTATATAAGGACAATTTCCCTGAGAAGCTCAAGAGATTTAATGACATAGGAAGTTTGTAAAATTTACTCCAGGAATTTTTATTTACCTATTCATCTTGATTTAACTGCAAAGTATTTTTTACTGAAGCAAAATCTCATTTGAAGGCATATCTGATTGTGTGAGGGATAATACATACTTACATTAATCACATTCCCTTGAATCAAAATTTTAATTGCTTATGTAGCCTGCAGAATGATATTGATTATTTGATATCATCACATTTATTGTAATGACTTGCACAGTAAATAATAAAGCATGCGACATTATTGACTTGGAGATTGCAAATGGTAACTCAGCCTCCTAGGTGTCAGAGTTAGCAGTTTGCATCTGTTGAGGCTGTGTAGCCTGTTGTTTGTTGACATCTTTACATGGCTGGAAGCTTGAGAAGAGTTTACTTATTGTTTGTTGTTCAGGCTGTAGGGTGTTGCTGAATCTGCTGGACATAGGGAATCAGAACCATGGATCCATTATTATTATTATTTGCAAATGGACCCTATCGAATCATGCAAAGCTTTGATTCTCATCGTGGCTTGTAATTAAGAATTTGTGCATTGTTTCCACTGGGTAGTAAGAACCATGGATTGTCAGTTCCTAGAGTAATAGGAAGAGCTTAAGTGTTTCCATCTTTCTGTAATTTGTGCAACTTATGTTTTCTATGAAATGTTTAGTTTATGAGGCAGAGGTTGAGGACCATACCAACATTTGCCTATGTGACTACTGCGTAAACCATCTAAAAACTGCAAGGATGGCTGGTATGCAGGGTCCAGGACTTGAACCTGGTCCTGTTGCACCTCCCCAATCCATTGTGGTGGTGCTTAATACATGCAGCCACATTGGTGGGTATATATATTTATTCAGGGGTGAAGAATAGGTTAAATTCCAGAAGAAGCTGAGGACACAAAATAAAATGTATAGTGTATGAAGCATGAATGGATATTCATGGTGTAAAAATGTTAATTTAAGATCATTTCTTTTCTTTACAATTAAAGTATGCAACTGAAATGTTGACTTTTGTTTGAACATATTATTTTTAATACTGAAATGATTGAAAGTTTTATGTCAAAATCTGGCTGTATAATGTTTTTTGTCTTCTGAATCTAAAAAGATTATAAATATTAAAGTATGAAAAAATTATATAAAGAATACTATTACTTATATATTAAAAAGAGTATAATTCAATATAGGAAATTTTAAACATGATGTATAGTATTGTACCATATATAAATATCTTTTTTAAAAAATGATCTGTCATGTACATTAACAAATGCATCTGCCATTATCATCTTTGTTACTATAGTCCATTATTTGCTAAGCTTTTTTTCTGAAATATAGTTGTCCACAAAAACGTAACAGTCAGGGATAGATATTGTTTTTGTACATCTGTTGATTGTTTATTGAAATATTATTGCCATTTACATCAATCTATGAAAAATTTACTTAAATATGTGAATAAAATTATTCAACATCCATGGAAACCAGAATTAAGGTGACAACACTAGAAAGAAAATCTGACTTGAATAGCACCTTGTACTGAATTTTTCCCCCACTTTTTTCTGTTCTTTGTATTGTATTTCTATATACACAACTAACATTACTTTCTACAAATTAGATTCAAACCTTAACACTCAAACCAGAAATGAGCCTCACTTGTTGCCTAGGTCATGTGCTGTCATGCTACTAACATACAAATAAGGAAGCTTTTTGTAGGATGCTGTTTAATGAATGAAACACTTTGATAACAGTGCATTGGGGTAAGCAAATAGGGTTTAGGTGAAAGTTCTTTTCCCACAATGGAAGTGTCAGAAGTCCATACAGAGATAGTATTCTTACTCGGTTCTCATGTTACACTTCATTCGTCTGTCTTCTCAGCTTCTCTAAGATTCTGACCCATAAAGGTTGGTCCTCAGTCTCCAAAGCAATGTAAACCTGACAACATCTTTAATATGATATAAAGGTACAAACAATTTGTATGCAACTACAAATTCCTTGAGCTTCTCACAATTAAAAGAGGTATGGAAAACCTATTTCCTTGTTTAAAGGGGATATGGTTTTGAAGGTGCACTGCATTATTGACTCAACTATAAATGTATTTCCTCACAGCCAGATTTGTATTGTTTTAAATATTTTTGAGACACTATAGCTTGTGACTAGCTTTTTAGTTCTGTTTGCAATATCACATTCCTTTGAGTGCAAAGGAGATACAAGGTGAATCACATTGCTTGGTATGCCACATGCCAAAGATGTTGCATGTTAGCAAGTGGCATCCTATACTTCTTGTATACTAGGCATATTACTCACCTTGGCATTGAGAATTTTATTTATGGAAGTTTCTCCCATTCTAATGATCTAGGTGATGGGAGAATGATTCCTTTTCTCGGTTATACACATCACCTCACATTCATTGAAACAGAGATATACAAAATACTTTTCAAAAAACATTTAAATACAAAATGCAAATTATTTCTATTTCAAATACAAAATAGTTATTTTAAAAATACTTTTGTTAATTTATCGTGAATGATGTTTATTTCACTTAATTAATGGCTATCGTTCCATATTATCTTGCCAAACAAGTATTATTTTTTGTGAACACCTATTTTACTGATAGATATTTATTTAGGCAATCTAAACTGATATCATTTTCCTTTAAATATTGTGGTACTTCTAGGTCTGCATCATCACTGTCTATGGAAGAACCTGAGCCCTCTACAAACATATAATAAGATTTATTCTTTTACTTTTTTTCCCAGATGGATTATGTATACTTAAAACTCTTCTTGTTTTATGTTTAGTTTTTCAGCAACAAATTGTTCTTTTTTATATATATATTCTCCATTTGTCTTCGTCACCCATTTGAGTTTAAAAAATTTTGCAGATGCTAACATGCTATCCTTTGCCTTGGATTCGTCTAATTGATAGAATCTTTTTTTTTAAGCTTTTTTTGGGTCTTCTTTTAACATCTATTAACACACCACAGTATGTAGGATGTTTAGCATTGGTTACATTTTCATTAATTCTGGCAGGAAACATCCATATAATGTTTCTTTGTCCCTCTTGAAACTATTGGGATCATAAGCAGTAGGTTTTGTACAGCTTATGTATTTATTAAGAAAATTAATTTAAATTTCAATAAAAACTACCAAACCTAGTTTTCTGGAAGTTTCATTCAGGGCCTCCATTACTGTCAAAAGATCTTGAAAAGAACTATAATAAGAATTACGCCATATTTTATGTAAGAGAGTAGGGGATATTTCAGTTGATTCTAAGTTTGTTTCAAAAGCTTTTGGGGGCTATGAATGCAAATTTAAAAGTGCTTGACATTTTGCCATCTATATCTCGTGAAGCAATTATACACAATATACGGAAAGCACATCTTTCATGATTAGGCAGTGATACTCATCAAAATCTTCAGATGATTCAGGAAATTCTCTTGACAGTATTACTATTGTAGTAACACCTCATCATCAACTTGAAAATCTTCGGTGTTAGGTGCCTCTCTTATCACATATTACGTATGCTTCCAAATCAGTTACCCATACATTTGAAAGGTTCTGACTTATATTTGATTAATTGTCAGTAATAATTATCATCACAGTTTCTGCTAATTTCAAATGAAACTCGGAATGTATGTCAACAATCAGTTCAGCTACCTTATCAAATATACGAAATCCTTTAAATCTCCAACAAGAAAGTGTAACACTTTTCCTTCAAATGTGTTACAATGAATCCAATAAACCATCATGCCCAGATAGCTTCTCTTGACTGAAGACCAAATATCTGCCAAGGTGCATCCAAAATTAACTACTTTTAAAGCTAGTTTTGTAGTTTCCTTGTGTTCCATTGATTATTCAGGATGCTTTATTGCATGTGCAGCTGCACTTAATTTTTGGTATTTTTTTTATAACTGCTGAACACCTACTAAAAGAGCTCTAAATGAATCATTTTGCACAGTCCATACTGGTGACATAGAATCAAATACAAAATTCACAATTAACTTGTCAAAATAAACTGAATTCGGTAAGCAGTGTGTTTAATTTTTTTATTTTTTGAAGTGCCATTTTGTCTTCTTTGTATGTTGAGGTTTGAGTCTCTCAAACTCCTCTAAAAGGTCAATATGATATTTACTCTGAAAATAAATACATACTGTATTACCTCACTTCTCTTACTACCAACAGAACTGAACGTAAATAAATAAAAATATTTCTCAGTAGGTATTCTTTGGCACTTGGGTCTCAGATTAGAAAAAAATTTGGTAGGTGGTACTAAAAAACAAGAGTAGCAAATAAATATAACCTAATGACATACTATTACATGGTTTTATGCATTTTTGACATGTTTGAAATAATATTTCAATATAAACGGAATGTTTTTGCTGTCGCCCCTGAAAAAGAAAATTTTAATATTTTTTCGGCAGTGAAAACTTTTAATAAATATTTCAAAGATTGTAATCAAATGAATTGGGAAGAATCAACCTAATATCTTACTACAAAGACAAATAAAGTTGAAACTTAATTTAAGAACAGGTGAGATGTGTTTTGTGTGGTGCGCAGTAGTAAATAAATTCCATCCACCATGCTAACAAAACTGGCATAAAACTTAGAAACAAAATAATCACAACACACAAGTAGGCAGTGGCATTGGTAGATATATCAATATTGTCAATGTCATTCCTATTTACCTAATAGTCCAGTTGGCATTTGACCTTGATTTGATTGTTACCAGTAATTTGAATGTATTAATAAATCAACAATCCTGAGAAGGGTTCGGATCTTTAGGACAAGTCATATTTTTTTCCTGCCTTCTTTTTGAGCTGAAATACTAATTTAAACACCGTTTCAACATTTCTGATTGTATTTAAATGTATTTTATATAGCATATTAATGCATATTCAGACCATTTTTCTAGTTTTAGTCATATTTCGATAATATTTATCGTCATATTTTGAGGAAAAATCTGGTAGTTTTTTCTAATAGTACCGGCAATTCACAAGATATAGATGAAAATAAATTAAAATAATTATTCACAGAACTGTACTTCTGCTATACAGGTGGTGGAGATAAACAAAACTAATTTTATCTGTGGTCAGAATTCAGCAGTCAAGAATTAAAGTTATACATCATTGTCACTCTCTAAACGTAATTTTCCGCCCGCCTTTTAATCTTGACGATGCAGCAGAAGCATGCCTGTGTCGATCCTTGTCAATCAATATCTCAATGAAATATCCTCAGTCATCAGTAAATCTGCAGTGGATCAGTGAGTAGACCTACCACCATGCCAAAAATAAAATATTCTGAAAGTAAGAAGTTACGTAAGGAAATTTAGAGAGGAGAGTTGTAGTACAGATGAAAGAGTTCTATACTCTAAATTATCTGAAATTAAAGTTACTTCAACAAAACGATTTAAAATTTAATTTCTCAGTGGTGCAGTGAGTGCACGGAAGCAGATCATGCTATCTACATGAAAGTGACACTACTAGATAAAATAAATGATGTATAATCGAGCATGTTTTGATGTATAGGAAATTTAACTGTTTGGTCAATTTTGTCACTTTTAGGTGATATTCACCCATTTTTAAGGTCATATTTGCCTGTCTATTCCTCTATTTATTTGGTCATAAAGATCCGAACCCTATTCATGAGCTATAAAGTATGAAATAAAAAATTATGATAAATTAGTGAAAATATTTCACATTTTCCAAATAGAAAATGTCTTTGAAAAAGTATTTCAAATAAAATACAAAATGCTTTTTATATCAAGGTATTTTAAATACAAAATGAAAATGGGTATTTTGTATTTGTATTTTAAGTACATCGTATTTCAAATAATGCACATCTCTAGAAACACACATGTAGTTTATTATATTAGGGAATGAGTGACACTAGCCAATTTATAACACATGTATCATGGGTCTGCCACAACTATACCTGGCCGTTCCATGTGGGTACAAGACTGTAATTATTACACAAAACATACTTTAACACAATTGTAATTCATCTGCCCTATAAGAACAACATGCTGCTTATATTCAAGCTGACACGGAAACATAAATGTTCTAAGGATATGTTATGTACTGCTGAAAATGGCAAAAACTATGCTTTAATTGCAGCTTCCAATAAATTCCAAGCTGTATGCTCAGCTGTTAAGTCAGACATAGAGAACAAGCCTAAATATGTCCCAAATGTGACTGCAAATACTTTTCACGATTTTTGCATGGAGGCTTCCAAATTAATTGTGGAATAATTAACACTTGAAGTGAATTGGTTACCCTTTTCTTCAATATTATTCATCTGATACAATGTAAATATACTAACATTGGTGTCGGCACTCTGCAATCCATATTTTAGTGTGTGACAGAGGAGGATATCACCATAACTAAGTTATTTGGTGTGGATTTCACTTAAGCTGTTAAATCCTGTCATGGCACTGTGAAACTCTGTTACCAGGTCTTGTAAGCTATCCTGACAGGTTCACCCAAATGAAAACTGCTAGACATCCTTGGAAATGGCCAGCCAGTGGATTACAGCGTGTTGTTTGGAGGAGATCAGTCCAAATTCTCCTCTTTCAACATATGCAAGCCTTCAGCTCAGATAAACAAATTGAGAGGTATTTTGATGAGGTCTGGAAATGTAAAACTTGCCCTTCTTGTAGAAATTTTATTGAATTTACTTAATAATGTTCATTGACACAACTTCTAAGACACTTACGTTGCATTGACACAAGTTTCCCATACATTATAGCTTGTGTACGAGCACATGAACTGTCTCACTGAGTGGCACGACATGGCCTGCCATGCTACAATGCAGGTGCCCAACCAACAATCATTGCCCCACAGCTGTGTTGTCCAGCTTCAAAGAATGTAACAGAACTTGGATAGCAACAATATGTTACCCTGGTTAGTAAACAAACTACCGATGGTAGAAACCCAACAATATTACAAATCATGTTACAAACATTCATACAGTTATTCAGTATACTTATAACTAATAAATGCTACATAATTCAATATTAATAATACTAATGGTAATGATTGGGGGGGTTAGTGATACAGTCTTTAAGAACATACAAATTTATTTTATATTACTATAAGTAAGTTTTGCATTATTATGTCATGTTTCTTGACTACTAGTGAGAAAGATGAATACAAATACTGATCAGCATGACATATAATTTCTTTGATTTTATTTAACCAACAGGTGTATGTCACTGCTCGACAATGAAAGACTGTGACCACATTTTTCTCCAACAACTTCACACTGAATGCAATCTTCTGAACTATCCCAGTGTGACTGTAAGGTGCCCACCTCATCTCATCCAACCCAGATATGAACTTATTTACCTTTGCTCAACCTCTTGTATCCATCTCATACTGTCCTAGCATCAGAAAAACAAACCCATGATTGACCATTAAAGGTGGCGTGATGTGTGGACAGTGGGTTACAGGTGCACACCACACAAGCAGCTCATTCAGCAAAAATAGGGCTTGTACAGTGTGGTGCCCAACGGGTCAATTGCATGTATTATTGAGCCTTCCAAATCTCCGGACTGTTTAAAAAAATCATTGGTACAGTGCCTAGATGGGATTTGGCCTTAGAGGCATTCAGGTTTAATCCCACAGAAAGTTGCTTTGCATCATTGGCCACTCAGCCTAGTGTGTAATCAAATGTCTGAACTGGTGGCTCCTCTCAGGATTACTATCACGACGACACAGGGTAAAACTAACCTGTCTCATGAGGGTCTAGTGCACTAGTTTTTTATTGATTGCCTCTTGTGTCTTTTTCTGTATTTCTCTATAATATGCACTATTAAATTAAACCCAGTATTTGCTTTTGTTAAATTGCATCCCATTTTATTACTGAATGTTATGCCCAATACAATATTGATGAGCTGTCAGGTTGATTTTTCTACTCATTCACATTAATTTGTGTTTTTTGGCTGTTTAAATTACCAGGCCTCAAGGACGTTAGAGGTAGGGTTTAAATCCCATTAATAGTTATTCACAGACCTCATTTTGCCATAAAGTGTTTGGTCATATGCAAAGTGTCTAACCTTTCTAGTTAGATAATTGCTAACATAGTTAATGTATTTTTTTCTGTCATCAGTCTCTCGACTACTTGCTATGCAGCCGTCACCTCTTCCTATCCTGAATTAAATGCAGATTAAATATTGGTGTGGATAGACTACTACTTTGACTCCCTTCATCTTCTAGAAAATTTAACAGTTCTATGGGAATCTTAACAATTCCTTCTGCCTTATTTGAATTCGAAACTTACAAAGCTCTTTCATACTCATTCCTTGAAACAGGATCTCACACATCATAAATACCAACATGGTGCTCTCTTTTCAGCCCACTGTTGTTCAGACCATCTACGTCATACAGTTTCCCTTTGCCTTATTTCAATCAGTTAGCTCTTCCTTCATAGATCAAAAGATGTTTTCAATAAGCACTTTTAATGTTTGTATACCTTTTATTCATTTTTTCAATATTCTATTTGCTCCCCGATGTGCGAGATGTGCTCTCCCAACTTTTTCACACTATTCTTGCAGCCACATTTCTTTGGAGTTTTTGTTCATTCTGTTTATTTGATTTCTAAAATATCTGTGATGCTGTCTTCCTGCTTCATCTTGAGACTGTTTGTTCCTTCTTTGATCCACCTTCTACAAAGATCCTTTTGTAATCCCAAGGTTGTCAATCGCCTTCTTCAGTTTCAACATTTTTTTTTTTTTTTTTTTTGTCAACATTGTCTTCTGATGTTTGCAGACACAATTGTACAAACATGTTCAATGCAGGCTTCGTTTCTCATCAAAATAAATCTGTTTGTGATAACATATTCAATTTGTTACTTACTTGTCCATCATAAATATCACACTGGCGAATTTGTGAATAGCTTTTACACTGATGAATCCTTATTTCGCAGACCAGAAATCTTGTGCATCTTTGCATTTAAATCCATCAGGCTCCCTAAGATCTCTAACATACCCACCCTCCACTGCAGTGTTTATGTCAGTTCTGGTGACCTCTTTCCAACCCTGAGATTCGATTGTGGTACTATTCTACTGCCATAATATTATTCTCTGGGAATAAGCCATCATTAGTTATGGAATTTGAGATAATTACATTTCCTTGGGAGGAATCCCTTTTATGTACCCATACTATATGTCATATCTGATTCATCAGCCTTTAGGGATGGTTTCCTACATCAATGTCCTGGATCACTTCTCACTCATCATAGACAAACAGCAACACATAAGCTACCCTCATCCCACTTCTTGAGATAGCGATAAGTCGCTTAACATGTTTTTCGAGATTCTTCTGTTGGAATTTACAATCCTTCATAATTAATGGGGGTGAGGAAGTTCCATTTATTATCCTTCTTTATGAAATACATTTTGAAATTTGTTTGTTCGAAATTGATTACTTTTTTTATATAAGAAACAATTAAATTTATTTGTTTGAATCCTAATTTTGTTGGTCGTGTGTAAGTCCGCTTATGCGGTTTTCCGATAGTGTAAAAATGTATGAATTTCTCTTTTCATTCCAATATAACATATCACTAAGGAACTGAAATTCCGACATATATGATAGGAGCGTGAAAAGTAGATTTTGTAAATATTTACACCAAATTCCGATTTTTCTAAATAACGCCAGAAGCCCATAACTTTTATTTTGTATTTACATATAACACTGTTTTTATATTTTTAGATAGATAGATAGATATGTTCACTTTGATCCCATGTGAGAATAATCTCGGGGATGTGGAACAGTACATACACTTATTAGTAATGTCAATATTACTATATAATTGATAATATTATATACTGACAAGAAGTTAGTTATGACCCATTAGTATAAAAAATATTTCCAGTAATCTACAAATACAATCCCGAGTTAGTTAATACTTATTATGTGGAACAGTGTATAAATTTGTTACCAGCATCTAACAACCAGTTATTTTCTTACCAACCAGTTACCACAACTCATAAGCAGTCAATTACTTAAAAACCTGTTAGTATCATAATTTTTTACAGAAATTTTTGAGTGCATGCTATCCCATGTTAGTTACTATATATGAGTGAAATTTTGTAAACAGTGTAATTACTTCATTTGTCAAAAGTTTCAACAGAAAGAAAAACCATATATCATTTTAGTAATTGTGGACAACTTTGTCACCTTACCCTTCCATACACCATATATACTATTTTGTCAGTCATTCTTAGTTACCAAATTCCAAGAAGAAAATTCTTTTACAGAGTAAAATGGATTCTGAAGCAGAAACTCTTTCAGTTTGGACTTAAAGTAGTTGGGTTTTTGTAGATAACATTTAATTTCTGTTGGTAAGACATTGAATAAGGAAGCTCCAGTAAATGTTAAACCTTTCTGTACAATTGACAGTGATTTATAATCCTTGTGAATATTATATTTATTCCTAGTATTATGGCTATGTATGTCAGCATTAAGATTGAAGTGTTCAGGATTTTCCACTACAAATGATAGTACAGAGTATACATATTGTGCTGGCATTGTTATTACACCCAGGTTTTTAAATAGATTTCTGCACGATGTCTGTGGGCTTGCTCCACAAATAGTTCTTATAGCACGTTTTTGCAATTTAAATACTCTCTGTGCTTGTGACGAGTTTCCCCAGAATGAGATGCCATAAGTGAGCAGGGAATGAAAATATGCAAAATATACTAACTTTCTGGTTTCTATATTAGCTATTCTAGATATTACCCTAAGTGAAAATGTTGCAGAATTCAGTTTTTTAAGAAGTTGTTGAATATGCTGTTTCCAGTTCAATTTGTTATCTATACATACACCCAGGAATTTTGTGAAATTACTTTCATTGATTGCTTTTCCTTCTGATATCACATTATAGCTGTCCTTTGTTTTATTTTTTGTAACAAACTGAAGTAACTGTGTCTTTTCTACATTAAGTATTAGTTTGTTGGCACTAAACCACCTGTTAATTTTCTTTATAGCATCATTTGCTGTGTTTTCGAGGTTTTGTGCTGATGGGTCTTTCAACGATATGCTGGTATCATCTGCAAAGAGCATGCAAGCTCACAGTCGTCTTGCCGTAGTTGTTGGGGCTTCCAGATTTAATTATGAATTAACACTTATAACTAAAAGTTCGGTCAGCCGTGCGGTCGCCAATCTGCTGATCTTTACTAGTTAGATAAATTAGAATTGTAGTCAGAGAAACAAGTAAGCAAGTACTGAGAAATACACAGCAATTCAGCTTTCACAGTTCACTCACATTTATTCGTCCAAAACTACAAATATCTAAGCAAGCCAGCAGATACTTAAAAACTAAACTTCTTCTCCAAAGAATGCGGGTTCGAGGATAATCAAGGATTGTAACATTCAATACAAGCCCCGTAATTAATTATTACACAATCGACGTGATCCAAATCAATAGCAGTTTCACATACACAGTTTATGGGAAACCAGTTCATTCAAAATAACCTTCATAGTCCACAAAAATACCTTCAGAATGTCCACACAATGTCTTACAACTCTGAGCCTCGGTTAAGCGACACGCACACACACATGCTCCCGGCCGCGGCGTATAAGCTCTCGCTGACCGTAGCTTACTCTAACGTAGCCAATACAAGACTGTTTCAAAGCGCGCTAAGTAATCGCTCAACACCAAAGACGTTACATTTACTTCTCAGATCACAATTCATACTAAAATTATATCCGTAATTTCAACGGTTATGTTACACTCCCTAACTAACAACCTTGTGATAATTGATCTGGTTTCAGATAAAATTGATCAATTATCAAAAAAAACTGTTATGTCACACTCCCCCGGTTGGAATGTGGCGAAAGTTGGCATTGAAAAGGTACAAACTTTCGTCATTACAGACCACTTCTGTTAACATTTACATAGAAACATGGGGTACATACCAATACATATTGTCAAACCTAACGCTAAATCTGCGTGGCTGCTTGCTTACACTTACAATAACAGAAGCAAACACATATTCAGTTCAACAAACATACAAGAAAAATATTACACACCAGACATATCAGGAACAGTAAACATAAGAAAAGAAAAAACCCACAGAACACAAAATAGAAAAAAGGACATGAATTAGTATTCAATAGCAAGTTGACAGCTTGTTGTCAGAAACATTGCTTTCAATGTAAACACCAGCTACACACAGGTCAATGACCTGTGCACCTTTCTGCTTTAAGCATCACATCACACGCGTCACTTCACTCACTTTACCACACTTCTTCGTGCTACTACATTACTGCTCGCGTCTTCGAAGGTAAAGGGAAAATAGGGTTTATAGTGATACAGAGATTTTCTCTCAGAAAAAGGATTGATGATTGAAAAAGACATAAGTAATAAAATATGAAAATAACAGGACAGGATTACTTGTTTTCTTAGTCTGGTCACAATCGGGTGAATTGATACTTGTCCGACCAGCTTCCTCCGTCTTCCACCTTATAGACTTTCTGTCAATTTTATTTTCTTCATTTATTTTCCACCGTATAGATTTTCTGTCGACTTTAATTTCTTCATCTACAAATTGAAAAGGTTTTTGTCTACCAGTTACTTCTTCATATCTTCCGCCATCAAAAATGACTGATTCAGCTAAATTATTACGTTCCCGGGCGTAACACAACTTGCCCGCCTGCTTCTCTGCGCTCGCCCGCGTTGCGGCGGTCAAAACTTTTGTGGTACAGGTTCCAACAGTGCTCCGGTATACGCTAGTACGCACCGACTGTCGGCCACTGCTCCCGCTGCCGTCACTATTGTCAACGCCATATGGCTGTCTTACTGCCTTGATTCTATCCAACTTTACTGCTCCCGTATTTACAGATAAAAATCCCTCCACTTCAATCTTTCTAACCTCATTCTCCCGTAATCTTGACTTCTCCTCTGTAAGAGCATCATAAAAAAATTCCTCCGCTACTTCAAAAAATTTCTCTTTTATATCGCCTTCCACAAATTCCTCCTGACACCCTTGAACGTCTGTTTCCGCAGCCATAATACTTTTACAATTTACTTCAACTTCATCCTTTAAAACATTACCTAATATAGTGTCAAAAATAAAAACTTCTTCCTGAATTTTCTTCTTTCTCAATCCTCCGCCCCCAGTCTGTGAAATTACTTCTGCATTTGGCCTCTTAATCCGTTCTGTTCCCTCGGAAATTTGAGAGGACACCTTATCCAACTGCCCGATCCACAAATTACCATAATCGTCAAATTTTCTTCCTAACTCTTCCATGTGCAATTTCTGCATTTTAACTAAGCTATCGTGACGAACTTCTGCGTTCTTTTCCATCATGTCGAGCTTACCATTAAGAGATTCAAATTTAGAATGAAGTTTATCAGAATTATTAATTAGGGAATCAAATTTGGAATCAAGTTTATTAGCAAGGGAATCAAATTTGGAATCAAGTTTAGAATTAAGTTTATCATAAGAGTCCCTAATGGCCTCCATCACCCTAGCCAGCATTTCAGCCATTTTTGGCTCAGTCTCTTCCCCCATTTCAGTAAGTTTCTATTACAAATACGACGGGAAAATCCAATTATGATAATAACTCAGTTGCTTTACTTCCCCCCCTTCAATTCACAGCAAACAAAACCAATACAACGCTGCTATTCATGAAACTCAATCAACATATCAGAATTAAATGCATGCAAACTGAAACCAACTACTTGTGCTGCGTCAACATGCGGTAAGTGTCACCAGAATGACAAAGGAATGGGCAAAAAGGAGAGAAAAACTCAACTCGGTTTTCCTTCCTATGCGTGACTCGAAATTATGGAAAAATATTAAAGGAACGGAACAGATAGGAAAAGACGCTTCGCAGCAGCTCCTTGCAGCAACACGCGCACTTAGCTTTGGTGTCTTCACTCGGGTCTGCTCGGCTCAGCTCGGCTGGTCGCAGGTTGGCTCGAATCAGCTGCTCCGGCTCGGCTTCCTTCGGCTGCTCTCGGCTCCGCTCGGAAATGCTCGTCGAGTTCATGCGCCACTTCCACTGGTCTCAGAGTAGATTATCTTCGCTCGCCGTCTTTGACTCACTGCCTCGTGTCGTTGTAGTGTTATATCTTCCACTTTGACTATTGTCGTCTTCGCGCCTAATTGTCACTTTATTCTCACTTCGCCGTAATTTATCCTTTGTCCTCTTTATCCTCGTGTGTATGCTCTGGAATTGAAAGTTAATTTCTCCTCCAGATGCCTATTTAACCACACGTCCTGTCACTGAGGCGCCATGCAAGCTCACAGTCGTCTTGCCGTAGTACTTGTTGGGGCTTCCAGATTTAATTATGAATTAACACTTATAACTAAAAGTTCGGTCAGCCGTGCGGTCGCCAATCTGCTGATCTTTACTAGTTAGATAAATTAGAATTGTAGTCAGAGAAAACAAGTAAGCAAGTACTGAGAAATACACAGCAATTCAGCTTTCACAGTTCACTCACATTTATTCGTCCAAAACTACAAATATCTAAGCAACCCAGCAGATACTTAAAAACTAAACTTCTTCTCCAAAGAATGCGGGTTCGAGGATAATCAAGGATTGTAACATTCAATACAAGCCCCGTAATTAATTATTACACAATCGACGTGATCCAAATCAATAGCAGTTTCACATACACAGTTTATGGGAAACCAGTTCATTCAAAATAACCTTCATAGTCCACAAAAATACCTTCAGAATGTCCACACAATGTCTTACAACTCTGAGCCTCGGTTAAGCGACACGCACACACACATGCTCCCGGCCGCGGCGTATAAGCTCTCGCTGACCGTAGCTTACTCTAACGTAGCCAATACCATGGAGGAAGGAATTATATGGAGGAGAAGTGACGTTAAATCGGTGAAGCAAGCACTAAACTCTCCCGCATGGTGGCAGCACCGGCAGCGACCATATGGCGCTTCCCAACAATTAAGGTGTTCACATTGTGGTAGATGCAGTGATTATTTCATTTAGTATTGTGTATAAGTGTTTAAAAATGCCAGCTTGTGTTGCGTACGGTTGCACAAATAGGCCAGACAGGAAAGAACCTGGAATACCATTTCATAAGTAAGTTGAATTGTAATTATCGTTGTTGAAGTGAGCGGTAGACACCGCAAACTTTGCAGCACGTCTATAAATATTTAGTCATAGCTCTCAATGGGATGACTTTGTTCTCAAATTTTTCTTGGTGTAGTGTACAAAATCAGCAAACCTTGTTATTTTACACATAATAGACTAGCATTATTTTTTAACGAGTGTTTAAAATGAGATTTAAAGGGGCGTGTTTTACTTCGCGATTCAGTGAATTTACTATTACGATTTCTTTCGTCACGTTGCTGATTATACTGACAATGGATGATGAAATTAACTGTTATGTGAGAATCTGTGAGTTTTATTAATTTTTTAAATAGCTATTTCAGGCCATTGACTTAGGTTATTTTTTAAAGCTTCATATAAGACTTGTTTCTGTTTGTAAATACGTCTATACCTATTTTTACCGATTTTGAAATCTTTCTCATCTATTTATGTCGAAACAGGTTCATGCAGAAATAAAAATGGGCTTCATAAATAAAGAAGTTATTGGCCTTTGAACAAAATCAATTTGGGGAATGTGTTTCTAATTTAGTCTCTTTTTTTTGTACAACATTCTCCCCCCCCCCCCCCCCGTATCTAAATCTAACTGAGAGATAATTTTTTTACAATTGTCCTAATAAGTAGGGCTGTGAAATTAGACAACACATCTTGATCAAGAGAATGTTCATTAAGGTGACTGAATAAACATTTTATTTCTGGTACCAGCCTACAAAATGTCTGGGTTGCTCATCCCTAGAGTGGGTCCTCTTACTTTTTTTCTGGTCTAGGACACATTTCAGACTAACCACAAGTGGTAGTAATAAAACTGAAATATCCATTCTGCATGTCAACCATGTAATCATTGTGGCTTTGACAGAATTAATTTTTGGTCCAGCCTGCATCCAAACCTAAACCCCTCAATTTGGATGTTGTATATCCCCCAAACTAAGCAAGATATCGAAAACATTTATTCCTTATTATCGAGTTTTTTCGTCATGTTACATAAGAATCAATCATTAAATTTGACTTTTGCGAAATATTTCTTCTGCATTTCAACTCAAGACACCTCACTTTTGAGACAGTATATCTCGAGAACTAGGTGAAATATCGAAAAATTTTACTCTTTATTTTTTATTTTTCTCGTCTTTTTAAATAAAAATTCATCATAAAATTTGACTTTGAATAATTTTTTCTTCTGATTTTAACCAAAACCATTTCACATTTGAGACAGAATATCTCGAAAACTAAGCAGGATATCAAAAAATTTTATTCTTCATTTTTTATTTGTCTCATCGAGTTACATAATAATCCATCACCAGATTGCGGCGTCACGTTTATCCTAGAGTCCCCTTGAGGTGTTTGTATATATTCTCCGTGTTTGTTGGGAAGCGGTCAAGCCCCCACCACTCCGGCCATGCCCCCCCACTCCTCCGCCGGCCTGCTTCACTCCCATGCGTGGTAAAGGTCTCTTGCGTCGTCTCCATATTATTCCTTCCTCCATGGCCAATACAAGACTGTTTCAAAGCGCGCTAAGTAATCGCTCAACACCAAAGACGTTACATTTACTTCTCAGATCACAATTCATACTAAAATTATATCCGTAATTTCAACGGTTATGTTACAAGCACCATGTGTTCATTATCACCTAGTATATGTGGGAGATCATTTATATAGATTAAGAACAGCAGAGGGCCAAGAATTGAGCCCTGAGGCACACCACATTTAACTATACCCCATTCTGAGTTTATAACATTTCCTGTATTAGCATCTTTCAGTGATACACATTGCTTTCTATTTTCCAGGTAAGATTTAAACCAAAGTCCTGGCTTACCACTAACTCCATAGTGGTCTAATTTACCTAGTAGAATCTCATGATCAACACAGTCAAAAGCCTTAGCAAGATCACATAATATACCTAGGGAATTTAATTTTTTATGCATTGATTCCAGTATGTTGTTTACAAAAGCAAAAATTGCTGAATCTGTTGAAACGCCTTGTCTAAAACCATACTGTACTTTACTGAGTAGGTCATTCTTTTGTAGATGTGCATACACCCTTCTGTACATTGCTTTTTCAAAGATTTTTGAAAATGCTGGTAGAAGTGAAATGGGTCTGTAATTCTCAATTTTTGAGGTATCACCCTTTTTATAAAGCGGTTTGATTATTGACTTCTTGAGTGAGTCAGGGAAGATACCTTCTTCAAAAGAACAATTACAAATATGACTAATAACTCTACTAATGCTGGTGTTACATTGTTTCACTACATGGGTTGAAACCTCATCATAACCAAATGACTTTTTATTTTTGAGGGATTTAATAATTTTTTCAATTTCATTTTGACTGGTGGGAAATAGAGACATAGGTGCTGTTTTTGGTGACAAGGATTTAAGTATTGCTATAGCATCCATATTCCCATTATGTTTTCCTTTTATTTTTTCAGCAACTGTTAAGAAGTAGTTATTGAAAGCACTTCCTACATAAGAGGGGTCATTTACAAGTTTATCATTAACGCTTATAGATATAGGTTTGTGTTCAGGGGATGATACAGTTGTTTCCCTTTTAATAATGTTCCAAACACTTTTTATCTTATTATGTGAACTACTAATCTCATCGTTTATGGCCAAACGTTTAGATTCTTTTATTACTTTTGTTAAAATTCTACAGTATGTTTTGTAATGTTGTTTGAGAAGCCTATTATCAGTATTCCTAACTTTTACATATAATTCCCTTTTATGTCTGCAAGATGTTTTAATACCAACTGTAACCCAATTTTTGTTTACTCGTTTTTGACCAATTGGAGCTAGTTTTGTAGGGAAACACCTTTCATAAATTTCCAAAAACCTTTGGTGAAAGTAATTGAATTTATTATTTTACCCTTTTTAATTTATAAACAGTGCTCCAGTCCTCATTGAGAAGTTCATCATTTAATGTTTTTATTGAATTGTTCTTTAATGGCCTAACTCTAACAAATCCTTTCTTTTTGTTATTTTCATTTCCCACAACAACCAAAGTAATTATTTGAGCATTATGGTCTGACAAACCATTTTCCATTGGAATTGTTCCATGTATTTCTAATTTATTGGGCTCTACAAAAATGTTATCAATAATGGTACTACTATTTTTTTGTGTTCTAGTTGGGAAATTTACAGTTTGATAGAGATTGAATGATCTAAGCATTCCTAGAAGATAATCTGTCTGGTTACATTCTACAGCAAAATTT
Organism: Vandiemenella viatica; assembly: GCA_031002005.1. Classification (NCBI taxonomy): domain Eukaryota; kingdom Metazoa; phylum Arthropoda; class Insecta; order Orthoptera; family Morabidae; genus Vandiemenella; species Vandiemenella viatica. The sequence continues at coordinate 373,434,296 of CM061921.1, forward strand.
ATGTTGAAGTCTCCACAGAGGATAATTTCCCTTTTAGTTCGTGATAAATTTATTAGAACCGCTTCAAGTTTATTACAAAATTTACTGAAGTCTCCTGTGGGAGCCCTATAAACTGTCAGCACTATAAGATATTTGTTTTCTAATTCTAACTGTATTGCACAACATTCAAAATCTTGTTCTATACAGTATTTACTTACATCTAACGATTTTGTCTCTGTATTTTCTCTTACATATATTGCTGCACCACCCATTCTCATCTCTGACCTGCAATAACATGAAGCTAATCTATATCCAATAAAAGGGAGGAAACATATTTCAGAATTCTTTAGATGATGTTCTGTCAGACATATGATATTTATGCTAAGATTCAATCATTTTGGGTTTCTTCTATAGATATTATCAACTCATCAAGTTTGCTTGCAATACCCCTAATGTTCTGATGGAACAAAGCTATTTTGTGTTATTAATATGTGTTGCCTAGTCGCCTGGACATTTGCGGTCACCACAGCTAAAGTGGAAATACTGAAGTGTACGATACCGCCACGTGTACTATAAGGTACACAAAGTAATGACGTCACAAACGTGGAATGCGTGACTTCATACTACACACGTGCAGTCTAAAATACACGTATGCAGTTCTTCCTATCCAAACTGTTACAGTGTAAATATTGTTCCAGGCATCTTAGGGAGCATCCATAAACCACGTGGATCGGTCTGGGGGGGGGGGAGGGATGACTGAAAAGCTACGCTGGGCTACGTGTGTGTGTGTGGGGGGGGGGGGGAGTGGCGAGCTAGGCCACGTAGCTGCTCATTCATATGACTTGTCACAGTTAAAATGAGATACAGAAACTCTCAACAGCATCTAAATATTTATTTCCGTCATTTAATGATCTCCGTATGTAATTTACGATAGTCTGACAAGAAAAAACGGTACATAATATCTTCTAGAATAAACTGAAAAAAAGGGATAGAAACAGAAGCTACGTCGGGCTACGTGCGAGGAAGGGGGTTCAAAAGAGGACAAAATGGAGCTACGTGGTTTATGGACGCTCCCTTATCAACCTCTTCACTTTTCTCTTAAATATTGAAGTTTCTCGCATGGTATAACCTTTCCATACTTAATTTTTAACATCATCATGTTACCCACCAATAACGTCTTCGTTTCTAACAACGGTATGTAGTCCCACGTGTATTGTACACTTCAGTATAACTGCGAAACCTCTTCCTGTTGCCTCGCATTAGGAAGGATGCAGGTTCGAATCCCGTCCCGTATCCATTTTCCGTTTTCAATAGGTTCACAAAATCACACCAGGTAAATGGGTGGATGGTTCCTACAAAGGCCACGGTTAATTTCTTCCAGTTCCTTGGACCCAGCCCTTTCCCGCTTAATGATCACGGTCACGAAGCAGTCCATTCCCTATCATCATTTAAACAAGATTTTTTTCCTGACTCCAACTCGACGTTGGTCGTAGGTTTTAATTTGGTCTGCTGTAGCGGGTGATAGCAGAACGCGACTGAGTACTGCGTTTTACGCCGTTCGATTACGGTAAGAAGTTCTCGGTTCGTTTTATCTCTGTTCAATATTTTGCTGTTTTCTGTTTGAATTTACAGTTGTTATGCGAGATTTTTGAAAATGCACGAGGTTGTACACTCCGTGATAGTTAAATAACGCCATTAAAAAAAAAATCTGTTTTTATTCTCCGTTATGGCAAACATTCTGCAATTTGTTTCGAGGTGAAAAAAAAAAACACGTATGCAGCGACCAAATTTTTAGTTGACACCATTAACGCTAGGGGTGAACCACGTAATTTTTCCTCGCGTATTAAAAATGACGTAAACATTACATTTACTCTATCATAACATATAACATATCACAAAATGATTAAAATCGGGGGAGGGAGAATACATAAGTAGTAATTTTCAGTTAACACTAACAGCAGGTGTGTGTAATACACACATAATATATTCCTGGTTTGAATTCAGTAGCTGTTAACTTTTAATCAGTTATTACTGACACTATTAATTATATTAGTTTAAAATAAAATCATGTATTGTTCCAAACCCCCGAGACTGCTCTCACAAGTAATTGAAAATATGTATTTCCTTTTGTTCTATTTTTTTTTAAACTTGCGAGAAAATTTTTTAAGTTCAATACAACAGTGGCGAGGAACTCTTCAAAAAACAGTGCGAAAGTGTAATACATTAGGTTTCGACTATTTCCTTTGAGGCAGCAGATTAGAAAAATAGATAAATAATTCTGGGAATCATGAGAAAGGTGCTTTCTTAGGCTACATAATTACTGAATATTTAATGAATCCAGAAGTTTGCTGGGAAATTTGTGAAATTACACATAATTTGTTAGAATGCTATCTGTAAATAATGATGTGAATGGAGTGAATATTATATTTACTTTTTACATGTAAATCACTATGAGATTTATTCTGAAACAGAATTTTGGAAAATTTCATCAGATCTGTTGAGGTAAGGAAAAAAACAAAAAAACAAAATCTAATGCGAGCAGGAAATAAATGTCTTCAACGTGGACAAAGACGGGAAACCAGTGTTACATATATAAATACGATCACTGTATTTTTTTTTTATCTGCTTAACGTCTCTCTAACAGCGAGGTCTTTAGAGACGGGAAAGGAATGGGAAGGAATTCGGCCAAGGCCTTTTGAAGGAAGCATCCCGGCATTTGCCTGGAGTGATTTGGGAAACCATGGAAAACCCAAATCTGGATGCCCGGACGGGAATTCGAACCGCCGTCCTCCCGAATGCAAGGCCAGAACGACGATCACCGTAGGAGAAATGAGTTTGTTGCACATTTTGTTGAGATTAATGGAAAATAAGTTTGTGAGAAGTAGAAAATTATTGCAGGAATTCAAGTTTAATATTCCATTAGTTCCTTGATACCTGTCCTAAGAACCCAGAGGCGTAGGCAGAATTATGAATTGTAATTTTAACCCCACAAAACAGAAATATGTTAACAGCAAAACTTGAATAAAAACTATTCTCAGCACAAAACCCTTAAAATAATGCCAATTCTTCCGCTAAATGTAATGAAGACTATCCCCATTTATCCCATCATTTATTGAAAATTGTGCCGATACAGTTACGATGTGTTTCATAACCTGCATGGCACAGAAAACCAACCGACATAAAATACCGAAAATTTTGTGCTACATTCTATTGGATCAAAAACTGATGCTAGCATCTGAACGGTGTACAAAGCTAAAAAAAACTTCTTGCCAGTATGTTTTCATTTTTTGGTCATTTGATATATTTTTTTAATTCTACTTTGATGCATAAATAATAAAGAAATTCTTAATTATTAATATCATTATAACTTCAACATATTTTTCTCAAAAAGTGAACGTTCATGAATTTTTCTCGCTGCGATTTTTCTTTCTAATCTACGACATTGAGCTCCGTCAGGGTGTTAATTTCAGCAAGGTATAACGGAATAATTCCGCGCACCAATAGGCAGATGTATAAAGTCTAATATTAGCGAATGGAATTGTGCTGTGTTAAGGTGTTTCCCCGAGTTAAGTTCGTCATTCATTATTGGTTCTACAGTTGATCTGCTTCAGTCATGTAACGTGTAAAATTATTGATTTGTTTCGTGTTTAATTAATTGTGCATGGTTTTTACGACATTTACTTGTAAATAAACAAATTGCTATTTGTAATAGAAAATTGGACCATTTAACTTGTTGCCATAGTTCTAGCAATAAATGATGCAGTTTGGAAAATTTACGTCAGACAATTATAATCGTAGGGTTCAAGACGAACATTTGTGAAAAGTTTCAGTAACCGAAGCGTTTAACAGTTTCTTTACCGAAACCTCAATATCACGAGTCCAGTAAGGAAACTATCTTTGGATCTGAAGAAAAACTATATTCCATGCCATCTTTTAACGAAATGTGTAAGTTCAAGTCGTTAAATAAATCGTCTTTCTCGCGTGACCCGCCCGTTCTGGCTCCACTTTTTTGTGACAAAAATAGAAGAGTTAGTAGGATTTAGGCAACCAGTTTATTCAGCCCTTTTTAAAAATGTTTTCTCCTTCACAAACAAAATTTTATCTCAGGATTTCTTTAGGTAGGCGCTAACGAATGTCATTGACTTGTGATGGGAAATTTTCTTGTTTTGTTTTTTGTTTTGGGCTATACGTCTCATATACGTCGAGGACATTACAGGCGGGAAAGGTCTGAAGTAAAGAACGGGAAGAAATTCGGCCATGGTCTTTTGAAGGGACCTTCCCGGCATTCGCCTGGAGTGATCTCGGGAAAACGTGGAAAACCGAAGTCTGGATGGCCAGACGGGATTCGATCCCGCGTCCTCCCGATTACGAGACCTGAGCGCGAAGAGATAGTATGCTTTGAGATAAATATGTTCAATCCCATAACCATAGGATAAGTAACGATTTTGAACTCGTAATACCGTGTAGATGAATAGTCAGACGAAGGACCGAACGTGGTGGGTGGGCGGTTAGGGAGGATGCGGGTACGAATCCCCTTCCGGGCATCCAGATTTTGGTTTTCCATTGTTTCCCGAAATCACTCCAGGCTAATGCCGGGATGCTTCCTTGATAAGGATATGGCCGAATTCCTTCCCGTTCCTTGTCCCCAATCCCATCCCGCCTCTAATGACCTCGACGTTGACAAGGCGTTAAGCTATAAGTAAAAAAAAAAAACAACGATGATAAGCGATCGATGTAGGTTAAGATGTTGGTACTTAGAGAATATTAAATGTATTGATTCATATTTCTTTACGCCACGAATTTTTAAATGATTGTATTTTGCTGAAGCCTGATATTCTAAGATGAGCCCCAAATTGACTTAATTAAGCAGTAAAGTCTACCCTGATACAGTAGGACATCGTCGTCAATAGCCTCATCCATAAATCGCCCCGAATCTTTCGTTAACAATTTGAAGGTGGTTGCGTAATGAAACACTACATTCACTTTCTGCTATCAAACGACTTCCTACCTCGCCTTCGCCGAAAACTGCAAAGGAGTCAAACAAGGTGCTCATAGATTCACTCCAAAAGGTAGCTCGATTTTGTTAATCAATACCGAGGCACTATAGACAACAGCGCATTTCCAACGTCAATGTGGTTCAGCCAGGATCATTGCTCAAATTTGAACATCTCTTATAGCTAGACCTCGGATTTTTAGATTCTAAAAATCTTATTTTAGGTGGCTAAAATAGGCTCTGTTCCAATGCAAAATAAGATAAAAATGTCAACATAGGCTATGAAAATTGTGGCTATGTTTATGAAATATCATCAATAAAATTTTTAAAATTGATAATATAAAATAGAGAATCTTAATTCGGCAAAATATTATTGAATTTGATGATTTTATCTGGCTATGAAAATTGTGGCTATGTTTATGAAATATCATCAATAAAATTTTTAAAATTGATAATATAAAATAGAGAATCTTAATTCGGAAAAATATTATTGAATTTGATTGATTTTATCTGGCTGGGATTATCTGAAATCATTAAAACTCTTAATGTGCATTTCTCATGTATTTCCTATTCATGGAAAAAAATTGGAATACTCATCTGTTGGATATTTATTTACTGATACAAAAATTCTGGTGTTTATAGGTACGGATTTTTATTAGATGTTACTATTTTTAATGTACGTATATTATTTATAAGTAGATAGTCAAATTAAAAATGCAGATAGTTGTTTCAACAACCTGAGTTTGTAAATCCCACAATTTGCGGGTTGTTAGACTATCGACGAAACACAATCGGGCATATATTTTGAACAGCAAAATCGTACCATTTATATATTTAAAATCCACTGCTTCCGATTTAGATTGTTTAGCAATCTACAACTGTCTGTGCGAAATGTTAAATTTACAGGATTTTTTAAAATTATATTATTTTGATATAACTGCACAGTCTTTTAATAATATCAAGTTAAAAGATTCGAACAGGCGGCAGCAGTGGGGGGACATCGAGAAACCGGGAAAACCTATGACGTCACGAGGTGAGCAGTCAATCATCGTTCAGGGTCGTATGACGTCACAGGATGGTGGTGGTGGGGGGACCTCCCTCTCTTCCCCTCCAGTGACTTGAAGTTATGGTAATTATTCCTCAGGTAGGTTCTAAAACACTCCTTTGAGGCCTTACTGAATCTGTATACAATCCGCTCTTTTCCGCTTGGCTTTGATAGTCGCAATTACCGCTTTGTGATCGCTTATTCCTGTGGTCATTGAAATGTCTGTGAATAATTCTGGCCTGTTGGTAACCAGCAGATCTACAATATTTTCGCTACCGTTATGACACCGCGTAGGTTCATTAACTAGCTGCTCGAGATGATTATCTGACAACAAATCGAGAATTACTTCAGAAGCTGCCTTAACCCTGCTACCTGTAATGTGAACGTAATTACGCCAGTCAATATCAGGCAGATTGATGTCGCCTCCTAGAATCATAGCATGATCCTGAAAACGGCTAACTATACTGTTTACATTATTTCTTAACTCCTCGGCTATAGCTTTGTCGGAATCGGGTGGACGGTAGAAGGCGCCTATTATGAGTTTTAACCCAGCAGCATTGAGTTTAATCAATATGATTTCACAGATCGTATCGACGTCTATTTCATTACATGGGAGAAATTTACCCACAGCTATAAATACCCCACCTCCATGAGAAGGTAATCTGTCTTTACGAAAAACGTTCATGCTATCTTTAAAAGTTTCGGCGGAACTTATTTCCGGTTTTAGCCAACTTTCTGTACCGATAACAATATCCGTTTCTGTGACCCAAATAACGTTTTCAAGTTCCGGTTGTTTGTTACAAACGCTTCTACAGTTAATTACCAGAACTTTTAACTGTCGAGATTCATTTACGTTCCTCCTACATTCCGGTGTTGCATCTGTTTGGTTTGCCTGTAACTGTATTTCGTGTTTCGGGTCTTCCTTCCTCACCATAAAAAAACCACCCAGTGCATTCCACACGACCCCTGCCACCCGTGTAGCCGATTCACGTGTGTAGTGCACACCTGACCTATTAAGGGGAACCCTACATGACTTCACTCTATGGCGAGGATCCAGAAATCTGCAGCCGATATCATCACAGAAACGTCGTAGTCTCTGGTTCAGCCACTCAATACGGCTCTGAACCAGATATCCACAATCAACTCTGTCTACGATGCTACTGATTGTTAGCTCTGCCGATATCTTGCGGCCACTTGCCACAGAGGTCACCCTTTCAGCCAGCCGCTGGAAGGAAGAGAGGATAACCTTCGACCCAAGGCGACAAGCATCATTGATGCCGAGATGAGCTACAATCTGTAGTTGGCTACACCCCGTACTTTCTATGGCATCCGGGATGGCCCGTTCCACATCTCGGATCAGGCCATCCGGAATACACACTGAATGGACGTTGGATTTCTTCCCCGAGTAATCCGCCATTACCCTAAGGGAGCGTGCACAAACGACGTGGCTCGGTCCAGGGGGAGGGGAGGGGTTGGCTGTAAGGCTACGCTGGGCTACGTGGGGGGACGGGGGTTCCGAGCCAGGCCACGTAGCTATCTCTTTATAACATTTTTCACAGTTAAAATGAGGAACAGAACACACAACAGCATGTGAATCTTTATTTCCCTCAGTTAATTATCTCCTTATATAATTTACAATCGTCTCACAAGAGAAAACAGTACAAAATGTCTTCTGGAATCAAAAGGGGAAAAAAGCTACGTGCTAGGTTGGGGGGGGGGAATAGGGGCGAAAGCCACGTAGGGCTACGTGGGGGAAGGGGGGGGGTTCACAGTAGGCCAAAATGGAGCTACGTCGTTTATACACGGTCCCTAAGGGGCTCTAATAACCGCCTAACATTAGAGCTCCCAATTACCAAAATCACCTTCTGTGTTTGCTCAGACCTAGCGGGCTGGGAAGACGTCAACTCGCATTATGACAATTGTGGGACTGACTCAGCCTCCGACAATACATCATAACGGTTTTACAGTCGAACAAGTTCAGCGTCTTGGCCTTTAAGCCTGCTCGACTACCCCCGTGTACAAATTCGAAGTCTAGAGGCCATACGCCAGTCACTAACAGGCGACCACGGCACAGCCTCCAACTCTTCAGCCTTGGTTGCAGGTATGACGGTCGATATGGGAAAATCTGTTACAGGCATGGCTACATCAGTTTCCCCAATATTATATCTGCTGCAATCTTTTACGGCAGCTTCCAGCTTTGTAACTTTCGCTAACACAGCTGCAAGCTGTGCGCGGAGATCAGCCACCTCAGCTCGCGTCCGCACACAGCAATCACAGTCCCTAACCATTCTGCTTTTGAAAAAAGAACAGAAAAAAGGAACAGAAACTCGAAATAACCTGTACTTCGTACAAAATATAAACACTCAGAGATTGCACTAACCAAATCTACACACCACTAAAGATCAAATACAAAACGAAAATCCGCTACTTTCCTCAGCAACTGCTCAACTGTACCTAATCTCTACTTTCTACAAAAATTAAACACTCAATGATTACACTAACAAAAATCTGCACACCACTAAAGATCAAATACAAAACAAAAATACGCTACTGTCGTCAACGACTGCTGAACTGTAACTAACCTCTACTTTCTACATAAAGTAAACACTCAAAGATTACACTAACTAAATCGGCACACCACTAAAGATCAAATAGAAAACGAAAATACGCTACTGTCCTCAACGACTGCTGAACTGTAAGTAACCTCTACTTTCTACATAAAGTAAACACTCAAAGATTACACTAACTAAATCGGCACACCACTAAAGATCAAATAGAAAACGAAAATACGCTACTGTCCTCAACGACTGCTGAACTGTAACTAACCTCTACTTTCTACAAAAAGTAAACACTCAAAGATTACACTAACTAAATCGGGACAGCACTAAAGATCAAATACAAAACGAAAATACTCTACTGTCCTCAACGACTGCTGAAATGTAAGTAACCTCTATTTTCTACTTAAAGTAAACACACAAAGTTTACACTAACTAAATCTGCGCACCACTAAAGTTCAAATACAAAACGAAAATAAGCTACTGTTCTCAACGACTGCTGAACTGAACGGCAGAATCACAATAAATATGTTACCTTCTCTTTTATTTTGGGCGTCTACATTTCTTGTTTCTTTTTGTTAGTTATGCACATTTCCTTATACTTTTTAGCAATCTACTGTAACTTGACAATAATTGTATTATGCCATAGCATGGAAAAGGTTTTGTATTGGTGCCAAATACTCTCTGCCACACACATTACGGTAAACACGAGTACTATACATTAATCTAAAAAAGCATGCATATTAAACCACTTGTAACCCTATCAGTGATCTCAGCAGGTATTTTTTCCCGATAGATACTACTTTTGTGTCTTCTGTGAAACATTTTTCAAATAAAGCTGGTAGGGTTAATCTCTATACAAATTCAAGTGCGCTGACCCAATACGCTGTCTTTTTATGTCTCTGTTGAAGCTCCTTCTTCTGAAAATATAATTACTCTAGCATTATACCTTGTTAAGGTTTATGCTCTAACCTGGTTTTCTATTAAAAGTCAAATCACAAATGTCTGATGGGAAAGAAGACTGACTTAAAATATGTGGTAAATGGTTTGATATTCAGCGGCGCAGTCAAGAGATGGTCACTCTTTCATTCCCACCGGAGAAAACCAGGAGGCCTGAAGGCCATTAAACATGTCATCCTTCGTAAGTGTAAAGTTTTCATCAGTGATTCAAAAGAAACAGAGCGATATACGCTGCGGCGTAGCATATACTAACACTCCTTTTACCTACCTTTTAACCGTATTTTACTGCACAGCCCGAGCACTTTGTATAAAACACCGTCTATTAGCAAAGGCACTAATTTCACCCCTGGGAATAGGTCCGCAGCAGAGTACACCAACCCTGTATGATAAAAATTGAGTCACTCTAAGGCAGTGCTAAGCAGAGAACACGCAGACTCGTCATAGAATGCCTGAGACCATCGCCTAGAAAATTTAGCCACTCCCTTATGAAAGAAATCGATTGCCAGCTCGTAGTGATAGTCATCTTCTACGAACTTCTCCTAATTCTTTTACCAAGATCCATGCCTAGCCCCATCACCAATATATGCCGTGTAATCGCCCAGAACTTTCTCAAACTTCCTTCTGTTTTCCAATGATTCCCAATCCAACTCCTGATTTACATCAGTTACTGACGGGGTTTCCTGTTGTTCGTGCGTTAAAGTAATCCAAAAATTTAAATTTCACACAGTCTTCTCCTAATCAGTAACAGCGGTCCCAGGTACCAAAATGATCATCTAAGGGGTTTCTACTGCAGTTTTCCAAGAAAATTCTCCCTTTTTCCAGGAAATTTCTGCTAAAGTATTTTTCAACCAATCAGGACCCAAGAGATTTCTCCATTCGGTTTAAATGACCCCATCTGACGCCAACCTTCGGATTCAGGAACAAGTATGACATGTGTTTGTAATTTCATGCTTCGTTCAACTAACTAGGACACATGATAAAGTTATAATGCCGCTCATAGTTAATATGGTCACCGAACACACATCAAAACCAACATTTTCAATAGTAATCCACACGCACTGATAAGCATCTAAAATGTCACCACAGGTGCGGACACTACTTCGATTACGCCAAAGATAACGTCCACTCTTGGACTGTCGTTAATTGTTATGTCATTCGTATATGAAAGTGGGTGTTTGAATATTTTATCCATCCATGCCTCATCACCTAAAGACAAGTGCCAGCTTGTAGTCACGACCAACTTTTCCCATCCATTCACTACTGAGAATTCTTCCACAACCATCCATTTTAAACTCATTATACGCCACGCACAGCCACAACACCCTTCCTATCTTCCAGGGCATCAAGCCCAACTCTATTATTATGTTAGTTGTTGAATGTGTTCCACCGACAAATTTATCTGCCTCCCTTGCATCCTGCACTTGATGTACAAATCAATGTGGACACCATATTACAGCACTATATGCTGGTCTGGTCTGACTGTGGGTTTGTACCCAAGTCCTTCGTTTCTCTGGTACATCCCCTTATCACCCTCTCCGTTAAATGATTTTTATCCCAAAGTGCATCTAGTGAAAAACGTGAGAAACACAGTTTGTATGCCAATACAAACAGCAGTTAACTGTAAACAGCACAGTGAAATGTGAGAGTGCCTAAGGCCTGAAACAATGGTTGGAAGCACACTTTGATTGTGAAATCTCGACGTCGAGATTAATTCTTTAACCATATATTTTAGGCTCAAAGCCACAGAGGAATCACACACATACACGCTCATTTCCATGCCTACCAGCAACAAGATACAACTCCCACAGTGGAAGAAAACACACATACACACATTAGTGGAGGAAATTAACTGCACAACCTACATCCAGACAAACGAGTAAAAAGGAACGTCCGGCCATATTTACGCATACATACCCAGAGAGAGATGTACACACACACGCTCTATCACACGTACATTTCCATGCCTACTGAGATCTCGACAGAACAATCAGCACCAAAGATGGCAACGAAAAAATTTAGCAGAGCTCTCACAGAAGAAGAACACACACACACACGTACATGCCTATGTCGAGTACGACATAACCAAGAGCAAGCATCATGGATATGATGAAGTGGGGCAGAACTGTCGTTACAAGTCATTAACTGGGAAGAACTCTCGTAAAAAAATTCATCAGACAGACTATTTAGATAAAGGTATCACCATACTTACGCATACATGTACAAAGAGAGATGCAGATACACATGTCCATGTCTATAGCGAGTTCAGCACAACTACCCGCACCAATTATGGAAACGAAAAAGTGGTGCCATACTCTCTTGCGTCATGATTAGCTGGAAAAAAACCTCCCCTTACATATCATCACGCAGACGAGAAAGAAGATTTGCAAAAGATGGCATGTTTTCACCATTCACCTCAGTGTTTATCTCATACATAGTGTTCATCCCACCCAGTTGATTACATGTACCATCAACACATTGATCACCGCCATGTCTCTCAGCTAACGACCACTTCTCCAATTCTGGGGTTTATAAAATTATATGCAATGATTGCCCACGATACAATATTAAACAGACAGGCAGGCAAATAAAAATTAGATATAAAGAACACTTACTTAAAAGGAAAACTAGTAACATATCTAACTCTACATTCACAGACACACAATACTTAAACACCCATGCTTGCAGCCGGACTCGAACCGGCGAACTTCGGCATGCAGAACTAGCACTCTAGCCCCTACGCTAGACTATTTTTTTGTTTTTAGTAAAATCGGAATGGTTCACGCTTAGTCAAATGCAAGTATATTTCACGAAATCACGACAAAATATCATTCTTTTATCCCTCTTCTTGAACCGAAGAAAATATTTTTATTTGCTGAAATATTTACATCTTGCGTCGATAGTAGTCAAGATGTTTCACACCGCAATAGAGCTATTTCGTAACCTGCATTGCTTGTCGGAAACTCCAGACTCCCGGGCAACTCCAATCATCACGCGAGGGGCTTCGCAAACATCGACGGGGATACCAAAATATTTCTCCACTCTTAAACGCATATTGGTACACAATGTAACATGCCGTGCCGTCTAGCGGTGACTACACCCTCCACCCTCCACCTGATGACAATTATGCGGCAGGCAAGCGCCCTGTTCAAATATTTGTCGCATTGAGAAAGCGCGTACCGAGAGCATGTTTTCACAACTCCTAATGGAGAGCAAACATTCCAGAGCGTATTTATGCAGGCCCGCATTCCAGAACAGAAATAGCCCTAGCCTCAGGGGGTTGATTTTCCCCTGCAAGAAAAGGATAGAAGATCTCGCTCTGTCTCTCTCGTGGGGGAGTGGAATGTCTGCGCACAAAGAAATTAAACGCTTGGGAGGTGTTGCCATCTGGGCGACCGGTCAAGGAACTAACGCGGCCACGCATGCGCAATTTGAGGTTTGTGTTGCCACCTGACCACGCCCTTATTGGCTGATTCAAAAGCCCGCCAAACTTCCATTGGAGGGGAGGGGAGGGAGGTGCCCCCAGCACCAAACCTGTAACGTAACATAACTGTAAAATCGCCAGCTCTCTCCTTCCCCCACTACCGGCGGCTATATCGCCTTACTGTGAGGCCCGGACTATCGGCGTTTGATATCTGATGAAGCAGAAGATAAAGCTTAACTTCTGGAATTGTTTCCCAGTCCCACTCAGATTGCTGACCAATGAGTTCCGTGGCGGAAACTGGCCGGAGCAAGCTGCTATCCTCGTCATATCCTTCTAGTGCCAATGGTTATAATGGGAATGTGGAGCTCTATCTCCGTGAATCCTTGGGGAAGTGGCAGGAGCCGTAAAAACCCTTGACTTTTACCTTTTGAAGATTTCGAACTAGTTGCCGCACGCAGGCACACTATCAGGGCTATCAGACGTTAAAAAAATCCCGGGCACGTTTTACTATTGTAATTTCCTTCCGGTGCTCAGAATCGATGTTCAGTCTTGTGATACTGTGGAAAGATGCCTATCCCAATTTTCGTTAAAATTTAGTGAACCTACATTTACGTCAATAACAGTATTAAAGTATTGTTAGTATGATAGTGCAGTAGTCCGCAACCGGTGTGACGCGAGAAGGTGAAAGGTGTGCCGCGAAATTTTACCCATTATAAGGAATTAATTGTCTAGTTTTTTATTACTTATATTTTAGTTTCATGTGCCGCGAATTGTTACGGTATTATGGTATACTAAGAAATTAAATTTCATTTATTTACTCACAGTTGCTATTAATTTTGTTTATTCATTATTGATATTTTTTATTCCTCGCCTCTACTGCTGCGCTTTGAGGTTCTGTTATATTTACCGCATGTACTGTGTATGTGCTTTTCCCTCAGTCTAAACTAGGGCTGTTGATAAAATATCGATATATCGATATTTTTTTTGAAAATATCGATATTTATGAGGGATATTTTTTTAGGACGATATTTCGATACTGAAATATGAATATCGGATACGATATTTTTTTAAATAGTCGTTTTCCGTTTTCCTCATAGAAGATATCTAGTTATTATTGGTGGAAAAGAAGACGATTACCTGTGTTGCACTTGCAATAACTTAAATCATAGATAGAATTTTAAGAAAGGATGAAAATTAATAAAATCTAGATGATCAAATAAAATTTATAGGACCATATTTAAACACACAGTTAGTGCTTCTGATTAATTGTTTCTACGTAATAAATGTCACTACTGTTGCTCTATCAGTCATACAAATTCACTAAAGCCAAGATTTCCCTGGGATCTCTTTCTGGTTTTATACGTCTTAGAGTAAATCGTACACATTATGCTTTTCATTTTAGTAAAAATGTTTAATGCTTTTTTTCTTTCATAAAAAATATATCCGTAACGCCGTGAAAAAGCATTCTGTTTCAGAAATTGAGGTCTTGACTCAGAAGAATATTTAACATCGTTTTATGAGTAAATAGCCATAAGGTTTGGTCGTATTTTTACACAATTTGTTTTTGTAACATTGTTTCCATAAAATATATCGATATATCTATACATTGATACTTTTTCTCCGATATATCAAACGCGATATTGATACTTTTAAAAATATCGATATATCGAAAATCCGATATTTTTTAAAATATCAACAGCCCTACTCTAAACTGCTTGGATTAGCAGGCCTTTCCAAGCCTTATATTATTTTATTACGTTGTCGGTACTTCTCCAACAATACTTTGTTTCTATACCGTTGCACCGACGCATTGTTATACATCACTGTAAAAACAATCGGCACGTCTATGTGACTTCTTTGAAGTGTATAAATTCCGCTTCTTACAATTACTCCAGCTCCATCATAGCTGTGCTCTGAAGTGGTCCGAAAACTGTGTTAGTAATTGGTCTTGATTTTTTCTATTACAATTAGCAGACTAATGTTATTTCTTCAAGATGGACAAATTCCTTGAACGGTGTGTTCCGTCTATGATTGCAACTAGTGAAAGCGATGAATCAGAAAGAAAGAAATAAAAGTTGATGCAGAGGAAAGATACTAATAATTACTTATTCCTATGGTTTTTTTTTTTTTTTTTGGTGTGGTGAAATAAAGTCTTCAATTCCCGAGTGTATCGTTTGTGGTGAAAAACTCAGTACCGCTGCTATGGTTCCCAGTAAATTGAAACGACATTTGTCACCAAAACATTCTTCTCTGTCAAGTAAAGATGTCAATTATTTTCGTCGGTTGTTGGAAAATAAGTAAAAAACAAAGAACTTTCATGACCGCTACAGTACGTAGTTTCGGAAGAAGTACAGGGAACTAGTCATAAGGCAGCCGAGCTTATCGTAAATACCAAGAAACCACATACTATAATTGAAACGCTGTTAATACCTGTTTGTAAAGAGATGGTGAGAATAGTTCTGGGTTTAGAATCTGCTAGTGAAATTTCAAAAATTCCTCTTTCTGCTGACACAATCAATCGCCGAGCTATCGAAATGTCTCGTGATATTGAAGACGATACGAAGGAGAAAATTAACAACAGTCAGAAGTTCTCACTTCAGATCGACCATAGATATTAGCAGCCACACACAACTTCTGCAGGCTTCGATGGAGATAAAATTGTAAGTAACTTCTTCTTTTGCAAGGAACTTCCAGAGCAAACTACCGGTGAAGAAATATTTCGTTTGACTGATGAATATTTGCTCCTTAATGAATTAACATGGAAGGATTGCGTTAGTGTTTGTACAGACGGAGCGGCTGCTATGACAGGCCCAGTGAAAGGATTTCAGCTAAAGTAGTCGAAGTAAATCCCGACGTAGGATGCGATCATTGTCTCATTCACAGCGAAGCCATTGTTGCTAAATATCTGCCACCTTCTCTGAAAGATGTGCTGGACGAAGTAGTTAAAGTCCTGAACTTCATAAAATCGCGGCCGCTAAATTCGCGACGTTTTTCCGTTTTATGTCAGGAAATGGGTTCAGAACACACTACATTCCTGCTACATACAGAAGTACGCTGGCTGTCGCGATGAAAGGTATTAACGCGAATATTTGAACTTAGAGAAGAGGTCCAGGCATTTTTGACTGTTGAAAGACATAAGTACGCGGATTGATTCGCAAATGGTGAACGGGTATGTAAGTTGACATATCTTTCCTACATTTTCGTACACTTGAATGAGCTGAACATCAAAATGCAAGATGGGAACGAAAATATTCTCGTTAGTATGGATAAGATTAAAGGATTTGAGAATCAGCTGGATTTGTGGTTACAGAAGATTGAAAATGGGTCGTGTGAGATAATACAGACTGTATGGTCATTTGATGACGGTAATAAAAAGGTGATGGACTTAGTTATACCTGGTAGAACATTTAGAAGCCCTGCGGCAGAGATTCAAAAAGTTCTTTGGAGAATGTGTTGAAGATTTCAACTGGGTTCATGATCCATTCGTTGCAAATTTGGAACAACTTCCAATTAATATGCAAGAGGAACACGCAGATTTAAAAGCTGGCAGAACTTTGATTCCTTTAGATACATTTTGGCAAACAATAAGGAATGAATATTCGGCTATGTCCGACATGGCAGTAAATATGTTATTGCCGTTTCCAACTACATATTCATTTGAATTGGGCTTCTCGACGTTGACTGAGATTAAATCATCCAACAGTGAAAGACTCAAATCAGTCGATGAAGAAATTTCTCCATGTGTGCATTTAAGCAGGTACAAGTGTCAATTGAAGGTATGTGTACAATTGTACAGTAACATAAAACTGCCGCCCGACCGGTAAGGTGTGCCGCGAGATATATGGATACCCTATGGTGTGCCGCGAGTGGGAAAAGGTTGCGGACCACTGTGATAGTGAAAACGTTCACCACATTGTTACTGTTTACTCACCTCTTTGTTGCACTCGTCGCAATATATAATATTTCTGTCCGTTGAGGAATTAGTGAACTAGTTAATCCACCGCCTAATTAAAGACGATTCTGACGAAGAGACGGCTCACTTCAGCCTTTGTGCTGTATTAATAGCGAACAGGAACCTAGTACGCTCACTTCAGTTGTTGGAAATAAACATTGTAATTAAATATTTGTGATTTTCGAAGTTAAAACCCTGTTGTTGATTTTCGAAAGAAAACCACATAAAATAGGCAGAAACAGGCACTAACGATAATTAGGCATTTTTGGCACTATAAAATCACAAATAAGGGCCATAAATATTTATAAATCGTGTATATATGACGTTATTTTCATGCATTTCAATCAGGAACACAATAGCTTTTTGCCTAAAATCCGAGGTCTAGTAGTTTGACAAAACCCGAAAGATCAATTCTTCAGAAATAACAGTAGGCAATATTCTAATCAATAAACTTTTATTAATAATTGCAGTATTATTTTATGCAGGAACTAGTGACAATCAATTATTATGTACTCGGGAGGAAAGTTTTGTGGCCGTTGGATTTGCAATTTTGAATTTTTGACATGAGATTCGAATTCAATGACTTGTTCAATTTACAATTATTACCTCAGTCAAGTCCATCCATGTCATTATAAATTCAGTTATTTAAATATTATGAGATACTTTCAGCTACCATATAAAAATTAATATTAAGTAACTTATAAAGAAGACAACCTCATTTTTTAATTTTATTGATTAACCAAATAGTTACATTTCAGTACCGTTGCAATTCTAGTACGTCCGTTTTTCTTCAGAAGTATTGTACCTTATGATGAAAAGATTTTGTTGATCTGATAAGTTACTTACACTATTATTTAAGAAAATTGCACTACCCAGAAGGAATGATTTGAATCACTCAGAAATCGGAGGATGAGTAGAACTGTAAAACCGTAATAAGTGATTAAGGTTGCAGAGGGATGGCCTGCACATAGACCTAAAAGCACCATCTTTTTTGAGACAGGATAGGTCAGAGTTAAAATCGGACCAAGCGTGGTGGGTGAGCGGTCCAGCTTCAGCCTCGCGTTCGGGAGGACGCTGGTTCGAATCCTCATCCGCGCATCCAGAATTTGGTTTTTCATAGTTTCCCCAAGTCACTCCAGGCGAATTCCGGGATGCTTCTTTTAAAACGCCATAGCCGAATTCCTTCCCGTTCGTTGCCTCCATCCTTTTCCGCCTCTAATGACCTCGACGTCGACGAGATGTAAAGCCATAGGCAATACATAAATAAAAATCTGTTCAATGCCGTCAAATGAACTGGAAACAAGTGGTTAACGCTCCGGCCACACAATCGGGAGGACGCCGGTTCAAATCCCCGTCCGGACATCCAGATTTGGGTTTTTCGTGGTTTCCCCAAATCACTCCAGGCGAAAGCCGGAATGCTTCCTTCGAAAGGCCATAGCTGAATTCTTTCCGTTACTTGTCCCCTGTCCCATCCCGACTCAAATGCTCGACAACGACGAGGCGTAAAGCCATAATTAAAAAAAAAAATTAAAAATTGAAAAAGGAAGTGGAAACGTGCAAGTGCCGGTATGCCTTGTAGATGTCAAGGGGCGCAATATCAGAACGTGGCAGAACAGTACCGGATAAGCAACGTAGCAAGAGTTAGCAAATATTACGAGCTCTGCGCCTTCGGGAGACTCGCGCCCTTGCGTCTAAACGATCTGGCTTTAATGTATACAGAAAATGATTTATTTAGAAACAATCACTTTACAAATGTTTGCGAAGAAAGTAAACTGAATTAAATTATGTGTTTGATGGTTTTACATTCAGCCCCTCAGTCACGATATTACCACCTTTTCATTCCCTACTAATAGGAGTCCTCCCGTCGTCCTTCATAAGTATAAAGTTTTTATCAGTGATTCACTAGAAACAGAGAGATATACGCTGTGGCATATACTTACACACCTTTTACCTTCCTTTTAACTTTACTTCACAGCACAGCGTGAGCTCTTCGTATGTTCAAGGAATAAAACACCGTCTATTAATCTTTCTAATTCCACCCTTGAGGAATGGATCCGCTGCAGAGTACAACCATCCTGTGTGATGAAAAAGAAAATCACGCCAAGACAGTGCCCTTCACAGAACATGTCGACTGGTCACAGAATGCCTGAGACCATCACCTGTGGCCAAGAAAATATAGAAAATTTATCCCATTCTCTAAACCTCCTTTCGTTTTCTAATGATTCCCAGTCCAACTCCTTTTTTACATCAGTTACTGACAGGATTCACAAACAAATTTAGTTGTCCACCTATGCGTGCCCTACAACTCAATTGATACCCAAATGGATGTTTCAAACAATCTACCCAAAGTCTGTAACCCAGTTCCCTTCTGTCATGCAGTAACATGCTCCCCAGGTTATATCACTGTTAACATCAGCCTCGTCAGTTCTCTGCAATTAACTAACGTGTGTCTCAGGTATACAACTCTTTACATCAGCCTCCGCGTGCTTTCTTCAACTAACCAGCGCACACGATAAAGTTACCATACTGCTCTTAACTAACTGATAGTTTAATCGTCATCAAACAGACAACATAACCCGCATTTTCATAGATCTCCACACAACGACAAGTATCCGAAACGTCACCATAGGTGCAGACACTAGTTCCATTACGTCGAAGATAACGCCCACTCTTGGACTGTCGTAAATTGTTAGGTCATTCGTATATGAAAGTGGGTGTTTGAATATTTTATCCATCCATGCCTCATCATCTAAAGACTAGTACCACCTCGTGGGCTTGACCCACTTTTCCCTTCAACGCACCACTCAGAATTCTTCCACTAATATCCATTTTAAACTCATTATACGCCAGGCACAGCCACTACACCCTTCCTATCTTCCAGGACATTGAGCCCAGCTCCATTATTATGTCAGATGTTGGATGTGTTCCACCGACAAATTTATCTGCCTCCCTTGCACCATGCATTTGATGTACAAAAAATGTGGACTTCATATTACAGCACTATATGCAAGTAATGGGACTGTACCCAAGTCCTTCGCTTCTCTAGTATATCCCCTAATCGCCCTCTCCGTTAAGTGATTTTTATTCCGAAGGGCATATAGTGTAAAACGTAAGAAACACATTTTTGTGCCAACACGAACGGCAGTAAACTGTAAATAGCACAGTGAAATGGGAGAGTGCCTAAGCCCTGAAACAATTGTTGGAAGCACATATTGATGGTGAAATCTTAACGTCGATTATAAATCTATAACCATATGTTTTAGACTCAAATCCACAGAGGAATCACACACACATACACATTAGTGGTTGAAATGAACTGCACATACTAAGGAAGGTATCACCATACTTATGCATACGTACACAGAGACATACACACACGCACATTTCCATGCCTACAGCTAGCTTGACACAACATCCAGCACCAATCATGGCAACGAAAAAATGGAGCAGAACTCCAAAAGAGGAAGACGACACACAAACACACACACACATATACACACACATGTACATGCATATATCGAGTTCAACAGAACTAACAGCAAGCATCGTGGAAACAATGAAGTGGGATAGAACTGTCGTTAGCACTGATTAACTGGGCAGAACTCTCGATACAAAAATCATCAGACAGCCGAGTTAATGTAAGGTATCACCATACTTACGCCTACATGCACAAAGAGAGACGCAGATACACATTTCCATGTCTACAGCGAGTTCAGCACAACTACCGGCACCAATCATGGAAACTAAAAAGTGGTGCAGTACTCTTTTGCCTCATGACTGACTAAAAAACAGACCTCTCATTACATATCATCGTGCGGACGATATAGAGGGTGTGCAAAAGATGACATTTTTTTCTCCATACAGCTCAGTGTTTATCCCATACATAGTGTTCATCACACCAAATTGATTACATGTCCCATCAACACATAGATCACCGCCACGTCTATCCCACACCGCAACCCTTTCTGCCATTCATTAACAGTGCCCCAGTTACCATGAGTTGAAATAGACAATGGCTATCAGCAGATACCAGAACCCTTGATATTCATACCAGGTCTCACCCACAAATCCATACCTCACCACACACAAGCACAAAGAAACATAAATGAAGGAACAGAAAATCATACGTCATATGCAGACGTGTTTAAGGAAGGTATCACCATATTTACACATACAGACACAGAGAAAGAGACGCACAAACACGCACATTTCCAGCGAGCTAGACACAACAAACAGCCCAATCATGGCGGCTAAAAAGTGGTGCAGAACCCCCTTGGCTCAAGACTGACCAAAAAATCATCATTAACATGTGTCCCAAATACCAAACTCTTCACATCAACATCATATCATTTATCTCACACTACAGACCTCTCTGCCATTCAGTATCATGTGTCCTAGGTACAAAACTGTTCATATCAGCACCACCACGTCTATCCCACACCACAAGCCTTTTCTGTTCTTCAGTAACATGTGCCCCAGGTACCATGAGTAGCAGTAGACACTTGATCATGAGACAGATATCATAACTCCCATATTCATACTAGGTCTCACCCACAAATCCATACGTCACCACACACAAGCATACACAAACATAAGTGGAGGATCAGCACATCATACATCCAGACAGTGATGGGAAGGTAGCATCATACTTACGAGTACATATACAGAAAGAGACGACGTACATTTCCATGCCTACAGCGAGTTCGACGCAACAACTATCCCAATCATGGCAACGAAAAAGTGGGACAGATCCCCCATGACTGGCCAAAACATCATCAGACAGACGTGTTAGAGTTTGTGCCATGGATGACATGTTTTCGCCATACACCTCAGTACTCATCCCATACGGATTATTCATCATTCCCAATTGATTACATGTATCATCAACTCATACGTAGCCAGTGATTGTGAAATCTCAAACTCGAGAAGAATCCTATCATGACAGACACACAATCACAAAGAAAGACACAGATACACACACACACTCACACGTCCATGCATCCACACAGTTCCATACATCATCGTAAACATAAATGTAACTGGAGGAAAGGGACTGAACACCCTACGTCCCGACTGAATAGTTACAGGATGTACAAATTGTGACACGTCTTTGCCACACACTTCAGTGCTCATCACACAAAACTTTACATCTACCATCAATAAATAGTGTAACATGCATGCGTCTGTGTGGGGTTATTTACAGTTTATATTTTTACACTGGTGGCTTTACTGATACTCTTCAAATCACTTGAGGTTAGGTCTGACCGGCCGCCACGTATCCGTATTTTAACCCCGCATACGAAGGGTAATCTTTCTAGATCAATTACTTATGGCTACTACCCATAAGTACAGCTACATAAATTAAACAAAATCTCATGGATTCAGTTTACTGTTTATTACACTCAAGTTCACACAGGTACAACTAACCACTCTAAACCACCAGATATCTATAATGTTTAATCTGACTTCGATAATCCTTAGACTGTAAGTCCAAATAAGTGGTGAAACTGACTACGTCTCTAGTAACTACCGACGATCCTACTACGACACTCGTATTTGCTGTTCACCGTCCTTGTTTATTCTTGCACTGCACTAAAACCGTTCACATCACTACTAAAACTGTTCATCACTCTTTCTAATGTTCCTTCCGACCAACATATCGTTAATTAGCACGAGGTGCAGTCAATAATAAAACCAGGCGGGTCATACTGTTTTAACGTCTTCCCGCTTTTGTTCAACGACTCTCTCTGGTGCGATATTCCATATCGCAACTCTCGATCCTGCGTATATCGCATATATCGAAACTCATGAAATCACTCTGTGGTGTTACAATAGGTGGTCACTGATGGTGAAATCTCAACATCGAGTAGGCTCCTACCATAACTGAACACACAACCATATAGGAACACCCACACATATGTCCATGCATACACCACAATTTCATACGTCACCACATTCATACAAGTAACTGAAGGAAAGGGACTCCACACCTCACGTCCAGACTGAGGTGTTACAGGATGAGCAGAGGATAGCATATGTCAGGGGTGGCCAAGCTCCTAGATAGTCCGGGCCGTTTTTCAAAATTTGAAATTTTTCACGAGCCGCAATTAAATACGTATTTAAAAGGTATGCAAAAATGGTATTAAATTTTTTTTTACAGAAATTATATTTATTGAAAACATATGAATAAAGTTACAAAATGTGTGTATTGAATTTAAATATTAAAAATTAAACACATTTATTTTACTTCTCTTGATAATTGTTTAAAATTTGGTGAATAATTGGTGACAGCATTTCTGAATAATTCTTTGAGATGCTGGTTAGTTAGTACTAAAACTTTTAGTACATCTTCCAAGTTTTTTTTAATAAACTCTACCTCTCCATACGGGCGTTTTGCACGAGCAATATTCCAGTCAATAACAAAACTAGCTTCAGCCACATTATTAGCTCCATTGCTAAAGGTCATCAAAATTGACTGTTGTTTATTTAAATTTGAATTTAAAGAAGCAAGTTTATCTGATCTTAATTTGGAATTTGGTGGATACTGATTAGAAAACTGAGGATGATTGATTTCATAATGTTGACGTAAACTGCTGGCTTTATTTTTGACCGTAGAATTACAAATTTTTTTTATTTTTTTTTATTGTCAATAAAAAATAAATTCTCCTCCCACTCATTATTAAAACTTCTATTTTGTTGTTTTATTTTCGTTCTGTGTCATCATATTTTTAAAAGAACTGGCAATAAATAAAGAAATTTAGAAATACAAGTTTGTGTTATTAAAACAATAACAACACGTTACATACTACTAAACAAATTATAGTTAACTTACCAAAAATTCCAGATTACAAATTATACCCGTAGCAAGAATGATACAAATTGTTTCCTCGAGAGCACAATATCAACTGTCCGTTGCAATGAAAGTTTACAAATTCAAAATCGGTATGGAGTAGGTCGATTACCGACGATTACGCCAGTGTTTATGTTTTTCGTGCAGTTTTCGATGGGTCATATCATTCGTAACTTGGACGGAAATGAAATTTGTTACAACGCTGCACTTAGTTTTTCATATTTGTTACCAGTAATTTAAAGGAAATTTTGAAACACATACGGAACGATAATAATTTTTTTCAATATAATAACACAAAAATGAAAATGGAACTCGGGTACATTTATCGAGAGCCACAAATAATCCTTCAAAGAGCCGCATGTGGCTCGCGAGCCAAAGGCATATGTCTTTACAACACACCTCAGTGCTCATCACACTTACCTGATTTCATGTGCCATCAGTATAGATGGCTGCTGGAACTAAACTCTTGGCACGGTTTGGTCAAAGTCATTTGTTAATAGCAGCTTCTGAAAGGTAAATGTGAGTCATCCAAACCAGGCGGGCGCGGCGAGAGGGGGCCACCCTCCCCCATTGCGGACAGAAATACCGCAATATGTCGGAGGGCATCGACGAGTTATCGGATTTTTCCGATAGGGACCGATTACCGGTTACAGGATTTTTAGGACCGCGACCGAATACCGGAATTTCATTGCGGTCGAAAGTGCTTATGTGCGGCGGTATACCGACGTAGGAATACGATAAACGCCTCCGCTATGAGGAAGGGCTCTAAGGGTTACGCGAGGTTGAACTCTTTCTTGAAGTGGTACTGATCTAGGAGTGTGGTTGCTCGGTAACTTGTTCATTCTGGTCTTGCAACCACTGTCGATGGGCACAACTGTTAACTGTTCCCAGCAGCATATTCGGTCTTCCGTTGAATCCATTCCACGACTTCTACACTAGGGGTTCCCAAAGTTTTTCGTACCATGCGCCCCTTCCATCAAAAGAAAAATTCCCAGTCCCCTCCCCCCTTTCACACCGAGCGTGGTGGGTGAGTGGTTAACGTTCTGATCTCGCATTCGGGAGGACGCCGGTTCGAATCCCCGTCCGGGCATCCAGATTTGGGTTTTCCATGGTTTCCCCAAATCACTCAAGGCGAATGCTTCCTTCAAAAGGCTATGGTCGAATTCCTTCCCATTCCTTGTCCTCAGTCCCATCCCGCCTCTAATGACCTGGACGTCGACGTGGCGTAAAGCCATAAGTAAAAAAAAAGAAATCCCCCCCTTTCACCACAATTTTGTTATTAATAAGGTTTACGTACTTTTCGTTACTAACAATGACATATTATAGGAAACTCACTAAGTATGTAATGTTAGAATAAAGGCGGCTAAGAAGTACACAACAAATTCTGAAGTCAAACTAGAACATGGGGCTTTTGCTATGAAGCATTTACCTGGTTCTCACCCTGGAGAAAATATAGCAAGGGAGGTTACTAGTATCGCAGATCGTTGGGCTATTGACCAAAACAAAATACATTTGCTGATTCATGACAGTGGCGCCAACATGGTGAAGGGAGTACGCGTTGCTGAGTATGCTTCCGTTAGATGTTTCATCCATTTGCTTCAAAGAATTTTAACTGAGCTATTGAAGAGGCAGGAGTGATTGTTACTGGTAGATGTCTCGTTACGCACTTTAATCGTTCGGGCTTAGAAGAAAAATTGCTGGCGATTTAAAAAGAAAAATTTACCCGACCGTCATCAGATGCCAAAAATCCGCTCGACATGGGATACCACCTTTAATATTACATAGTTTCTATTGGAACAAAAAAGGGATATATCGCTATATGTGGCTGATCGCGGAATTCACACTAATTTGACGCTCCAACAGTGGTGTCTGATGGTAAAGTGCGTTAAGCTATTGAAGTCCTTTGAAGAAATAACAAAAATAACAAGTTCTTGTCTCTACTGCAATTCCGAAGTAATATCTGAATTTTCTGCACTAAAAAAATATTCAGATAACGATGAGAAAGCACAAAGAACTCTTGACTTATCATACATTAGAGCCTCTATGAAAACTGAATTAAAACGTCGTTTCGGCTCCTTAAGTGAAGATTCAAACTAATTGATTGCGACCTTCCTAGAACCAAGATCCAAGGCAAACTATCTGGGGATTGCTGAAGCTCATCAGAGGATTCTATTGGAATCTATAAAAATGTCTTGCGGGGGACGAGAAAGAATCAACTTTAACTCACAAAGCTCACGACATGTTTTGGAACTGTTTTACGAGATAGCCAGTATCACGCTCAAGAAAGAAACGTGATTGCTGGCGAGATTGACTTTTATTTATAGCCATCTCGAATTAATGGAAAGCGTAACTCGTATATTTGGTAGTCAGTTAATACGACACGCTATCCGAATTTGACGAATTTTTCAGCGCCTTGCAATAGTGTACGGTATATAGCGAAAGACTTTTCTTTGAACCTGACCTTGTTTACGAGGACAAGCAAAACTGACTATTATCTCCTGTTTCGTAGAATTAGGTGTTCATTCAGTACAAAAAGTAATTTTTTATGTTAAAAGCAATAATAAACGGTATTTTTATTTGAGACGTAGTGTTTTTATTTGTGTTTAGACTTATTATATATTTAGCATTTGTGAATTTAAAGAAAATTTTGTGAAATTTTCGCAATTTATTGAGAATTCGACACCCGCAGGATATCCATCGGATATCTATCCGATATCCCGCCGGATAGTATATTTCGACCGGATACCGGATAGTTGCCGGATATCCGTTTCATCTCTAGTGTAGAGGTTTTGATTGCAGCACGTTACGGTTTCGTACCGTTCTGAATTATCACGGTCAAAGTGCAACTATAATTCTGTAATTCTATTCAGTATTGTCATGTCCTTCTTCTTTGGAATAAATTACATTGTAATCACATGTATCCTTCTTGTTGTTGCAATCTTCAAAAACATATGTGTGTTAGTTGATATCCTACATCGCATTTTGACGTCCTGTTTCCGATAAGAGAAAACACTCGCAATACGAAAATAAAAGTTCGGAAGGCTTCAGCATAGTATTGTCGTAATGCTATCCGATAAACACAAAACAACAATTACTGATTCTTTGATTCTGGCTACGTCGTCGGTCAGAATACGACGAAGGAATTGAGTTGTGAAAATATGGTGCAAATATGTATGCCCATAAATTTGAGTTACAAAGAACTGGAATACGAAAACTGGATGAAAGACGTATGATATGTTTCTGTTTGTAACTGAGTCTCTAGGATTGATACTTTGATTTATGAAAAATGGTCTCTACAGTTCCTCCCTATATAAACAAGCCGTTTCATCGTCTAGCCAATATTGCCGGGAGTATTCCATCCGGTGGTATAGTCTTTTCAGATAATCAGCCATAAAGATCGCGCATGGGAAATGTACCGCCAGCCGAGGTGTTTCAACTCCTGATGGATCATATCACAAAAAGAAAAATACCGCTAACTGAGAACAGAAATCTATAAAGCTGCAATTCGATTAGTCGTTTGTTAGCAAAGAGGAGGATCTGAAAGCGCAGCAGTTCCTTAGCGGCGAAAAATTTGAAATTGACTCAAGGTAATACTATAAAAATAGAAGTAGTGAATGTTGTCAATGTGGTGTCTCAGAGTCCCTCTCATCACGACTCGATTGTTTTGAAGCAGTCCCCCATCTTTAGTCTTTCGACTGGTTTGGTCCAATCATCCATCCCTTCATATCTTGAGCTACCCTCTTCCTCTCAACAAACTCCTTACAAAACACGTCCTCAATTATCTGCTTCATATATTCTAATCTCTGTCTTCCTCTGCAGTTCCTACCTTCGACTGTACCCTCCACTAACAAATTAACCAATCCAGCATGTCTCAAAATACACTTAACTCGGTCTTCACCTCTGGCACAGCATATTGTGTAATGTGAACCACGCCAGAACTCTTTCGTGGTTCGGATTCCACGTTAAACTGTAGATCCCCTGTACCCGGCAGGATTGTCGGGTTAGGTTAAGGTGGCTACGACAGGGGCGGAATGCGCAGCCATTAGAAACCCTGTCAGTAGGTCATTACGACCACATGAAATTATTATTATTGTTTCAAAAACTCGTTCGTTAGGTATTTTATGCGTCCACTTAATTATTAGCATCCTTCGATAACACCAAATTTAAAATGATTCAATTTTCCTTCTGTCTGGTATTCCTGAAGTCCATGCTTCGCTGCCATAAAGTGTGGTGCTCCACACATAGAGATTTAAAAAGTTCTTTCTGAGTCCTGGATCAATATTTGAAACTAAATGATTTCTCTTTTCCATGAAGGCTCTTTTTGCTAGTGCTATTCTGCTTTTAACGTCATTCCTGCATCGGCCATCAATTGTAATTTTACTTCCTAAGTTGCAGAATTCACTAACTCCTGCTATCGCATCTGACCCTATTTTTATATATAATCTACTACTTGGTTTATATTTAGTCCAAAATTTTCCTTCAGTATTTTGTTCATGATATTCAATAACTTCTCAATATCCTCAACCTGTTCTGCAAACAAGACAATGTCATCAGCAAATCGTAGCATACTGATTTTTTGTCCTCGAAAACTTATGCCACATTCAAATCTTTCATTCACTTCCTTTATTGCTTCTTCTACATACAAGTTGAATATTAACGGGGATAGACTACAACCTAGTCTCACACCCTTTTTAACTGATGCATGTCTCTCACGATTCTTTACTTTTATCAGAGCTACTTGATTCTTATAATGATTATAAAGTATCCTTCTATCTCGGTATTTCAGACCCGACTTCTTTAAAATTTCGAACATCTTGTCCCACCTAACATTATCAAAAGCTTTTTCTAAATCAACAAACGCCATAAAAATAGCTTTGTTTTTCTTGATCCGTCCTTCAAGTATTATTCTTAAAGACAGAATTGCTTCTCTTGTACCGCGGTTATTTTCTAAACCGAAACTGATCTTCACCTAATATTCCTCCTAATACCCTTTCCTTTCTTCTGTTTATTATTCTGGACAGTAATTTTAAGGCGTGTGATGTTAGACTTGTAGTGCGATAACGCTCACATCTGTCAGCTTGTGGTTTCTTTGGAAGTGTGAAGATGACACTTTTAATAAAATCAGTGGGAATCTCTCCAGTTTCATAACTTTTTGATATAAGTTTGAATAATCTTTGTGTTCCTTTTTCTCCTTGGCAT
The DNA here is from genome assembly GCA_031002005.1 of Vandiemenella viatica. Classification (NCBI taxonomy): domain Eukaryota; kingdom Metazoa; phylum Arthropoda; class Insecta; order Orthoptera; family Morabidae; genus Vandiemenella; species Vandiemenella viatica. Next base: position 373,463,250 of record CM061921.1, read on the forward strand.
TTGAGAAGTTCTGCAGGAATCTTATCATTTCATCCGATTTCAAATTATTCAAAGCTATATCAAATTCTGTCCTCAGAACAGAATCACCTAAGTCATCAATGTCGACATTAACTTCTTTTTCTAATGCACTGTTGTTCAAATCACCTCCATCATACAGTTTCTCTACGTATTCCTTCCATCGGTTAGCTCTACCATCTGAACTTAGAAGAGGATTCCCATCGGCAGCTTTAATGTTTATAACTCTTTTCTTCATTTCTACGAAATTCTGTTTGATCTTCCTAAATGCCACATCTACTTTACCTACGACCATTTCATTTTATACATCTTCACACTTTTCTTGCGGCTATCTTTCTTTTACTTCTTTGCATTTCCAGTTTACTTGATTTTTAAGTTGTCTGTATTGTTCTCTCCTGCTTCATCCTGAACATTTTTGTGCCTTCTCCTCTGATCCATCAGCTCCAAAAGTTCTTCTGCGAATCAAGGTATTCGGGCGGCTTGTTCCCTAAAGCCTAATGTTTCTTTACCAGCTTTCATTATTTCGGTCTTTAATTCATTCCATTCGTCCTCAGTCGAACCCTTTTCAGAGTTACTTCTGAGACCTAAGTCTACCATTTCTGCAAACTTTTCTCACGTGCTAGATTGTTTCAGCTTAATCACTTCCATTCTGTTCTGCTTATGTTGCTTCTTTATTCTCTTGAATTTCAGCCTGCTCTTCATAACTATCAGATTAAGGTCAGAGTCTATCTCTGCTCGTTGGTATGTTTCACTGTCTAGAACTTGATTCCTGTATCTGTGTTTGACCATGATACAATCTAGCTGATATCTGCCTGTATCCCCTGGACGTTTCCAGGTCTATATTCTTCTAACATGATTCTTAGATTTATATCTTTCACAAAATTCTAACAATCGGCTTCCTGGCTCATGTGTTTCTCCTAAACCAAAACTTCCTATAGTATTCTCCTCTTTTCCTTCTCCCACTACCGCATTCCAACCACCCATGATTATATTAGATTTTTCTTCCCCTTCACGTATTGGATTGGTTCTTCAAACTCAGCGTATATTTTCTCTATTCTTCATCTTCTTCTTGCGACGTTGGCATGTGTACTTGTAGTAACGTGGCTGGGGCGGGCTTAGTTTCTAACCTTATCCTGTCACTAAACTGTTCACAATAACTCACCTGTTTCCCTACTTTCATATTCATTACAAATCCTACAACAGTGACTGACTCCATTGACAGCTTGTATGCTAATTATCATGCCTACCTCCCCCCCCCCCCTCCCCTGTGCGTCCTTCCATTTAATCTCACTAATCCCAACAACATCTAATTTAAGTCATCCCATCTTATTTTTTAAGTTTTCTAATCTACAAGGCCTATTAAGACTTCTAATATTCCACCTCCGACTCGTAGAATGTTTCTATCCATTCTGATGACTCCTCCCTGAGCAGTCCCCACCCGGAGATCCGATTGGGGGATTATTTTACCTCCGTAATATTTTACCCAGGAAGAAGCCATCATGATATATGTAATTTGAGATTATTACATGTCCTCGGGATACCCTTAGGGTCTTTAATGCAGTGGTTTCCCGTTGCCTTCTGCATCCCCATGCCGTCGATCATTTCTGATTCATTCGCCTTTAGGGGCCTTTTCCAACCCCAAGGGCAAGAGGGTGCCCTGAACCGCTTCCCGCTCTTCCGCCCTCCTTTCGGAGGCCGTTGGCAAGCATTGGGCGATTCCTTACACCGGGAATCTTTCACTCGCCAGGGCCTCGTCCGTGCAAATAGGGTGCACCACGTGAAGGAGAGGTTGACATTTGGGTGGAAGAGGCTAATATAGTCTCTCCCAACCCCTTACCATCTTTTCCTATTCATCGCCGCATACACATCATAGCGACTTCAGTTACGAGGAGGTACAAGGGCACTCTTCTCTATCCCCTGTTATCCCTACATGCGAATGTTAAAAAGGGGTAGGCAACCTCAGGATTTTTAGACAGGTGTTAACTAATGTTATTAACCGAGTAATGGGATTTTTTAAAATTGTTTTGTTTTTATTTTGGTTTGGGCTTTACGCCTCTTCGACGTCGTGGTCATTAGAGTCGGGTAAGGAATGGGAAGGAATTGGCTCTTTTGAAGGAACAATCTGGAACTATTGGGGAAACTGAGGAAAACTCATATCTGGATGGGTGGACAGCGATTCGAAACCGTGTCCTCCCGAATGTGAGTCCGGAGCAGTACCGCCCACCCATCACGCTCGGTGTTGTTGGAAGGAAATAAAGGGAGACAATGATTAGAACATATGAAGCAGATAATTGAGGAAGCAAGTTATAATGAGTATGTTGAGATGAAGAGGTTACTACAATATAGGAAGAGATGGAGGATTGATTAAAATCAGTCGAGAGAACGACGACACAAAAAAAAAAGTATTTCTTAAAATATGAAAACAGTACTTTAATGCTTCTTTTCTCCAATACAGAAATTTCAATATTTCCTTTGTAATCTGAAGTTTGCGGCCCTTTTCTTTCTTTGGTAACAATTTTTCATTGCTAATTTTAACAAATGCGTTGCAGAGTATTCCATTCTTCTTTAGTTTAATGACTCCTTCGTAAGTAGTCCGCATGCGGAATTAAAAAAGAAGTTCTTTTCTTGCTACCGAGTATTTTACTCATAAGATAGCCTCCATAATATAATTTTAAGAGATAAAATTTCCTCGTGATGCGCTTAATTCCAGATTGTTTTCTTCATCCACATGCCGTAATTTTTTTCTAATTCACTGACCGTTTCATAAGTACGGTTAAGAGACTGCCCTTGAAAAATATGGCTCCTTGGACTCTCTTATTAAGAGGCTGATTATAAGCAATGACTGACTCCTTATACCGAGAGTCGTTCAGTAGTCAGAACCTTGTTCATGGCCGAGGAAAATAAAAAAATAACCTAGACAGGTAGCAGGACGAAGTCGAGATTCAACCTCCTACTAGGTCCGAAGCCTACCAGGTTATCTATTGCATCCCGAGGCTTCAGGCTACCTCTACTTCAGAAGTTAATATTGTGAAATTGCGGTATCGCTATTAAAGTCCCGTCCTATTAGCTCAGTAGGCTGCGGCACCGTGATGGTATCCGGGGTTAGCTGGTCCATCCCTGGTGGTGCACTCTCCGCAGTGCGTATGGAGTGATGGTGATTCAACCGTCGGATGGGAACGTTAAGCCCGACAGTACAGTCACGCTGGGGAAGGCTGTAAACATCCCCCATAGAACAACAAATTAATGTCGATTACTAAGAAAGGACTAAATATAGGTAGGTAGATGCATGTACTCTGCAATAAGTGCTTTGAAGTCGGTTGCGAGTTTTTATAGAATCACATTACACAGCTAAGGTGTTAAAAACTAGGTAACAAGGGGAACACAATAGAAAGCTGAGTGAGTTTATTTGAAAAAAAAAATACATGATTTAAAACGTGAATCTCGATCCCTTTGAATAGTTGCTACCCTGCTCCAAACACAAAAGCTCTTACGAAAAACTGGTACTATTATATTTTCTTGCACTCAATGTTTTATCTCGTCTGTAGCGTTCCTATCATAATCAAATATCCTTCACATATTATAATCTGTGTCTACTGCTATATTCATTCCTTAAACTCCATCCTGTGAATAAATCACCCGAACCCCGTATATCTCAAAATATGGCGCAATATTTTATCTTCTATTTATTAGAGTTCTGCATCCCAAGGTAAACGACGATCTGTATATATATTCACTTCGCTGTCTGTCCGCCTATCACAGACATCCAACTTTTAAACGGAATAAGTTTCAGATTCCAAATGTACACATATTATGTGTTTCATTCACCCATGCTGCGTATTTAAAATTGTATGTTGGATAAGGCGGTTTCCATAGAGATAAGGAATTTTCCTTCTATCCAAGATTATAGTTGTTGTTGAGAGCTCGTCAAGTAAAGGAGTAAGATATTTTCCGTTTACTTAAACTGAAAACTAAAGACGTGAACTACCACCAATGATGTCAATTTTAAAACGGACTGTACATTAATCGAAACCCCATTAGCACCCGCCTTGCAGTTTTAGTTTTAATCGTGTTCGTGGAAATAGTCTCTTAAATTAATCATCTTAAGGATGTCACATTTTACCCGCTGGGCCACGGGCTGTACATTATACGAAATCCCGCCAATTTCCGCCAGTAGTTTTGGAGTGAATCACTTTCTTTCACTATGGATTTACGCCTCGTCGACGTCGAGGTCATTAGAGGGGGGAAAGGACTGGAGACAAGGAACGGGAAGGAATTCTGCCATGGACTTGTGAAGGAAGCATCCAGGCATTCGCCTGGAGTGATTTGAGGAAACCATGGAAAACCCAAATCTGGATGCCCACATTCATCTAAATCACATTAAGTGAATTACATTCAACGACAATTTAATCCTAACTTGTTACATTTCTCAGCTCTTTACATCACTTTAAAATGAAACATACCCTATTTTACCCGTGGTATTACGGGCTGGGCATTAAAGGACCATAAAAAAACCAACCAATAGTTTTTGCGTGAATCGGGTACATGGAAAAATTATCTTAAATTTATCAGCATTACGATGTCATATCAAAATGTAACATACCGTATTTTACCCGCGAGACAAGGGGCTGTACTTGAATCAAAACCGACGAGTAGTTCCTAGGTGAATCGTGTCCAAATAAAAATTCATCAACTTTATGATTTTACATGACCCTATTTTACTCCCGAGATCACGGACGTGTCCACGAAATTCCATTGAAATTCGACAAGCAGATTTCATGTAATTCGCGTTCTACCTAAATCATCTTAAAGGGTCTAGCGGAATAAGACAGTGAAAAGTGCCCCTGGCCCATCCCGTTCATGGGACATACCAGTTCATAGATGTTGGTTAGCATAGCCTTCTGACAGATTTCTATTTCAATGTCGCCACTCTAGGGGGCGCTACGGGGGTGAATGTGCCATTGGGGCCTAAATGCATAACTCGTGAAATCAATGCAGGAAAATTCTGAAAAAAATCAGGAACGTGCACATTGCTACAGGAAATATCTAGTATTTTGGTGGAATTTTTTGGCGCATTTTACAATGTTTTATCGTAATTTGTTAATATCGAATTCCCAGTAAACAAAGTCAATTCCTTGTGTGACAACGTTTAGATTGTTACTGTAGAATCATCTATGGGCACTATAACTACGGTTCAGATTTCAGACCTGTCCGAGTGGTGCAACATAGCGAAAAAAGATAAACACTGAATTTGATGCCATCGGGTTGATATTTACGGTCTCATACCAATTGTCTCATATTTGGCAGAAATGTTAAACAATGATAACACAATCAATCTCCGCTATTTGAAAGAGAAGGTCAACATCGCCAAATTCGAAGTTCGATCACGCCACATTAACGCCAAGACTTACAGATGCTATATCGATTATTCGCCGAACTCCACAGGTTACGCGGGTATCAAGCGATACTACTGCGAATGCGGAGTTCAGTTCGAGCATCGGTACGGTGAACATCAGTGCGCGAAACTTTCCTTGTGTGCCAAGCTAACTCTATCACAAACCGTGCGCGCAGCCAACTTTCAACTTTCCGTTTATTCATTGTAATAGTTATTCAAGAACAGCACCGATTAAGTAAATCGTTACCAAACAGGCGGCGGAGGCGCCGTATTCCACCATGTACGGTGGTAATTATGGTGAAGGTGGTACGCGGCAAGAAAACCCAACGAACCCAAGCCCCCAGCCAGACGACAACAACGAGCTACCAGCAGCGATAAGAAATGCAATACAAACAGTGACGGAGAATGTAAAAGCCGACGAGCTCCCCATGTGTGTAGAGGAACCAAGACCAACGAAACGCCCCAGCTGGGATCAAGACGACCATCAGCCTGTTGGGAAGACGGAAAAAATTCTACGAGTCTCCAAGGTGCAGTCAACGGTGGCACCCAGAGCAGAGGGGAACGCAACCACAACGCCACAACAGGGCACGTCGCAGAACGGCGTAAGTAAAGTGACATCCCCATCAAACCCCGCTAGGCTTGGCAGCAATAACTACGAGATGTATGACAACGGACCGTTTGTTATCATAGTTGAAAGCCTTGATAAAAATGTTGGTAGATTGCACCCAATGTCTTTAGGGAAGTTACTCAGGTCGGAAAGTGGAAACTATTATAACAGTATTACTAACATTTTCCCCTCAGGCAAAAATCGTATTAAAATAGAATTATCTACAGCGGCGGCAGCCAATGATCTAGTGAAAAGCAACGTTTTCCCTAAACACAATTTGGAAGCATATATCGCGAGCCACTTAGTTACTAGACAAGGAATAATCAGGAACATAGAGACATCACTAACAGAAGAGGAGATTTTAGCAGTCATTTGTAGTCCAGTTAAAGTCATTGCAATACGAAGGTTTTACAAAAATACGGCCGAAAACGGTTTGACTACAAAGAAAGCCTTGCCGGTTTGTGCCATTACATTTAAGTCCCAGAGAAGGCCTGAGAATGTGAAAATTCATGGTGTCCGCTGCCCGGTAGAACCATATGTACAATCGGTTCTTCAGTGTTTTAACTGTTTTCGCTATGGACACAACAGCAAACAATGCCGTAGCCAAACGCGTTGTAAGCTTTGCGGCGGCTCACACGATAGCGATAATTGCTCAAACCCCTCTCAACCCGTCTGTCTGCATTGCGCAGGTCCCCATTCGGCCATTGATAAAACATGCCCGGAATTTATGAAACAGAAAGCCATAAAAAGTAGGATGGCCTTTCAAGAAATTAGTTATCGGGAGGCACTGGCCTCATTTGACAACAGTCACTACGCTAGGGCCGCGGCAGCTCCGCCACCCGACACCAGAGACATTTCCCAATTTCCGACATTACCCAACAACCAGGGGACACCCCTGCAGCCTCAGAGCATAGAAGCGCAACCTAATCCCCCTAAGCTATACCAAAGCTCAAATACAGAACCACGTAGACGAGACTCCAGGACTACATCCGGAAGCTACTACAGAAGTGTCCGTCCCCAACAGACAGCTATACCGAAGCATAGCGACAGTTGGAAGGGTTACCAACAATGCCTAATACCGAACCAAAGAACAGTAGAACCATTATTAAGTAACAGATCTAATTCTGTAATCGAGGGAGGAGGCCCCCCAACCCTGCTGGACAGGGACTATCTAATTGACACAATACTAAACTTCATCATCACCTTGGTACAGAAAATTCAACCTGGCGAGAGCTCAATACCAAGAGAGGCAATAAGAGAAAACATTACTAAACTGATCAGTGGCTCGATAGATATCCCCCCTTATGGCCAAGTTCAATAAAATACTGCAGTGGAATATTCGGTCTATCCACTCAAACAGGGAAAACCTGTTCCACCTCTTATATGAACACAACATCTCGATTGCGGGTCTAATAGAGACATGGTTAAAACCAACATCTAACTTTTTGAAACCAGGATATAACATCATACGGGCAGACCGGGAGGACGGGTACGGCGGAGTAGCCTTACTGGTAAAAGAAACCTTACAGTACAAAGAAATAAAACTAAACGTACATGAACCTGTCATTCAAGCCTGCGCAGCTAACATCAATTTCGACTTCGGAAAAATGACCGTATTAGTATACTATAAGCCTCCACATGCTCGTCTTACAAAACGAGAAATCCGATCGATCCTGCTCCAGCTACCACCCCCCATATTAATAATGGCGGATTTAAACGCCCATCACCAGAGCTGGGGGTGCGAATACAATTGTCGCCAGGGAAATGTACTTACCGAACTCATAGACGAACTGAATCTGGTCATATTAAATGACGGTTCTGAGACAAGACTACAACGACCTTTAGGAAGAAAATCAGTTGTAGATATAACTCTTATTTCCCCAGAGTGTGCATTTTACTTCGATTGGAAAACAGCGTCAGATCCGTCGGGCTCTGATCACTACCCTATCTTGATGTCAACACCAGCGCAGATCGAAGACAACCAGGTGCTAACACCTACTTACAGGTGGAACATAAAAAAAGCCAACTGGTACCATATAAACAGATAGCTACAGAGAAATTCAAAAACCTTCAACTGACAGGGGACAACAAAAGGACTATTCGAAATTTGTGACAATAGTGGAAGAAACGGCTGCAGCAACCATTCCGGAATCCAAGACAAGACGCCCACAAAGGAGTAACTATTGCAGGTGGTGGGACGAGGAATGTAACCAAGCCATAAGAGACAGGAGACTAGCACTGACGCGTTACAAGAAACAACCCACCGAAACCAACTTCATTCTTCTCAATAAGACAACAAGCAATTACAAAAAGACTGCCTAAAGAAGAAGAAGAGAGAAAACTGGGTAAATTTCTGCAACTCATTAAATTCAAAAACCCCTCCGACAATGGTATGGAGACAGAATTAGAGCAGTTCGGCACAGGTCAACCAGCCATCACGCTCAAATCCCACAGACCGCCGCCATGAACCTCCTAAAGTCTCTGACCCCGGACTGGTGTAGTGTAGAACCCGCTCCCTCCCGGTATAGTAATACAAGCCACCCTCTCCTACAACCATTTACTCTCGACGAGCTATAAAATACATTTACTAAAACAAAAAACTCCTGCCCGGGCCCAGATCAAATCCATTACGCCATGCTGAGCAAATTACCCGAAAACGGCAAAGTGATCTATCTACAAATAATGAATAACATATGGACATCTAGAACCTACATACCGTCCCTCAAAACAATAAGGGTAGTACAATACTAAAACCAAACAAGGACCCCGCAGAAAGCTCGTCATTTCGCCCAATATCTTTACTATCGTGCTACCTGAAAACCCTGGAGCGAATGATAAAGAAAGATTGGAATGGTACATCGAACACAACCGCCTATTGCCAGACCTACAGATAGGCTTCCGAAGAGGTAAGGGACTAACGAAATCGTGGCTCATCTAGTCACCGATATCCAGCTGTGTTATGGAAACAATCACTACTTAACCGCACTATTCACCGATCTTACAAAAGCATACGACAATGTAGTTCTTCCTATCCTGGCTGACAAACTAAGGGGAATGAAGATCCCAGACAGATTCATAGACAACCTAATTGCCCTACTCGAGAATAGAATAGTGATCATACGTGAGGGGAACAAGACGTATGGACCAAGATTGACATCCAAAGGTCTACCTCAGGGCTCGATCCTCTCCCCACTACTGTTTAATATTTATTCCAGCGACCTGCACAAGAACATAATGGCGAACGTAAAGATTCTTCAGTATGTGGATGATGTATGCATCTATACAAGCTTCTTATCACTGCAGGCCTGTAAAAGAGCATTAAGTGCAACCACTAATAGGCTGGCGACTTGGATGATGCACAACGGCCTTGATCTCTCCCCTGAAAAGTCGTCCGTCATGGTCTTTACACGACACAGACTGCCCCAGATGACAAATATTTCTCTGGGACCCTTTAACTTCCCAGTGAAAAAAATTGTTACATACCTCGGCCTAAGGTTGGACCCTAACCTGGCTTGGTCAGCTCACATTCGGCACATACTGAAGAAGAGCGAAGCGGCAATCAACATCATCGAGCAGTGACAGGTAAAGCTTGGGGTGCAGACAGGAAGATCACACTAATGCTGTACCGAGCCCTAGTGCGCCCTCATCTCGACTATGGCAACATGTTTTTTGGCTCTGCTTCTAAATCGTTACTAACCGACATCGACAGATGCCAGTATCGTGCACTTAGACTATGCACCGGAGCCATGACATCTACCCCGACAAACGCACTGCTGGTGGAATGCTTAGAACCACCCCTACACATCCGTAGGGCATTTCTGGGGCGGAAGTTCATCCTAAGACTACTCGAAGTAAAGGATGATCAACTTATTGCAAAAATATCTGCTCTCACAATGCAATACACGGAACGGAGGTACTGGAAACAGAAGCCGGCCCCTACTCTAACAACCGCCTTCCGAGAAGTTAAAAAATATAGCAACATAATCTATAGATCACGCCTCCTTCCGGTACATCTGCACAGACTTCGAGAGGTAAGACAAGACTAGACATTATCCTAGACACAAAATTTATAGCGGAAGGCAACCACAATGAAAAAATCTTAAAGGACCGCATTACAAAGCTGGCAGATAACCCCATATGCTTATACACAGACGGCTCTAAATCTGGAAATCGGGTGGGTTGCGCCTTCGCAGACCCTGCTAATGAAAAGAGGGGCTTATATCAACTCCCGGAAGAGGCATCGATCTATACCGCCGAACTACAAGCCATTTTAAAAGCCCTAGAATACGGCTTACATTTGCGGACGAACAGACTAATCATCATATCAGATTCCAGATCTGCTTTACTGAGATTATCTAACCTGGCGGCGGACAACGGCAGAAGCTGGCTGATATATGATATTGTACAGCTAGTAGCAAGACTCAGAGATAAAGGATCGGAAGTGACATTTATATGGGCCAAAGGTCACGCAGGAATAAGAGGCAACGAAGTAGCTGACCGACTAGCTAAGGCAGCAGCACTCAATGGTGAGAAAATTAAACAAATTCCGGCGTCGGACTTGACCCCTATATTCCGCAATAAAACCAGATTAGAATGGGACAGAGAGTGGCGGTCAAAAGACACACATAAAGGTGAATACTATAGAAAAATCCATCCAACTATCCCACGCTCACACTGGCATGACAACATCCAAATCTCAAGGAAGATCACAACCTTTGTCTCTAGGCTCAAATTCAACCACGGACGCTTCGCGAGCCACCTCTTTAGGATTAATGCGATCACCTCCCCCATTTGTGAATGTGATGGCATTAGTGTCGAGAACGTAGATCATATATTTTTTGCCTGTGGACGCCGCTGGGCAGAATCAACTGAATTAATAGAAGAACTGACTAAACACGGTGTGGTATTCCCTTCCAAGATGCAGACCCTTCTCCACGAAAATAGGACGGAAATCTTCATGATTCTCTTCAATTTTGCAATAAGAAACAACATAGAAATATGACATTCTCATTTCTAAAACCCACATTACATTGAAAGGTAACCACTGTCCGTTGAGATAACCAGTCTGTTGATTTCTGTACCAAAGGCTGTGTATGTTATACTGTGGCTAAGGGTACATGTAACCACTGGAACAATGTAGAAAACTTGTATGCTGTTTTGTATTTACATGATGCATTTTATATTGTATTTTAAGTTGTCAATATTTTATATTAAAACGGCTTCTTATGAATTTTATATTGTATTTTATCGCACTATTGTATCATATTGTATTATAGTTTTTTATATTATATTTATATTGTATTATATGGAGCATGTGTTCTATGATGCCCAGTAGATGATCGTATATCAAATGAAACCAGATATCAAAACTATTCAAAACCCACATGTATAAATAACCAAACTGTAACCAAGCTGGCTGTATGGTTTGTACCAAAGGCCAAATAAATTTTAAAAAAAATACTGCGAATGCGCTAACGGTAGCAGAACGATAGGATGCTGTTCTCATGTAGCTGCGGTAATTTATTACCTTCCAAATGCTCGAGTGCTCGATACTTATCCAAAATTGTTTGACCGTCTCAAAATCTAAGCAGGCTTTTTGACGACGTTCATGCAAATCCTGTTATAGAAACGGATAGCGACGAAGATTAAACTTAAGGGGGAAATAAATGTTGTTACGCCCTGTGATTTTTGTTTTGAGTGCTTTGCACTGCAGAAAGATTTATTTAGCAAGAAATGCCTGAAGAATATATTAAGTTCTTCTTTTTCGTGGATTATTTAGTATTATTAATCCTATAAGCCGCTCCTTTCATTTGATAAACAAACAACTTAGAAATCCACAAAATAATATTTCAGCACCCGTCTCACAACTATAATTATGAGGTAAGGCCCCTGTGTGGTAGGCAACCCGATGGCATCAAATTCAGTGTTTATCTTTTTTCGCTATGTTGCACCACTCGGACAGGTCTGAAATCTGAACCGTGGATATAGTGCCCATAGATGATTCTACAGTAAAAATCTGAACGTTGTCACACAAGGAAATGACTTTGTTTACTAGCAACTCGATATAAACAAATTGCGATAAAACATTGTAAAATACCCCAAAAAATTCCACAAAAATACTAGATATTTCCTGTAGCAATATGCACGTCCCTGATTTTTTCAGAATTTTCCCGCATTGATTTCACGAGTTATGCATTTAGGCCCTAATGGCACATTCACCCCCGTAGCGCCCCCCAGAGTGGCGACATTGAAATAAAAATCGGTCAGAAGGCTATGCTAACCAACATCTATGAACTGGTATGCCCCATGAACGGGATGGGCCAGGGGCATTTTTCACTGTCTTATTCCGCTAGACCCTTTATCAGCTTTACGATACCACATCAAAATGAAATTTATCATATTTCATCCGCCATACCATAAAATACATAGTAATCGAAACAGTTTTAAAATCCGAAAAGTACTTTTTATGTGATTTGTGTTCAACTAAAAATTACCTTAAAGTTATCAGCCTTGCGACGACACATCAAAACATAACATACCCAGTTTTACTCGCGCGACAAGGTCTGTACATTAAATGAAACTCCATCAACATAAAACTAGTAATTTGGGAGTGGATCGTGTTCAATGAAAATTTACAAATAAATTATTAAATTTCGAAGTTTTTCGACATGACATGAAACATACCTATTTTATCCGCAGGACCTAGAGCTGTACATTAATCTAAACTTCATCAAAATCCGACCAGTAGGTTATGCATGAATCTCGTTCAACCAAAAATTACCTTAAATTTGTCATTTTTATGATGTCGCATCTAACTGATGCATACCCAATTTTACCTTCAGAATTACGGTTTATGAGTTAATGAAAACACCATCAAAATCTGGCCAGTAGTTTACACGTTATATTATCTCAAACTCTTCAGCTTCTCCATGCCACATCAAAATGAAACATACCCTATTTTAACTGCGAGCGCACGGGCTGTGCATTAATGGAAATCCAGTCAAAATCCGAACAGAATTTTTTTTAATCTAGTTTATTTCAACTTTCAGACTTACAGACACACACCATTTTTTATGTTTATTCCTTCTCTCTAGTTTATTAATAGCATCCTAAACTTTTTTTAAAAATATCTTAAATGTACAGACTTTTTCTTGTTTATATATTTATTATATGAATATGTAGATTAGGACGCTTTACCTCGCACCGCCGGTATGTTGGATACCATACGTATTAATATAATGTTACATCAGTACTAATAAAAATTATCAGTCAGCAAGGAACTATGTGCTTACCTACTAGCAAACTCTTTATAAAGGAAGGATGAAATGTTGTAAAAGAAGACTAGTGCAAATACAAAAGCAATTAACACCACACAGTGTTTTGGTAGACCATAGCACTGAAATAAGAGGTTAGCACAGGATAGGAAGGGATGGAGGATTGCATCAAACCAGTCTAAAGACTGACGACAGCAAAAAAAAAAAAAAAAAAAGCACTGAAATATTTTCATCATTAGTTTTAACAGCCAGTTTCAGTGCTGAATCATAACAGTATACCGTATCGAGGAAAGGGAGCTAAACACAAATCACTTAAACACAAACATCTAACTTCACTCGCATTTCATGTAAATTTAAGGAGTTCTGATTCAATGGAACAAATTCATAATTAATTTTAAAAAATGCCAATGGAACTTTATAGCGTGTAATCAAAGGCAACATATTGAAAATTATAACATTAATTTTTTTCCATATTTACTTTGGCTATGTAAAACATTCTCTCCAAATTCTGTCATACGTATTTTGTTGGAATGATTTCTCACTGAAAACAGTTATTTTAACTGTTTTTCAAAGTTTTTTTTTTTTACGTGAGTTATGGGCGAACGCTTATGAGCTTGTAAGTACTCCACGATTTAACCGAATATTATGTTCGTTGGATGGCACCTTTTACGTTAACGACAGGGCTCGTTTTCAACGGAGTCTTCCACAGACCTGTTTATCCCGCTTTCTGAAGGACAATGGCTGCACTGCAGAGAAACCTTTTTGAATACGTCCTACCTCAACGCCAGCAGGGATAAAAGCCGGTACCTGCTATGGAAATGGGTACGTGCTTCCTGTTATCATTTCGGATGGGATCGATAATTGTTCATGTTACAAAAAAAGGGACAGATGCTGAGGATTCTGGAACGTTTTTCTGGTGGTAAATCTATAGATCTTAACCACTATATATATCTCCTTACCTGATGCTCTGGGTATTACAAGAAAAATCAAGTCAATGTTAGAGAACTATTTATTAACTTCTGAGGCAACTATTATACCCGTGTCTCGAAACCACATTCTCTAAAGAGTTAATAATTTGATATTTTTTTTTTTTTTTTTGTTGTTTGCGGCAGCTGAGGCCATAGAGCCAGCTCAATGTGATTATTATAGCTTCCAGTGAATCAGTCGTCATCCAGTGTTTATATATTGTATCTTCTAAGTATGGACACCACAGGACGGACAGGACATTCACACAGACACACAGCGGATTCGAACCGGTGACCTTCGGCACACGGAGCCTAGTACTCTAGCCCCTACGCTGCGGAGGCCGGCTTTTCATAAAACTTAATGTCTCCATTAAAGCTAAGAAACTTAGTGGATAAAAATATCTTCCAAACAGCATTCGGCAAACGACAAAACTTACACAGCAGGATGTTATACTAGGATTATCCCAGTCTACAAGTCATATCCTGCATCCTCTGAAGACGTTTTCTTGTTATGTGAACTTTGAAGTCACATAGTTTTCCCCGCATGAACAGTGTAATATATTGAACATTGTTTTCAGATTCAGCCTCCAAATTAAAAAATTTCTTAAACACGGGAATTACTTCATGGAAGACTCCTTGAGCTAACCCAACATCTCAGCTTTAATGCATTAGCATCTGCGGCCGTTGTTAATGTTTCGTCCTGCTGGACATTCACAGTAAAATCACTGAAATGAATGTTCTGAAACAATTAACGGGGAACTAACACCGATAAACAATTGCAGCTTTAGCAGTAATAAGAAATATTTCCTGATAAAAGCGACTAATGAAAAGGATTCTAGAGGCATCTGCATTAAAGCATAAGACCGATATTACTAAATAATAATTTGGTTGAAATATTGTGAATTGAACGTTATACATTTAGAAACTTAATGCCACTGTTTCAACAAAGATGTGAGTGTTTGCAAATACAATCAACCTTGCTAAACAGACGTGAAAGGTTTGTTGAGCCTAGAAAAAAAGACATTATCACTGTATCATTCCCAGTGCAATCAAATCAAATCAACGTACGGCATTGTTGCCAGGAGATCCTGAAGGGTTATTAGGCCGTTAAGTGAAAGAGTTTTCAATTCACCGCGCAATACGCCTCTTATCGTAGCTAACTAACATAACCCGATAATCCTACCTGGTAGTGGGGACTTACTTCATATTACGTAGCAAGCTGTCCCAGAGGTGAATTTCGGGATAAAAGTCTTTGAATATCCCCGCTGAGATTCGAACCGGGAAGCATTCCATTTCCACTCAGGATACTTAACTTTTTTTTTGCTGTCATCAGTCTTTCGACTCGTTTGATGCAATCCTCCAACTCTTCCTATCCTGTGCTAACCACTTCATCTCTACATACCCCTTACAACCCACGAATTCAATTATCTGCTTCACATATTCCAATCTCTGTCTTCCTCTACAATTCTTACCTTCGATCCCTCCACCAGCAAATTAACCAATACAGCATGTCTCAAAACATGGCCTATTAAATTCTGTCCTCACAACAGGATCTCCTAAGTCATCAACGTTGACATCGCCTTCCTTTTCCATTACACTGTTATTCAAGTCGTCCCCATTACACAGTTTCTCAATGTATTACTTCCATCGGTTAGCTCTATCCTAGGTGCTTAAAAGAGGATTACAATCGGCAGCTTTAATGTTCACACCTTTCTTCTTCATTTCTCCAAAATTCTGTTTGATTTTTCTATATGCAACATCTACTTTACTTACGACCATTTCCTTTTCTACTTCTTCACACTTTTCTTCTAGCCATTTTCTTTTCTTTTTTCTGCATTTCCTACTTATTTGATTTCTAAATTGCCTGTATTGCTCTCTTCATGCATCATCCTAAGCATTTTTGTATCTTCTCCTCTGATCCATCAGCTCAAAAATTTCTTGTGTGATTCAAGGTTTTCGGGCAGCTTGTTCCCTAAAGCCTAATGTTTCTTTACCAGCTTTTATTATTTCGGTCTTTAATATATTCCGTTCGTCCTCGGTTGAGCTCCTTTCAGAGTTACTTCTTACACCTAAGTCTACCATTTCTGCAAATTTTTCTCTCGTGCTAGATTGTTTCAGTTTATTCACTTCCAGTTTGTTCTGCATATACTGCTTCCTTATTTGCTTGAATTTCAGCCTGCACTTCATTACTATCAAATTATGGTTAGAGTCTATGTCTGCTCCTGGATACACTTTACAGTCTACTTGATTCCTGAATCTCTGTTTGACCATGATATAATCTAGCTGATATCTGCTTGTATCCCCAGGACGTTTCCAGGTGTATATCCTTCTTGGATGGTTCCTAAACTGTGTGTTTGCCACTAGTAGCTTACATCTTTCACAAATTTCAAACAACCTGCTTCTTCGCGCATTTTTTTTTTTTTTTTTTTTTTAACTGCTTAATGTCTCTTAACAGCGAGGTCTTTAGAAAGGATGGGGGGCAAGGAATCGGAAGGAATTCGGCCATAACCTTTTGAAGGAAGCATCCCGGCATTTGCCTGGAGTGATTTGGGAAACCATGGAAAACCCAAATCTGGATGCCCGGACGGGGATCCGAACCGCCGTCCTCCCGAATGCGAGGCCAGAACGCTAACCGTTACACCACCACGCTCGCTCCATTTCTTTCTCCTAGACCTGAACTTCCTACAGTATTCCCCTCTTTTCCTTCTCCCACTATTGCATTCCAATCGCCCATGATTACTAGATATTCCTCCCCCTTCACATGCTGGATTAATTCTTCAATTTCAACGTATATTTTCTCTATTTCTTCATCATCTTCCTGTGACGTCGGCATATAATCTTGTACTAATGTGGCTGGGACGGGCTTAGTTTCTAACCTCATCAAAATAATCCTGTCACTAAACTGTTCATAATAACTTACCCGTTTCCCTACTTTCTTGTTCATTACAAATCCTACACCAGTGGCACCATTGACAGCTTGTGGGCTAATTATCCTGTGTTCCCCAGACCAGAAATCCTCTGCGTCCTTCCATTTAATCTCACTAATCCCAACAACATCTAACTTAAGTTGTTCCAACTCCCTTTTTAAGTTTTCTATCCTACCTGCCCTATTCAGACTTCTAACATTCCACGCTCCGACTCGTAGAATGTTTCTATCCATTCTGATGACTCCTCCCTGAGCAGTCCCCACCCGCGGATCCGTTTGGGGGACTATTTTACCTCCGGAATATTTTACCCAGGAAGAAGCCATCATGATATATGTAATTTAAGAGGATTACATCTCCTCGGGATACCCTTTGGGTCATTAATGCAGTGGTTTCCTGTTGCCTTTTGCACCCCCATGCCGTTGATCATTTCTGATTCATCCACCTTTAGGGGCCGTTTCCAACCCCAACGGCAAGAGGATGCCCTGAACCACTCCCCGCTCTTTCGCCCTCCTTTCGGAGGCCGTTGGCAAGCAGTGGGTGACTCCTTATACCGGGAATCTTTCAGTCGCCAGAGGCTCGTCCGTGCAAACAGGGTGCACCACATGAAGGAGAGGTTGACATTTGGTTGGAAAAGGCGAGCATAGTCTCTCCCAAACCCTAACTAGTGAGTCACAAGACCGTTCCATTGTGTAGTGAAATACATATTCTCAAATGTTTCGCGGCTAACAGATTGTAATCCTGAATTTTTCGACATTCAACTGCACTCTCTGTTTTATATGTATAAATGTATACTAGCCGATACCCGCGACTTCTTACGCGTGGACTTAGAATTTCATTTCCAGAATTGAATATAGAAAGCTGTTAGTAACTTATGATTAGTCCCAAACAATACCAAGTCGGCATAAGATGACAAGAAAGTCATCACTATATCATCCTAACGTCGAACCTGTCTCATAAAGAGAACCAGTTTCCAACATATTTACAAACAGAAAAACAAACGAAGGTGCGGGAATGTGGAAAAGGGGGGTGGGGTGGATTTAACTAAGGACAGCTTTATTTCAGATTAGTATTTTCATCTTGAACATGGAAATCCGATTCTTGGATTTTCTAATAACTTTAGCTGCTCGTGTTCTGCTAGAGCAACCACTGACGCCAGGTTTACGCCCGCAAGGCATGTCAAAAAATAAGACAAAACTGGTGCCAGAAATATTTAAGTAGGCACAAAGTAATAGGACAGTGCAGAGCTAATCGACATCTATACTAAAATGCGTTTTGTCTCTAGACGAAATTTACTGACAATCATACACTAACAGACTGCGCAAGAAGCACAGCTTGAGTAACCGACGTAACATTATAGATTAACACACGCATCCGTCCGTCTGTCACTATTCGATAAGTTCTCAAAACATAGTGACTAAAACTGTTATTCATGTCGTGTGTCCTTCCTACAGATATGAAGTATTTCCATGTCAAATTCAATCAATATCGGTATAGCCATTTAGACGACCAACCTTACAAAAAGACAAAGACTTACTTTCGGATATATTATATTATTAGTGCAGATCACACAAACACACTGACTGCAAGTAAACAAACGGCTGAGTGATCAGTACAGCGTAAAAAGGTGTACACCTGCAGCATTGTTAGACCGCGTACCATTTGCCAAGCATTTCACACCTAAATCTGTTATATCTACAGTTTAATATGGAATCTGAAAAACTGACCGTCCAGGCATGGCTCATACGATCAAAAACAATTCTTAAAAATCTTTGCCTCCATCATGATTTGAACTGGAGACCACAGCCCAAATATTAGTAAGCACGCGCGTTAACCACCGAGCTACCAGACCGCTAGCCGCTGAGGTACTACAGAGTCTCACACATCCTAAGTGTCTGTATATCCCAGTTTCAGTAATTTTTCAAAATTACATGACCATATGTACTATTTATATCGAAAAAGTATCCAATGTCCACCCTACCAAATCGCATCTCCTTGTCAAATTTCATCACTATCAGATTAGCCAATTAGCCCAAGAAACGTGACAAACAGACAGACAGAGACAGAGTTACTTTCGCATTTATAATATTAGTATAGATATACTAACTATTACCGGCGGTTTCGTGCGCGTGGAATTAAAATTTCATTGCTAGAATTGGATATTGAAAGCTGTATGTTATTTAAGATTTGTCACAAACAACACCGAGTCGGCATAATATGACGGGAACGCCATCACTACACCATTCCACTGTCGAACCTGTCTCATGAAGAGAATCAATTTGCAACATGTTTAAACACAGAAAAAAAAGAAGGTGCGTTAGGTGAGGAGGGGGGGGGGGAGGGTTAACTGAGGGAAGCTTCAATTTCTGCTTTGTCTTCCCTTCTTTCTTCAGCATGAGCATCAGATTTTTGGGTTCTAATAACTTTAGCTGCTCGTGCTATGCTAGAGTTACACCTTAGGTCTGCGATGCATGTCCAAAAAAAAAAAAAAAAAACTGATGCCAAAAACTTTGGGTCTACTGGAGATCGCGATTCCGCTACAACAACATATAGTAATATCGTTGGTATACTGATGTAGTCAGTCGCAAGACGTATTATTATCAAGCAGTAATTCCGTTGTAATACAGCCTGGACCATTATTTTCAAGCACAAATTAGGTTGTAATACAGCCTGGACCAGTATGAAACCGTTAAATGTACTTAGGGAAGAATTTATAGTGGAGTCTTGTGTTTGACCACTGCAGTATTATGATGACAACTCCTGGCGGAATCGCGATCTCCAGTAATCCCAAAACTTTTAGGCAGACAGAAAGTAATAGTACAGTGCAGCGCAAATCATCTTCACTAAATAATTAGTTTTGTGTGTTATTAACAGATCATACACTAACTGACTGCGAGACAGACGGGTATTTGAACGGTCGATTCTCAGTGCAATACCTGACGATGCACAATTCACAGAAACCAGAGTCTGTAGCAAAGGAGTGCTTCGAATCCCGCAGCGAGTAATGAGTGACGGCAAACGGCCTTGCTGGCCGATCCTGGTAGGGAAGATACGGGTTCGATTCACGGTCCAGCAATCGAGTTTTCAGTTTTTTGTATTTTTCAGAAATTACTTCAGGTGAATGCTGGAATGGTTTTTTCAGAAGCCTATAACCGATATCCTTTTAGTTACTTGTACCCTACTCTCTCCCAACCGTTAAAACAAAAAAACAAAAAATGTATTATTGATTGTGATCCGTCAGATAGATAGAAACGTCAGGCCTGGCAGCCGCATTGGTATCTTCCGCAAGCCTATGAGCTAAATGCCTTCATTTACCGGCTTGCATAAAAGGAGCACTTTCTGCGCTCTCGTTTAAGTTATCTGCACATATACACGAGCACTAAAATTCGGTGGAAAGGAATTGGCCACCTTTTCTCTGTATCATAGGGTTAGAACGAGTCGTATAATAGCCTAAGACGTGTCCCTCGTATTAACAAACATGCAAGCTGTTGAATGAGTTGTATTTACGGAAATAAGATTGGTTATACGGAAGTATCTACTCAACTGTATCAAATTAACATACAATGCACTGATTACAAGTATTATTTTCACGTATTCTCATAAAGTTGTTGTTGAAAATTTATTATGTTTTCTGTTTGTGTCGCTGGTAGTTGTGATAGATGCTAGGCGTCACTGGGTACGCACTTCAAACAATTGGTCCCAAATCACCAGAGATGGAGTTAGGAAAATGCAAGACTGATAAATTAATCTCCCACGGCTAAGAGAAAGTTATTTTTAAAATGACTTTTATATATTTAAATCAACAATTAAATCCTGCCAATACTGAAATCACATGCCAGTATCAAACAGTCTTTGAAACCAATTTTTCGTAAAGGCAGGAAAATGTATTCCGGATTATCTCTGCGTTTCGTTCAACAATCATTCTTTACTGACAGATAAAATACAAATGTAGGTCAGCTAAATTAATTTTATCATACATCATCCAATACAGCATTTGTGAAAGACCTCTTCACAATATTTCAAACTAATATGACCTTTTTTTTGTACATGTGAAGCTCTGGTAAACTTACCCTCATCATGGTAAAAAATACTACTCTACAAACAGAATTGAGAGCAAAATTGTAAGCTGGAAAATAATGCAATTCGATGTTGAGTGTATGTCGTGTAAAGGTTCCCGCGGCCATGTTTACACAGTTTTTGAGTTCGCGCACTCGCGGAGGCCTCTGGATTTTGTCTTTATTTGTACAAGTAAAGCGATCGTTTTGCGTTTGCCTAGGAGGCGTGGTTGAACGTTTTTTTGCGGCTGACCTTGGGGTTGGGAACCCCTGCCGGTAACGTTAGTTAAAGAACACAAGGCGGGCAGGGGTTGGGGTCGCTTTTTTAAGGGTTGTGTGCAGGGGTTGCGCCACATCTGCCTCACATCTCGTCCGCAGCTGCAGCAAGCACCAACGTCTGTCTGCTCCACTTCTCCACATCGAGTACGTAACTTTTATTCTTCAATTTCTTGTCAATCTCTGTGTCCTCGTGTTTTTACATTCTTCTCAGGTGTTGAGAAAAAAATAGTGCCAAGTAATTCGTTTCCCGAAACTAAGAAATCTAGAAATTTCTTTATCGTGTTTGTCAATTGGGATTTTCTCGTCGGTTTGATTCAAAGAAGCTTTATCGCAGTGATCTCCGGATTGTGACAAAACGTATGCGGTTTTGCCTTTCTTTTCGCGCTATCTGTCAACTAAATTTCTTTCTGTATTTTGAATTTTTTTCTAAGAATTTTGTTTTGTTTTTTTGTTACAAATTCGTCCGAAATTTATGTCCACCTACTCTCTCAAAACATAATGTTGGAAATAGTTAAATGTTCGGTTATATTTCCTGTGGTTACTTTTAGAAAAATTTTGACAGTTTCAAATAAAGCACCGACAACGGGGTGGTAGTTAAATTACTAACCATCAATTAATTTTCATATGAATGAATGAATCTAAAAATGTTGATTGTGGGATATACCCGCCGAAGCAACTGCAGTGTGTATTATTCTCAATACTGATATTATAGAAGATAGCTTAAATTTGACATACTTGAAGAATATACCATATTTATCATTGAAATATGGACCTTCAATGAAGATAGAAAAAAGCGTAGTTCAAAGAAACGTTAGAATGATCAGGAGTAATATTTCACAGTTACGCTAGCAGGTGGATTAGCCAAACAGACTCACCATTAATAACACCATGTTCATCCTATATTTTTCACAGTGTTTTGTTATTAAAATGAACTACCTGTTTCGATAATTTTTGGATCTTCTTGTTTGGTGTTGTGTCAATTCAGTATTGTTGTGTTTGTTTACGGACAGTAATTATCAGCATTAAATGAAGTTTTGTATTAATTTGCCGCATGACCTCATTTGAAGACTGTCACTTCTTTCATTTAACAACTTTAATATCAGCTGACAAGTTTTATTGAAACTGAACAATTATGTATAGTTTATAAATTAAGACCAGTGATAAATTTCGTAATAATTTAAAATTTTTGTAAATGTGACTGATTTTCGTGACTTTCGGTCTTTAATAGTATTGTCTCCTGCAGATAAAACGATCTTTATGAATATAACTCTGTTTTGGTACATAATTTGACACTAATGTTTTTCGTAGATTCAAACAATTGACTTTCCTTTAGA
This sequence comes from Vandiemenella viatica, assembly GCA_031002005.1. Taxonomy (NCBI): domain Eukaryota; kingdom Metazoa; phylum Arthropoda; class Insecta; order Orthoptera; family Morabidae; genus Vandiemenella; species Vandiemenella viatica. Next base: position 373,486,095 of record CM061921.1, read on the forward strand.
CATCAAATAAGTGTATATCAAAATATTGACATCCCGAGAACTTTAAATTAGGATAACGTAGCTGTTCCTCACAGTGAAGTAATTCCTAAGACCAATGTGTCTACTTGTATTAATATAGAAATTCGGATGGTACCAGTTTATAATGTGAATTGTTAAACCGTTGGTTTATTTAATAGATTCTCAAAACGCGGTATCTACATTAAAAAAACATTTATCTCCTATCGTGTGTCTTTTCTACTATGGGAACATGAATGTACTGTGCATTAAGTGCCAGTAGCTGGATTGTATATTGTTGCTGAGTTGTGGTAACAGAAATCACTGTTCGCTCTTCCTAACGAATCTCATAATTGGAAAATTTGTATGTGTTGTTCCGCAAGAAGTCTACACTTTTGTTTCATCAATCTGAATAGCATTTAATTTTATCTAACATTGAGGCTAAGAGAATAAAATATATCGTATGTACGAAAAGCATGTGTTATTTCTTGGATAAGCAGGTATTATTTAAAAGAATGAATCATAATCTTTTTTTAGCTCGTTTTAGGATTTAGTAGCCTGTTCCGGCTTACAGAGAGTTGTTCCTTGTTGTATATACTGAAATATGATCATTGGTATTCTTGGGCCATTCCTCCCTAAAAAATGCTTCTTCGAAACTTTGTCTATATCCTTTACTTTCTTTCCTCATATTTATCATTCTAGCATGGTCATTGCTACATCTAATATGTATACGTGACGATATTGTTTTAGAGGCTTTTATTGAGCGTTCCTGTTTCTTTGTCATTTTCCATACGCTGCTTCAATAGTGTAATACCATTTCCTTAAAAAAAGTACTAGATTTATACAGTAAGAAAAAAATCTGTGTAAGACGTACCAACTGAAGCAACTATAAGGTATCTTATTCTTCATTATTAAAATTAGAATCTATTAAAATTTGCCTTAGTACCTTAAGATGTCGCAAATATTGAGCTAGATTTCCTAGGATTGTAGATGTTTGTAAATTGACATGATGGACAGATATGAGGTTTGTTGCTGACATTATGGATTTCCTATCTCACGGAAAGTCACAGGAAGTGACTCATTCATGTCGAATGAGCGGTATAGTTCTTTTTTTGTTGTTGTTGAAAATAGCGTCGCAACAATAGAAACATGACAGTAAAATTGTTTTATTCTGTCTGAAAATTCTGTACTACTTAATTCTAGTTTCGATTGTGTAAACATTACACTAACTGCTGCATTATATTACAACCATAAGACAAGAATACTAAGGAGACACTTACTTCCTACAAAAATGGCTGTTAGTATTTTTTCAGTAGCAGGTATAAAAAAATTTAAATGCAAGAACTGAAACAGAAGCGAAGCGTTTGAGTCAGACCGATGGACTGTTAAATAAATTTTCCGAATGTCAGTTCGAACACGGTGGTATCGTATCTCTGTAAGTGCATACGAGTGGTTTAAAAGAACTTATTAGAAGGTTTAAATGTAGGAAAAGCGTCCTTATCTTCCAAAATACATTATGTTTGGCGTTTAAAGTTAGAAATACATTAAGGCTAAAAAGTCTTAAAGAGGTTGGTTCTTTTGTTGTAATTTTTTTTTTCTACAGAAAACGAAATATTTCGGCACTGTTATCTCTCCTTGAGAAACACAGAGAGCAATTAAGTTTTTTAAAATAAAAGACGTGTTTCAAGTACTGTGGGCGATGTAAAACTACAGATACTCTTCAGAAATCTGATGGTTTAGGTGCATTTACAATGGCAGAAAAATACAATTCTCAATACTACCAACTCAATAACGGGTAGATTCACAATATTCACAAAAAAAACAATTTATTGTGAATTGTATAGGGATACAGCTACCATACTCAAGCTCCTCCCACAAAAATTAAAAACCTCATTACTGAAGCGTAACAGTTTCAAGTCGAATTGATTGAAACTAACGAAGGCTGAGAAAATGAAATAAATGGTGAGTAAAACTAGCTATAACCATTTACGTGTCGCATATTACATACAAGGTCATCAGGTAAATTTGTTTGCGTTGTTATTGTCTATTTTTGTTTTTAAAAATAACATCACATTCGTTTCACGTGTATTGGGTACGATCTGAGACACTTACGTAAGGTATCATCCTCCACTGCCAAGAGGCAGAATGTTTTATGTTCGTAAACTAGAAGGTTCTTCAAAGGTTACCTCCATTACCTTCACGTTCCTTCTGAGTACTTCGTTTCCTATTAAGTGAATCATAATTTTCCTACTGACGAAGTCTGCTGTGATGCATAAGTTGCTCCTCGTGATGGAATAATTCACAACTCAAAGAAATTTAATTCCTTCTTTCCTAAAGCAAAACAAATTCGCGCTTTCTGAAGAGATTCTGATTAAGTTTACATATCTGAAACCATTTATTATTTTTGTTGTTTTTTAGTGCCAATTTTATATTGGTATGAAATTTTAAGTTTCCTTAAATACCAAAAACTACTTTCATTTCGGAGCAATACCATCATTGCAAGTTTTCATGAAAACTTTATTCGTTTAATTTATCAGTTGCTGTTTTTATGAAGTGTTTTTTACAATATTCCAGGTCAATTTTAAGTCACTAAAATTTTTTCATAAATTTAAATGAATCTTTGACCATCTATCACCCGACAAGAGACTAATAAAACGATAATACTAAAAAGAAACTTTTTCAAGCAGTATTACTTTAGATTTTTTTTTTGCTGGCTGTAGAAATGTTACCTAGTTTTTTCTTAAATTTTGACAATATTTTAAAAACATCTTCCTGTAAGGTATGACAGTAAAGATACACAGCAACTTGGTACTTTGGCATATAAGATAATAAGGCAATATGTTTTTGTAGTGTGCATCTTCCTTCAGTCGTGTTTTCAGATACAAAAAACTTTCCTGGGTGTACATTAATTTTTCATACAATCAACATTTTGTCACCAATCATTACAAAACTGTTTTGAAACCTTAAAAACAAGGGAATTTACAATACACTTCTACCGCTATGTGTTGTTCCATTTCGCACATCGGTTTTAGTGATCATGTTGTTAATACAGAATAGTAGTCACCTTGTAAGTCTTAAAAGGTTAATGCTTATCCTACTTGTCTCTTTTTTACTTGGGGATCGTCCACTTTTCGTTTCTATTTTATTTCCAAAACAGCCGTCAGACTTCGTAATATTAGGTATATAACTGAATGTTTACGCTAGTTAACTCTAATCAATTATCTTCACCAATTAAAAAATAAATTTGTTCGTTTATTCAACTTTGTACATCAGTTAGCAACATAGAATAAAACAGGTCTTTTCATACATTATTCAGTTCAAAATATCAAAACTGTTCGTGTCTTCCTTCAGTCTTGCTTCTTTAAATGTTTCCTTCTCCATTATTCACGCTGCTAATAGCCGAAGAACGCTCATCGATACCAACATTGTTGTTTGCTTCTCAAAGATGTCGAGCACTAATTTTGGTTGCATAAAACAAATAACAAGAAATTATTAGAGACATTTAAAAGAATACTTATGGCGGATGTATCTGTAACGTTAGAACCTCCCTCAGCAATTTATCTTTACATCGTTTTTTGTATTTCCGCGCGCCCATGAGCAATTTCTGCTATTTATTTGCAAGTAGATGTGATGGAGGTGTTGTCTCTAGACATTTCCTTCAGTCTTATTGATTTAGCCTCATTACTGGTGGTTTGTCTTTTGGTTGCTCTTAGTTTGTTTCAGTTATTAGTTAGAATTGACAACGGTCTTTTTTGTTTGTCAAACTGGCCGAGGTTGGTAATCAGTGGGTTAGTTGATTTTCGTGAAACCCTATAGAAAGATTTGGTTATTTCCAGAATTCTTTCTTGGAGCAGCGGGATACCTGCTGCTTCATGCAGGTCTGCTGTCGGAAATCGGTTCGGCACATGCAGTGCTCACCGAAGCGATCTGTTCTGCATCGTCTGCAGACGGTTCAATTGGGCCTTGGATGCGTACCCGCACACCGGGCACGCATGTTCGATCATCGGACGTATTAGGCTACAGTGAACTCTGACACCGGTACTTGCTCACAATGAGCTATCCTTGTTGAGTATTTGGTATAACTCTTGTAGCCTAGCTGCAACTTTTCGTCGTATCTCCTCAATGTGATGTTTTCAGGTTAGACGAAAGTCCAGAATAACGCCGAGGTATTTAGCTGTGGTCGACCACTCGATGTCTTCACCATTTAGCTGCAAGCTACGGGTACGGTTTTGCCGGCAGTCACGCTTCCCCAGGCGCCTGGTCATCTTAATAGCTTGAGTCTTTGTCGAGTTCACGGTTATTCTCCAACGTCTGGCCCAGGCTTCAGTCTGCTGGAGGATTTCTTGTAATCTTCTGAGTGCAGCGGCTTTACTTCTACGTGCAGTGAAGAATGCTGTGTCGTCTGCATATAGGGCAGTGCGTACTGTGGCTGGTATATCCGCGGTATATAAATTGTACAATACCGGACCTAGGACCTACCCTAGCGGCACTCAGGCATTTATGGGGCGGCGAGTAGACAGATCATTGCCAACCCTCACCCTCAATGATCTCTCAGATATATAGCTCCTGATCAGCTTTACAAAAGGGTCGGAAAAACCCTGGTTATAAAGTTTGTATAGCAAACCACTACGCCAGACGGAGTCGAAGGCTCTTGCGACATCGAGCAATACTAGCGGACATATCCACGATAATTGAAGGTAGTAGTGGCATGTTCCACTATTCTCATTATCTGTTGGGTTACAGAGTGTCTTTTTTATAACCCAATTTGTAATTCCGGGATGATGTTTTAGATCAGTATGTTTGCCTCCAGCAGCTTTAGCAATGATCTCTCAAAGATTTTACTTATTGAGGAGAGCAGGCTGATGGGGAGGTAGTTCTGAGGGAATATTGTATTCTTCTCAGGTTTCGGCACAGCAACAACCGTAGCCTGCTTACAACATCTTGGGTAGTGCTGGCTGCGTAGAATTATGATAAAGATTTCTCAATGGCCTGTAGTGGAAGGTTCTTCAGCAGGTGGTTACTTATATTGTTAATTCCCAGGGCCTTCCTGGGGTGTAATTTGCTCAATATGCGTCTAAATTCATTAGAGGTGATCTCTTCTATTGTGTAGTCATCATCCACGGCTACTAGAAAACTTGCAAGTCTTCGGTGGATGTCTGCTGATTCTGCACCATCATTATCTTGAGAGGGACTGAATTGCTTCTCAAAATGGTCCGCCAGAGCGTTAGCCTTGTCTGAGTCGTTAAACACAAGGCCCCTTTCACCATGAAGTGGGGGCCGCTTTGTAAAACGTCGGGTTTCTACCCAAAGGTTTCCGTCGTTAACGTCAACGGAAGTCAGACGTGACGACCACTGTCGGTTTCTATGCTCTTCAAGCACCGCTTTCAGCTCGCGTTGGAGTCGATTTGGTAACAGCCTTGTTTCAGGGCGTCTGATTAGTCGCCATTCCTTAGCCACCCTGTTTTTGTGCCTTATCTGTGGTAATACGTGTGGCGGCAGTTGGCGAGACCTGGGTCTTCAGTTGCAGGAGGCTTAGCTGTATTAGCCGATTTTACAATGACTTTGGAGACGTGTTTGATTGTGGTCTCTATTTGTGTCGCATCTAGGGTTCTCAGGCAGTAAAGAGATTCCGTTATCTTTTCACGGAAATATTCCCAGTTGGTGTTGTTGTAGTTCATCAGGTTGGTAGTTATTGGTCTCTAGGAGCCTACGTCGATATCTTTCAGGACTGGAGAGTGATCTGACGAAAGACTGTTCATTGTGTGCGCGGAGATGAAGCCTGCAATCCCCTGCGTGATCACAATGTCCAAGACATCTGGGCGTCCGCCATTCCAGGGTGGTGTGTTGGCTCCACCGGTCCCCAGAGTAGCAAGTTGCATCAGACTGCAAGCCTGTGGATCAGCTGTCCTGCTGGGTTTGTAGTTCTCGAGTGCCAATCGGGTTGTTTCGAATTAAGACCACCTCCGATGATCAGCCTGCCTCGGATGGAAAGGAGACGATCAAAGTCCTCTTCTGTTGGCTGCCTTCGCGGTGGTCTGAATGCTGATACTATTGAGACTGGCCCAATGGTAGTTTTTACTTCGATGGCCCTGGTTTCTATCTGGTTAGTTTGTGGCGACGGTATTTCATGATGAGGGATACCGCGCTTTATGTATATTGCCAAACCTCCGCCTGCAGTTGGCCTGTCATGCCGATAGCAGCAATAGTTGGCTATTGTGGCATTAAGGTCTTGTTTGAGGTGGGTCTCTGAGACATGGCAAGTATCTACGTCTTCATCTCGCAGAAACTGCCTGAACTCTCCAAGTTGTTGTTGGATGCCATTGGGATTCCAAACGCACAAAGATAAACCCTGAATTGTATTTCCTACTTCGAATGTTTTATCTGTTGCCAATTTTGTATCCCCATTTCCCTTCCAGTAGAGTTGCTGGTGCTCTGTTACCACTAACTGCGAGATTTACTTCTTGTTCTCAGACTTAATAAGAATTGGGGCACTAGAATAGCAACGGATGGACTCCCGAGGCTGCATTCGAAATGGTGAATCTCTGGACGTGAAACCCGCGTGCCGGGAAGTGTACAGCCAGACCTCCAGTCAACTATGCTTTGGCCTCGCATTCGGAGTGTAACGTTGCGACTAACCCCCAACCATTTTCTATTATTCATTTACTATTATTATTATAATACTGAATTATGTTGAATTTATTAATTATAAGTATCCTTAATAGCTGTATTAATGTTTGTAACTTGATTTGTAATAATGTTGGGTTTCCACAGACTGTACTTTGTTTAGTAAACGGGCTAGCATAGTGTCGCTGGCCAGCACAACTGTGCAGGCAGTGTGATTGTTGATTGCAGCGTGGCACTTGGAGAAGGTTGTGAAATGTATCAGAAACTTGTTTACATGTAACATAAATCATATAAACGTTGTGTCAAGGAACGCCATTAACTAAATTCACTAGTATTTCGGCCAGAACAGTGAGTTTTTCATTTACAGACTACGTCAATATGCCTCTCAATTTGTCGGTCCCCACTAAAGGCTTGTATGTGTTGAAAGAGGAGAATTTTGGCCGTTCTCGTCTGAATAACACTAACGGAGTGGTCACTTGGCTGACCATTTCCAGGATAATTGGTAGCTTACAGGAGGACGCAGAATCGAGTCCCCGTCCGGCCATCTATATTTCGATTTTCCATTGTTTCCAGAAATCGCTCCAAGAGAATGATTAGATGGTTCTTTGAAAAGGCCATGGCCGATTTCCTTCTCGTTCCTTGCCTCCAGTCCTTTTCCGCCTCCAATGACCTCAACATCGACGAAGCGTAAAGCCATAAGCAGCAAAGTAAGTGCTGCCAGCTATCGACTTTGGTTATCTTCGGTAGCAATTTTGGCGCAAGATACATTGTTTATTCTATTTTTAGCCATTGGGAATTCTCGCCTAAATTCCGCTTTTAGGCTGTCACTGTCTTCGCAAGTACGTTGTTTATCGTGGTAAATAATTTACGCTTTAAAAAAGCAATAAATATATAGAAAAGGATGTGCTTTTCAGTTTTATATTCACTACTTCTGCGTTTCCTACATCACTCCTGGTGAATGCTGGGATGAGCCGATGGGCGTCTCCTGTCATACTCCGTACATCCCTTCCCGTGCATACGCGTTAAGAAATTGTAATAGGAGCAACGAATCTCGGTGTAATAGTTACAGTAGGTATCTGTACTAACGCTTAATAGTGGTGCAAAAACAAGAAAAGGTTGATGGCCTTTATGAATCCTGCGGTGGATACTACGCACACCCGTTCGTTTTTCTCCAGAATCCTTCAGTTTGAGCAGGATCCAGGCAGTATTGTCTTCAGTCAAACCTGTGACCATTTGCCGATCTCCACAGCCGCACGCAAAGAGAATTCTAGCATCGGGACGTGAATTAGTTTATATTTTAAAGTGAAACTTTTATTCTATTGCCTCAAATTTTTCCGTTCATCTATCGCATGTCGCATTACAGCCGGCCAGGTGCATGCGCGCAGGTATGACGTGACCTAGTGCGGAGGCCTCATGTCCGTTAACACTCACAACGGGAGGTTTTCAGTATGGAAATCGCAATCGCAGAACGAACAAGTCTGGGAAATAGTACGTCACCTCTGGTTTCTCGCCCTACAGCAGTTCTGCCTGGTGGGTCTCTGTTTAAGAGAAATCGGGGATTAAAGCTTAAATTGTGTGTAAATGAGCTAAACTTGTACGGAAGACCGTTAGATTATACTGTCTATTTAGCCATGCTCGTTTAGGCGGAGTGATCAGATGGGTCCGAGGTTCGATCCCCCCACCTCCCAATTTTTTTTCGATTTGTATTTTTTTTTTATTGCTATTCTATGTTATAGCATTAAAAAGTGTTTTGAAACAAATTCTACAAATTTTTTTATTTTCCTTTGACAAATACGCAAATATTAGGATGGTACCACCGAAATGTACGCATTTATGTCAGACATGTGATGTGTATTTCTGTCATCAGGTAAAAATACTAATAAAAAAGCTTCAAAATGCGCCGGAACTGTTGCAACATAACCATGCAATATCTCCTCGTGAAGATGCTGTTAAGATATATTATCTTATTCACCACATTTTGCGAGCGCCTGTATTTTATGACATGATAAAATTATCCTGGTATGGTTCAAAATTAACGAATAAAAGGCCGAAATTTACAAATGTTAACGAAATCTGCTTTCCTAAATCAACAACAAATACTGTATGTGACTGTCGAAACATATCCTTCATAAAATGTCCTAATTATATGCGTATTTGTCAAAAGGATTTTTTAGCACACAATTTTACTGCCTAGTATCTAGAAACTAAAATAGGCCTTAATTTAACACAACAGCTTTACATTTGATACTTCAACAGATAATTCCACAATGAATAATTTCAATTTTTGTTATGTATGGTTTTGGCAATATCTGTATAGTCTTTTCTTGTTGGCACGATACATACGATTGTTTCACTTTTAACATATATTATAGCTTTCTAAACTTGCCGTATTTTGTCATAATTGATTTGTTACAGTTTTATAGTTTTGTATAGTGTTTGCAGTTTCCTGTCCACTTTATGGTTAGAATTTTTAATATTTCACTAGGTCACTTTGTACGTCTACCACTGCTACTATTACTAAACTCTTACTACTGTCTACTACTCTACCATCTAAGAAAGCATTTTCAGTATTGGTATCGGAGCGGTAATCCGAATTCCAGATCTCCCGGAATAGCGCACGTTCTCAGTCTCTCTGGTAGCCAAAGTGACCGAGAAGGCCGCCCAAGGGAGACTGGCCACCTCCAACACTGGTTGTGAGAACTAATTTTCAATGATATATATGTAAGTCCCGAAGTAAGGAATCTTTAATATCCGGCTAGTAGGTTGTTTGTTTTCACAGGTGAACTAGATTAGTGTAACATCTACTGCCGGTATTTGTTATTTTCAATAGTATAAGTTTGAACAAATTCCTATTTTAAGATTATTGGCTACATAATTTACAACTTTTAATTATTACTAACTATTAACATTTTTACATATTTTAAGAGATAACAATGTTTTACTTATTTTCTGTCCATAAATGTATCTATGCCGGAATATGCAGAAGCGGCTCGAGTCTGCAACTATTATCTATTATTTGTGTTATTGCAATGACAGACCACATTTTATGCATCGGACTATAGTTCATGTGAGCACTAGTAAAGAACTTATACATACACTATATACTTTTATAAGTGTTGGTTTAGCAAGGTTTTTTTTTTTTTTTTTTTTTTTTTTTTTTTTTTTTTTTAGATGGAATTTCTAGGGGGGTTACTGCGAAACGGCCCATTCAAAGCCTTTAATATACGAGTTTAAGCACTCCTCTCCGCAGACCAGCTGGTTGCGTTTTCAGCACACTATATGGCTCGCTGATCGAGCGCTTAGACACGCATTCACTTGTGGCTGCTCTCGGGTGTTGTTACTCTGTGACCTCATAGTCGGCTTGACTTGGCCTTCCTCTTGTTGTTCTTAACCTTTGCATGAATCTCTCCTTTTGCAATTTGGATACGTTTTGCGTCACTTCGCCTAGTTTGCGCCATAGTTGCTCATTTTTTAGTATGTCCTCCGTTTTCACGTTTCTTAGTTCATGAAATCCTTCGTTGCTGGATTCTGCCATTTGTGTGCAATCCCAGACGATTAGTTCGGGTGTACCCTCTTCCCCGCACTCACACAAGCTCTTTTAGTCCTCTTTTATGTAGCAGGCTGGGATATGGCCCGTGTCCAGTGATGTAATGAATAAGTCCAGTTGACGGATCTAGGTGACGAAGGTTTAATCTCTCTTGAATTCTTGGCCAAATATTGTTGGTTATCCTGCCAGTCGTACTACGCGACCACGGTTGTTGCTATTCTTCCATCAAGACTGTTTTTATCTCCCGTGCTTCTGTAATCGGTCTTCCTAAAATTTGTTCTACTTTTTCGGAGTCACCGGATCGTAGCCAATAGTATGCCCCTTTCCTTCTAACTTCTAGGTCAAATGGCCAAATGTCCAACGCAACCAGCAGAGAGTCGGTTGCTGTTGTGCTATATGCACCACTTAATCTTATCAGTACGCTTCTTTGTACGCTTCTCAGTGCTTGGCGAGGTTTAACTTGCCGTAGCTTATGCGGCCAACTCCTAGCAGCATATCCCACAATCGAGGATAATATACTGTCGTGATACCTCCTTATTATAGACGTTGGAAGATGAAATCTTCTTTGCCCAATACTGAACAGTTTGTTCATCACTATTTTGGCACGACTGCACACCTCCGTTATATGGTCAGCAAAGTTTAGTCGCTCGTTTAGCGTGACTCCCAGGTATTTACAAGCTCTAGGTCTTTTTATGGAGACGTCGTTAACTTTTATTATTGGACTTCGCTTGCAGTGGCAACTGAGAACCATGAATTGAGTCTTGTGTGATGCAAGGGTTAATTTCACTTTAGAGCACCAGTTCTGTAAATGTTCTAATGCCATTCTGCTTCTAATCTCTACTTCGTCTCTTGTTTCGCCTTGTATCAGCAGTAGGAGGTCATCCTCGAAGGCAACCAGCCCCAGGAGTTCTTCTTGCCCAATTATACTTTCTATGGCCATTTCGAATGTTGCATCCCAGAACACTGGTCCACACACCAATCCTTGCGGATAGCCCTTAGTTAATTTTTTTCTCCATAGTCACTCGTGGACACCTCAGTTTGGCAAATCGGTTTTTACAGTAGTCCCGTAGCGTTCCGTAGAGGTTACTAGGAATTCAAATTTCTCGTAGGCGGCTAAAAAGTGCCAGCCACCATAAGTTATCGAATGCTCCAGAAATGGCTATTACATACTTGCTATTACTACTTTTCACTAAATGTACGGCCTTATTTATGGCATCTTCGGTAGACCTAACCGCTCTAAAACCAAACTGATGTACACTCATACCATATTTTTTCTTGTGTTCCTGTAGTTTCCATACTAAATTTTTTTCCTGCACTTTTCCAAGCACATTTAGCAGACAGATCGGCCGGTAGGATTTAGGATTTAATGGATTCTAGTCGTTCCCCTTCCTTAGGATCACCACTTCACTCTGCTTCCAGATATTTGGAACCCTGCCTTGCTGAAGGCATTTATTAAATAGTATGCAGAGTGGTGAAGTCAACTGAACCACTAATGCCTGGAGCACTTCAGTAGCGATTTCGTCCGGTCCCGGTGTCTTTTTCCGCGACATGGCGTTAACCGCTTTAATTACTTCGTCTGGTGTCACATCCTCCGCTAATGTAGCTGAGGTATAAATTTCATTGTGACCTTTACGGAGATTTTCTTGCTCTAAATTTTCACCTACTGCCTTATCATCGGGTAATAGTACTTTTAACAGTTCCTCAGCTGTTGCGCTCCAATTGGCCGTCATGGTCCTGTCTGCTTTTCTTACGGTTGATAGTGTACCATAGTTGGTGATCTCAATTTGCTAGCTGCGATCTTGTAGGGGACGCCCCAGGGATCTGACTTTAAATCAGCGTTTACATAAGCCTCCCAACTCTGCTGCTTTATTTTTATTAGCAGCTCTTTAAAAGCAGTCTTCCTTTCCCTGTATCTATCGAGAAGCATGTACTTGTCGCCAGCAATCATGCACCGTTGGTACTCTTTTCTCGCCTTCCTCATCTTCGATAGTAGTTTTTGCAGTCGGTCTCTCCACGGTATGTCTGTAGTATTCGCTGGTCTTTTAAGGGGAATGGCCATTTTCATTACGCGCTTAATTTCACGCGTGATCCCTTTTGGTATGACATCTACATCATTACCTTCCAATAGATCCACTGGTAGAGGGAATTAATCTCTTAGTTTTGCCCAATCTTCTCTACGTAAGTTATATTTTTTCCTTGTGTCGTTAATTTCATTGATTTGCAACCTACCTTTGGCCAGATCAAACAGAATCAAGTTGAGATTACTTGAAGTTTCGTTTTCAACCACCCTCCAGTTTCTGGCTAAATTTCCTGCCAGCTGGTTGGTCAGCGTTACATCGATATTCGATTTTGCACCGGCTCTATTACTGAAGGTTGGAGCATTATTAGGGCAGTTCCTGACTTCCAGGCATAACTCATTTAACAGTTCCTCTACCATTAAGCCTCGTTCATCCGTTTTATCACTGTACCGGAGCGGGGAATGTGCATTTATATCTGCTGTTATAATTATCTTTTGACCTTTTAACTCAGTGCAAATTTTTCTTATATTATTTAGATAAGCATCTATACGGTCCTTATATTGGCTGTACATCGATTCCAGAGTAACGCTACACCACCCGGTATCGATCTCTGCACATGCTGTGTACTCATCACAGTATTGCGATATTTTGGTTACAGTTAGTTCTTTGTTTACTACAATGATTCCTGCCATAGGTTTAGGTCCACTTGCTACGGTTTGTGAGGATACTGGCATGTGTGGTATTTGTCCGCCTTTAGAGTAAGGCTCTTCCAAGCAGGGCCCGCTCTAGCGGTATTGCCGCCCCGGACAAATAGACAAATTTCCGCCCCTTAAGATTATGTAGAATTATATATTTAAAAAATAATAATAATTTGTAATCTAATAAAATATTTAATTTTAAATTTTAATAAAATCATATATTCATAAATAAACTTATTGAATTTTGATCTAGCGGCACAAAATAGATAAATTAATTATGAAATATCTGTACATAGCCACAAATTAACCATATATTTACGTTTTTAAATGCTATTACAGATGGATATTATCACACAAACAATCTAAATGCCATTATTTTGAAAATAAAACGAGATTACATCAAATACGCTAAAATCACCCAAAAAAACAACAACTTTTTTTCTTACTTTCCTACTCTCCCATCTAGTGTCACTCCATGTTTTCAAAGTTGAACCCTGAACATACTTTAAAAGTATTGCCCATCGAAAAGAAGATGCCAAAAAGAATAAATATATTTTTTGGACCATGTTGAAGAAATTAGCGGCTTCCAAGGATGCTTTTGCCATTAATAACAAGATTGAGAGAATGGCTACTACACGGAACATTGATTGCTCGCGAATTATATTGTTTAATTCTAAATTGCACTCCTGCTTTATTTCCCCTCATATTGGACCCATTGTCAGTCCCTGTCCTCTGATATCCTGCAAATTTAAACACAAGTCATTAAGTTCTCCAACTATAATGTCAGACATTTGTTTTACTGTGGATCTTTCGACTGGTAAGAAGCCTTAAAAGCTTTCATTATTTTTAATCTCAACATCAGGATTAAATTTATTGGTTGAAACATATCTGATTACAAGAGTAATTTGCTGTATCTTACTAAAGTCAGGATTACAGTTTAAAATTATGGAAAAATATTTGAATTTTTTTATTTCATTAATAACATGAGACTTTACACTTTGATGCAGCAGATCTACTATCCAGGTTTGTATATTTTTCCCAAGATATTGAGCTTTAGTCTCTACTTTTTAGAGCACTCAACGGACGTGCTCTTCCATAATGGGATCGTATTCAGACAGTAACTCAACTATTTTTAAGAAATTACTGGTATTATGCTCAAACAACTTGTCGCTTGTACCTTGAAAAACCAGTCAACTTTTACCAAGCATTTTGGTAATTGCAAAGATTCTTAGAAGCACCTCATTTCAATGATTTATTTCGGCATTAATAACTGTTTGAGTGGCAGCATCTACAGTTTTACAACAATTTAATATTTTTTGCCTGAATATGATTTTTCGAAATTTCATGCTCTTTTAAAGTTTCGTCGAGGTGCTTCTAATTTTTAAAACTCTCCTTTGAGAGAGAACTAACTAAACAACTGAACATTTTGCAACAGAAGCAGTAAACGCAGTAGGTAATCTCGCAATATTTGCTCTCCGTTGCTGAAAATTTGTGCATAATATTTTGCACTAAAACGTCGATCTGTGTCATTGGAAGGAAATTTGTAATTATGCAATAGTTTAGGTGGACCTTGCCTTACTAAAAAGCTTCTTACGGCGTCTCATAAAATTCTTGGCCACAAAGTTTTAGAACGCCTTCTGTGAGTCTCACGTTGGTGTCAGTTCCAGTTGGTTTACAAACTTCGTTAATTTGTTCGCTATTATTCTCTGACGATTCTATACTTCTTTTGTATCCCGACCTGATATTGGATTGTAAGATTTGTTTTGGTAAACCCTGAATACAGTATATTTTTTTAACGCGCCAGATTGATTCTGCCTTTACGCATCCTTTCCCAACCTTCTTTTTTTGTACTGTTAACCAGATAGTTTTCTTTGACCGTCAGACATTTTGGAAGAGGCATGCACGTAACTCAAACAATGTACACTATAAAATAATATAAAAAGTAAATATTTATCCTTGCTCTAAATAAGCTAAAACCATAACTAAGATAAATTATTCTCAGTCGATATAAAAAAATATTTATGCACAACACAAAATATTTTCCATACCCTGTGAACATAAAGAAAGTCTAGTTTTACTACACAGTCAAAGCTTATTCGCGGATGATACTATCCGTAAATTTGCTGCTAATACAGAAACCGTGTATTCAGAATGGCAATTTCTATAGGCTTAAACGGAATACGTTCCAAGTTCACAAACAAAAAAATGATGTGGAGTGATTGTCGCACAATGCACTTATTAAACCAACTGACAAAGTTATTCACATTCACTAAAATAGCTAATGAATTTCTTTTTGTTGAGACGATTTACAAATGCAGCAATTAGAGTATCTGTAAACCGCATTCGTATATATAATAAGCATCATGGATTATTATATGTTAGCAGTTAGCATTCGAAATTAAATATACTAATGGTATGTGAAGTAACTAATCGGTAATCAGCAGCTGGTAATATTATTTATTTATTAATGATTGTAAGTACTGTCCCACACCCACTAAACTACAGTTTTTTCATAAGCGATCAAAGCTAGCGTATGTAATTTAACCCAACCAAAACACTTACAATGCCTGTATCTAATTTGTACAACAAATCTGCGTGGCTCGGATTACGAGAAGAAATTATTATGCAAATTATTCCACTTCGATTTCCAATAACTAAGATCCATATTGATTTGGTTCATCAATTCAATAAAATAAATACTCAGCATCTCCCGCCAAGCACTATCGATTCCATGTATTAGAGCCTAGCTGCAATTGCGAAAAACACTCCTTTTCACCGCATCTAGTAACTTGTGGGCAGTATAACGTCGGAATCAGTGCAGGTAGCCGAGGGCAGGTGTAACAGCCCCCACCTACTGTGCTTCTGTTGTGTGCTTTTGTCGTTATGCGCTTATGTCGTATATCCAACTAAATAACAGTTTAATCATAGATGTACTTACCTTTACAAATTATGAAATCCGGAAGTAAATTTTATGAACTTCCAGTTATCACTAATAACGTAATAGTAAGACTAATGATGTTGTGTAATGAAACCACTTTTGTAATTAGCAATAATAAGCAAATTGAGACAACAACGCGTTCTACTCGCGAGCTAAGGCCCTATTCACACAGAAGAGACGTGGCGCGGACTTCGGGCTGAGACATGGCGCGGACGCGGCGCATTTTGAAGTTGCTCCTATGGCGGAATTCACACAGAGGCGGCGAGGCAACGACGCGCCCCTTTGAGGTCCGCGCCCCGTCTCTTCGAAGTCTCTAGGGGCACACCCAAATAGCTAAGAACTGTAAGATTTTAACGAACGAAAAAATCTGTATGTGGATTTTTTTTATTAATTGGGTATTTAACCCATTAATATTAATAATTTTTTTCTCACACTTACAGCCGAAATGGCGCCCCTAAATTTTAGCGCCCCGGGCAAATGCCCGGTTTGCCCCCCCCCCCCCCCTAGAGCGAGTTCCACACAGATAACATCCCAGTCATATTGCGCAGCAAGATTCCTTAGTACATGCAGGATCATATTTGTCCCTCTTGCATTGATTTGTGCAATTTTGATTGTACCTTTCATCTATGGGTGCTTAGTGTAAATATTACTCTGAGGCCATGGAAGTTTCGCGTCGAAAACTATCCTTCCATGAGTCATCACAAATTGGAGTGGTCTTGAGCTGTATTCTGTCCACTGCTTCCAGTTGTGGAAAGGTGACTGTTTTCCCTGCTGGGTGCAGCATCCTAGTAAGGTGCCTAAGCGCCATTGTCAACACATGCTCTTATTCTAGTCTGCTAATTTTTACCGTGTTCTCAAGGTCTATGTATATCTTTGTGGGATGTAACGTAGCGATTTATTTAAACTTTGTTTGCAGTGATATTTTAGGGTCTGTAGATTGCGCTGCCGTCGGGCTTGCATCGACGAACTTAGGCCCTTTACACCAACCAAGTCCTGCCCTTCTTCCTGGGTAAGGAGGGCTGGTAATAGTTTGTGTGATTGTATCCTTCAGTCTGGTTTTTGTTTTTGCATATTCTTCGGTCTGAACTGCAGTGTCTTTCGCTATGTGTTTCGTCTCTACGTATTATTCAGTCTGAACTGCAGCGTCTTTCGTAGTGTTTTGTGTCTCTGCGAATTCTTCCGTCTGTACTGCTGTGTCTATCATTTTGGGTGCTAAGTCTCGGCTGCCTTGTTTTTGACTTCTAAACTTTGCCGCTCGTTCTGCATCACTGCGCTCCCGTGAAGGATTTTTATTTTTTCTGTTGTTTGTTATTACCATCCCATGCTTATCATATATAAGGGTTTTTTCAATCACTTTTGCTGTTTTAACTTGCTTATCCATAATCTATTCGGCTGATCATACGCAGAAGGAGCATCTGATAGGTTAGACACTCCTTTCCTTTCTTTTTGCACGTTTTACCTCATGGGATGCATACGGGAGCAATGTATTTCTTTTCGCATTGGTCTTTTTTGTCTCCAGTCGCACCGCAGTGGCTGCACGTTGAGTCAGCTTGCTGACATGACCCCAATCACAGCACCTTACACAGTTCGGTACTGTAATGTAATCCTTAGCCGTCACAGTTAAAAATTCAATGAATATTTTTTTTCTGTTCCAACAACATAGTTCTAACTTTACCACTAACTTCCACAACACGATGGACGGTAGCTTTATTTCTCGGACCTGTTTTAAATCTTGGTTTGAAACCTTCTGCGAATCAGATCTGGCTACTTTGTCTTCAAAATTATGCTTATAAACAATATCTCTCAATTTCTCTGTATCGATGGAGACTGGTATATCATTTAGAATAACGGCTTCCGCTTCCTGGGTAATTCGAAACTTGAAGTGAACTACACTTAATGGTTCCTTGAGGTTTATTACTATGTACACAAAACACTGGTAAACAATAACAAATGTGGTACAGTTAGCGGATGACCGTCGAGAAATTTAGCCTGGTCCTGATCCGGGGTAGAGAGACGGCTTCTACTTCTCGCGAACTTCCGGTGGTCTTCTGTAGTTGAAGCTTGTTCCGCGGTCAGGCCGGAACTGGCGGTGGAGCGGCCGGCTACGCTTATATAGGCGGCCTGGCGCAGGAATTCCGTTGTGTGCTAGTACGGCGACCTCTGTAAGAAATAGTCCCACTTAGCTTCTAGATGATTCTATTTGTTTTCCTGGTATGTTTTGATGTCTCTGCGCCTGTTTGGAGTCGTATATGTATCCCGGCGTGCAGGCGCGTTGTGTGTGAGGTCTGCCTGGCAGGGGCCTTTACTGGCAGACTGAACATACCTCCCTCCCGGGGGGGAGGGGGGGGGGGAGCGATGTCTGCGACGTCTGCGAGGTCGTCTGCCGCGGCGCCCTGGAGCAGACTATGAAGGCTACCTCCAGGGGAGTACGGAGCTGTTCCCCTGGCGATGCGTGCCGACCTGCGTCGTGGTGCAGGTTGTGGTGGAGGTACTTGTGGAGCTAACGGCATCGGTTCGTCGGCGTCGATGGCCGGGGGCTGTACGGGGGGCGCTGAAGATGGTCCCCGCAGGTGGTCGAGAGGCTGCGGCTGAAGGGTGTCGGAGCGACCGACAGGTTGTGGCGTCGTTGGTGGCGCTGTAACTGTCCCTGAGCAACGGTTAGACGGCAGGAGTGGTGGAGGTGGCAGGGAAGGAGAGGAAGAAGTGGATGGCCGTGCCGTGGTGGAAGAGGACGGTGCCGTGGGGTAGCGGGGACGTAGTTGGTTTCGATGGCGTCGCACTATCCGGCCATCCAGGCTGACGTCGAACAGTTGGCGGCCCCGGGGCCGCTGGATGACCCCCGGAGCCAACGGGCCCGGGAGCCAAACCCGCGGGCCCAGACTAGGGAGCCCGGGGTGAAACGGAATGGGCCCGAAGGTACCTGTACTTTGGGCGGGGGTAAGAGGAGATGGAGGAGAGTGCGAGGTTGGCGGCCATGTAGCAATTCCGCCGGGCTTTTGGCCCCCACTGGAGTGGTTCGATAGGAACTGAGGAAGAGTGTCAATGCCTCTTCGAGTTTGTGACTTGTGGTGTATTTGGTCATTTGGGTTTTGAATGTTCTGACTAGCCGTTCCGCCTCCCCGTTAGATTGGGGGTGGAAGGGCGGGGTGAGGAGGTGTTGGATATTGTTGGCGGTACAGAAGGATAGGAATTCCCGACTTCGAAATTGCGGTCCGTTATCTGTGACGATAGCGTATGGTAATCCTTCGATGGAAAAGATCTTCGTGAGGGCTGAAATGGTGACCTCTGTAGTGATTGTGGAGCAACGGACGACATATGGGAAGTGGGAAAAGGCATCCGTCACTAGGAGCCACTGGTGGCCTAGGAATGGGCCAGCGAAGTCGAGGTGAATGCGTTCCCAGGGTCCGGACGGTGCCGGCCAGGAAAGGAACTTTTGAGGGGGGCGGGGCAGTTGTTGGGCACAGATGGTACAGCGCCGCACCATCTTCGTGACATCCGTGGTAAGGCCGATCCAGAATACATGGCGTCTGGCAAGGGATTTGGTGCGCGCAATTCCCCAGTGTCCTTGGTGGAGAGTTTGGAGGATTGTCGGTTGTAGGGATCTCGGAACGACGACCCTCGGGGTGGAATTTGGTTCTGTGCGGAGGAGCACTCCCTCTACTACTGAGAGTTGGTGGCGGATGGAGTAGTAGAACTTGAGGTCTTGATGATGGCGTGGAGGGGAACGTGTTTGCCACCCGTGTTGGATGTGGTGTCGGATGACACGGAGGAGGGGGTCCTCCCCTGTGGCTGCCGCGACTTTTGAGGCCGTGACTGGAAATGTCTTCAGTGCTTCTTGTATGTCATCGTCGATCTGGAACACCAGAAGTTCCGACTTGTCGAAGGCAAGGTCTGGTCCCTGCGGTAGTC